>JAHLSL010000023.1:2529157-2552808 GCA_025920805.1 Petroica traversi
ACACACATATACACACATATACACACATATACACACATATACACACATATACACAGGCTAACTTCAAAAAATGCTTTATCTGCTCAGCAGGGCTGGATGAAACCTCACCTACAATGTGAGGTCTAGGAGAATGAGTCTGAGGAGCTTAAATGTCAGTCCTGGGCCCACAGATGGGTGTCCCAGGGGAGGGTCATTGTAGACACACTCTGCAGACGACATACAAATGGGTTTTGTTGAATGTCATGGCACCTCTGTACAGAGAACTATAACAATTAAGAATGGAAGCAGTAGAAGTTGCCAGAGGGGTTGGACTTTATATCCAAGGTAATATTTTATGCCTCACAAAACAGGGCATGCTCAGCAGGTTGTACAAAATTACTTTGCAACTCTAATGATGCAGCCAATAACGCTGAACTTTGATGTTGAATTGCTTTGCTCTGTTTTCAGTGCTTTGTGCTTTTTCTTCCTGATGCAAACAACCTCAACTACTACTACTTTTTATATTCACGGTTATGATGAACAAGAGAAAAATAAAATGAGAGGAATTTGGAAAGGCTGCAGTGGAATGAGGTTTGCAAATAAAAATATCTTAATTTGAAATTTTCTAAGCATGTCTCTAACATCCTTACTACTTCACAGTATTGTGTTCTACTAAGTAACCTCCTGAGGATAACCAGTTCTAAGGCTTAGCCTACTTGAAAGACTTTGTTTTAAAAGATTTTTGCTTATAAAATTTTTCACACCTCTGTCATGGGGGCATTTTTCTGCAAAACATCAACAAATAAAGGTATTCTACTGCGGTGCTGGAGAAAGGACATAACCTTTATGGAAGGCACATCTAAAAGGAATTGTCTATATGATCTTATTTTCCTTTGAGGGTTTTCATCACAGTGCAACTCAGGTAGAAAAAACTTTGGACCATATAAAAGATACATGTTATGAAAACACTTTTAATCAGGCTACATAATTTTTTATGTCTCTGTAAGCAGAAAACAGAATGTGACTTAGCTGTTCAGAGCAGATAAGCAGACAACATTTCAGTGGCAGATGGAAATACTTCACTTTCAGCAGGCTTGTACAGTGGCCACTGCTATCTGGACAATTTCAGACACAAAAGACTACAAATATCTGGACATTTTTACTGCTGAAGAACTTTGCTAATATTGCCTTAACACTCTTATACTGAGCACTTGCCTGCAGAAACATTTTTTTAAGTAATCCACCTCTAAAAAACAAATCAAGTTATCAGTACTCTTTTAGAATTGGCAAATATGAACCTTTAACAATAATTACAGAATTCCACTGTAGGGTGACTGTGTGAGCCAGGACAGGCCTCTGAGATTGTTTCTGCAGCAATTACTCAGTGCTCAATAAAGAAGAGCAATTACTGATAAAACTCCTTCTTCCTAATAACATACACACATATTGTACTTGCTGAGTTCCAGAATTGACAGCATTTCACAAGTATTAAGCTAGCTGGCTTTATGTTGTGCTGTATATAACTACGATGAAAATGCAGCAAATAAGTGCATAAAGGATGCTTGTCATCATGGTTTTTTCCTACACTTCATGTATTCCTTAGTCAGCACATGTAATTGTTACAGGTTAAAAGAAGAGTATTTTTAAAGGGTTTTCTTTAAAACAGAGAGACAAAGGTGTTTTCTGAGGTGTTTGCTCAGTTTTTGTATTAAAGAAGTAGAAAAGATGGAGTTAAAAGGATGCATGCTATTATTAAATGTTGAAATTGATATGTGTGACTTTTGCATAAGATCTCAGAATCATAAAATGGCTTGGGTTGGAAGGGACCTTACAGATCATATGGTTCTAACCCCCATACAATGGGCAAGGATGTCTCTCACTAGACCAGATTACTCAGACCTCCATCCAACCTGTTCTTGGACACTGCCAGGGATGGACAATCCACAATATCCCCAGGCTACTTTTGCTGCCACCCTCACAAGAAAGAATTTTTTCCTAATCTAAACTATACTTGCTCTTTCAGTTTAAACCCATCCCCTCTTGTCCTGTCACTGCATGCTCTTGTAAATAGTCTTGCTCCATCTTTCCTGTAAGCTCCCTTCAGGTACTGGATGGCTGCAGTTAGGTCACCCTGAAGCTTCTTTTCCAGGCTGAGAAATGTTAATTCTCTCAGCCTTTTCTCATAGGAGATGTGCTCCATCTCTCTGATCAATTTGGTGCCCCTTCTCTGGATTTGCTTCAACAGGTCCATGTCCTTCCTACATTGGGGACCTCAGATTTTGGTGCAGCACTGCAGGTGGGGTCTCACCAGAGGAGCAGAATCCCCTCTCTCTGCTGCTCATGCTGCTTTGAATGCAGCCCAGGACATGTTTTGCATTCTGGGCTGAGTGCACATGGCTGGGTCATGTCCAACCTCTCATCCAGTGTCCCCAAGTCCTTCTCAGCAGGGCTGTTCTCAATCTGCTCATCCCCCAGCCTGTGTTGGTACTGGGGGTAGCCCCAACCCAATGCAGCATTTTGCACTTGGTCTTGTTAAACCTCATGAGATTCCCATGGGCCCACTGCTTGAACTTGTCCAGGTCCCTCTGGATCACATGCTGTCTTTCAAGTGTGTCAACTTCACTGCTCAGCTTGGTGTCATCTGCAAATTTGCTGAGGGTGCACTTGGTCCCACTGTCCTTGATCCCACAGATGAAGATGTTAAAAAGTGCCAGTCACAATATTAAACCTGGCAAAACATCACTTGTCACTGATGTTCATTGGGACTCTGAGCCATTGACCACCACCCTCTAGATGTCACTGTCCAGCCAATTCTTTGCCCACCAAACAGACCACCAATCAAATCCATCTCTCCCCAGTCCTGAAGTTTATGAACGGTGGCTGAAGTATTCTAGCAGTTATTTTTTTGACCCAGAATCATATTGCAAATCTGACATTATAATTCTCAGAAATAAAGAGACACTAACATATATTTAACAGACAGAAAACATTGCCATTTCATGTTTTGTTGAGAAAGAAATTTTTATGTGTTTAGGGATTCTTGAGGGTAAAAAAAAAAAGAACCCCTCCCCCCCAAACACACTGTAGATTATTAATGCATGCTACAGGCATCTAATTCTTCTTCCTGCCATTTGTGCATCTCTGATAGTGCCTGACAATGGATTGATGACACCTCTCCTCATCTACATAGAAATGCCTCTAATCTTGCAGCAAAATGCATTATATCATTTATAATCAACAGTAGGAGTCAGGGGTTTTCCCCCGCCTTGTATTATTATTATTTATTTACCTAATATACAACCTAATGGTCTGTGAGAAACATACTCTGTGGGAGTACTGTATGAAGCTAAACCAAATTTCTGAGCAGCATGGACACTACTAGAAATAAAGAGGCAATACTATTTACCTTGAGATGCAAGCCAAAGATTATATATAGCCATTGGAATTTATAAATTGTTGAATGCATTACAGAATTTTTGCCATATTTCCTGAATACTAGAAAAATCCATGGCATCTGTCATTTCATCTTGAAAGTTGTGATCATCTAAATTTTATTTAAAATATGCTACCATCTATTAATTTATTTTGAAATACTATTTATTCTGAACAAAATAACAGAGCAAACAAGCAATGTTTTTTAATTCCCAAATAAAGTTTTTATTTTATTTTATTGCAATAAAATAAAATAAAATTTTTAAAGCTTATTTTTTTTTCTGCATCTTGTTTTGATAAGTATTTTTTAATGTCAGTAAACACAGGGAAGGATGAGAAGTGGGTTAAGCATAAAATAAAATAACTTCCATTAAGCAGATTTGAATAGTTACAGTTAGTTCTTTAGAAAAAGCAATCTAATCTAATTTAAAACTTTAACAAAAATCTAATTTAAACTTTAACAAAAATTTGTAGTTGAATCTTTCTAAGTACTTACATAATAAAAACTTTTTAATTAAAAAAATCTTTTTAATTATAGAAATTGTTAATCATGACGTAAGTATGGAAGCAGAGATGGGGTTATTAATTTCAGTCTTTCAGAGATGTGAAGAACCGCAGCACACTGGGCAATTTTGCCTTTTCTAATGTGCCTTATGTGAATATTAACTCAATTTTCTGCCGCATGCACCTTTTGGAGCTACATGCATCTAAACCCAGCTTTTCTAGGGGCTGTTTATTCAGGTTATATCTCAATTTGTTGCATGTAGAGAGAAAAATAGAATGCAAAGATTACCCTGATCCAGGTGAAATCTCTTTTGGTTACCTTCTAGGTGGTCATTTAGACTGTGTTTATATCTTGGTTAAGGTTCTAGTTATACTAATGATATATTCCTGGTTTTATAAAGTTTGTTTTCTCTTTTCTTATCTACAAATTTTGAGCACAACTCTATTTATTTCAGCCTTAGTTGAAATTATACATCACTATGGAGGCAAAGATACCACAGGTAACAGATCAAAAATTCATCACTTGAGAATAAAGGAAGGATACATTTAGATTTTCTTTATGAGGAATATGATCCCTGTCTTTAAACCTCATTCTCAGAGCGTTTAGGTATGGCTCCCTTATATCATCCCAATATTTCTTGTGCTATTTCAGATCCCCCCTGAAAATCTTTAAAGTCTAATAGAGATCTAGGATATCTGTATGAAACAAAAATTTGGATAGTAGAAGACATGAAAATTACACTAAAACCAAATCAACATAATAAAAAGGAGGGGAAAACCCAACCAAAAACCTTCTACTTCTCTTCACAGAGCCATTTATATTATTCAGCTCATGCAACCCAAAGGCAGTCAGATGCCACACTGCTTCAGTATAATCATTCAGAATCTAGGGTTTAAAGGCAAGTTATTTACAAGAAATTCAGTGTTAACAGTTTTTCTACTCACAGGAAAATTTATTTTACTTTTTCTTCAAAGATTTTATCCTTTTCTGATAAAAAGCTTGCCTGCCTTCCCTTTCATTCAATAAGAATTTTGTAAAAATGTAATAAAAACAAGAACAACAACAACAGTAATAGTAATAATATTGTCTTTTAGCTGAGGAGGTTTTAGAAATACACTCATTCTGAAAACAAAATTGGCATCATGAGCACCTTTTCAGACTTGAGAAATCCAGATCTTTGTTTAACTTTAACTTTTACATTTGAATTGCACTGTCTGCATTACCATTACATTTTTGTCCGACAGACAAAAAAAAAAAAAAAAAAGAGAGATCCGTTGTCATTATTATACAGCTTAGATACTAAACTTGCTCTACAGCTGCTGCAGCTTAAAACCAGAAGCATTCTTCCACAGAGCTTAAACACTCTTTATCACTCTCTTAAATAAGTGTTGTTTAAATTAGACTAGGATGAAACAAACCCAACAGTGGGAAAAAAATGTGGAATTTCAAAAGAAATTAATTTTTTAATAGATAGAGTGGATAGGAATCCTTCCTCCAGTGACAAAAGGATAGCTCACAGAAAGTTTTGTGGCAGGCCCCATGGGAAGCGCTCCAGTCCTGTGAACTTGGCACCTTTTGAACCTTTAAAAAAAGGTCAAAAGCTTCTTATGCTGTCTGCTTCTACAGACCTGTCAGTCCCTTATGTTATGGAAACATATATATTTCTATACTGCTGAAGAAGTATAACTTCCAGAGCATTAACAAAATATAAGTACTTACAAAACAAAAAACATAATAAAAATAAGATAACGATGAACAAGATGAGCTACTATTTGGACTGGGTTCATTTTGACAGTGTTTTTCTGCTGGATGATCTGTGGCTTGCACATTAGAAAGATAAAAAGTCTTTCTGATTGCTCCGCGAACATCAGAACAAATTGAAAATGGAAAGAAGTGGACGTGTTATTGATTCTTTAAAGAGGAATTTTAACTAGGTCAAAGACAGAGAAGAGACTGAAAGCACTGAAAGAATGCATAAAAGTATTTTTAAGGATCTTCTTTTCTCCTTGATGAGTAAAACTGTAGGTGTTAATTTCCTATTATTAAATTGGGCATTAGCCTTTATTCCCTCACATGCAGTTATTTACCTGGGAGATTTTAGTAAAGCTTATCCCTTTGGGTTTTCAGTTCAATGATGCAAACTGCCTGAGCCAAATTTTCTCATGCAACACTGTCATAAATCTGCAGTAACTTTGGAGTGTTCCATCCAGTACTTGCAGTTCTACAATGGAAATTATCTTAATTAATTGTCTCAATCATTTTTGGTGTGCTATGAATTAGCACCTTACATGATTTAAAAATAGATTTTACCTTAAAAAAAATCTTCATTTCTAGTACTTTAAGTAAATAATTTGAAACTATGAAATATGACTAAGTTTTAGATCCATTATATACATTTACATCTGGTATGATTCTCCAGGTATCCAGCTGAAACATCTCAGTAGGCTGTGGGAAATGAGATACAAAATTTACAGAGATTATGAGAGCACATGTGAGAGTGGCCAGTCCTGTCACTGGGCACCAGTGGAAACAGCCTGGCTCTTCATTGCCACTTCCCTTCAGGTATTGATGTACATTGAGAATGTCTCCCCTGTCCCTTCTCTTCTCTGGACTGCACAGTCCCTGCCCTTTAACTTTTCCCATGGAAGAGTGTTCTGGTCCCTCAGTCATCTTGGAGGTTCCTTGTTGATGTCCATGTCTCTCTTACACTGAGGAGCCCAGAACTGGACACAACACCCAAATGCAGCCTCAACAGTGCTGAGTGAAGGAGAAGGATCACCTCACATGCTCTGCTGGCAAGAATACACTTACAGTAGTGCCATTAACTTTATTTGTAGCAAGGGCACATTGCTGACTCTTGTTCAAGTTGGTGTTCAACATCACCCCCAGATCCTTTTCTGCCAAGCTGCTTTCCTGCTGGGTGGTACTGGTTTGTACTGGTACATGGGGTTATTCTTCTGCATGTTCAGGGCTTTTCACTTCCCATTGTTGAATTTCATGACATTTCTCTCAGCCCATTTTTTCGGCCTGTGAAGGTCATTCTGACTGGTTGTACAACTCCCCCGCATATCAGCTACTCCTCCCAGTTTGCTGTCATCAGAAAACTTGCTGAGGGTGCACTCTGTCCCATGATTCAGATCATGAATGAAGATCATAAAATCATGGAATCATTAATCAAAAGACCCTTACAATCAAGGAATGGAGTCCATAAACCTAACACTGCCACATCCACCACTAAATTGTATTCCCAAACGCCACATCTCTTCTAGGGATGGTGATTCCACCACTTTCCCAGATAGCCTGTTCCAATGCCTGACCATAATTTCAGTGAAGAAATTTTTCCTAATATCCAATTTCAGCCTTCCCAGATGCAACCTGAGACCATTTTCTCTTGTTCTGCCACTTCTTATTGGGGAAATTCACTACAACCTCCTTTCAGGTAGATGCAGAGAGCAAGAACATCCTCCCTGAACTTCCTTTTCTCCAAGCAAAGCAACCCTAGCTCCCTCAGCCAACTCCTCATCAGACCTGCGCTCCAGACCCTTCACAAACTTCATTGCCCTCCTCTGGACACACTCCAGCGCCTCAAAGTCTTGCTTTTCATAAGTGGTCCAAAACAACACAGGACCTGATGTGCGGCCTCACCAGCGCTGAGTACAGGGGGATGAACACTGACTTTGTTCTGCTGGCCATACTATTGCTGATACAGGCCAGAATGCCACCAGTATTTTATAGAGGATCAGACCCAGTATTAGCATGTTGGGTACCTCTCTATTTGCCAGCCTCCAACTAGACTATGTGTCATTGATCAGCACCTTCTGGGCCCGGGCTAGGTCTCCATGTTAGGTTTTTTTTTATACCAGGCAATCCAGTCTATTATAACAGCTATTTATGTAGATAAAATTATGCAAAATCTTCACATTAATTCTGAACTTATGTCATAGAATGGATAATGAAGATATAATTAAAACCATGGATAATAATTTTCTATTGCTAAAACACTTAATGAGATTTATTCATTTTATTTCACTGACAGCTGATGATGGTGGGAGCATGTACTTTCCTTAGTCTTCGCGAGGTTGTTTGTGAACCTATGTATGCACAGTTATCATCTGTAAGTTACCAAGATCTATATATTAGATAGCATTTTTTATAATATTTAGCTAAACTTGGTTGGATTTTTTTCATTACTATTCAACATCAGTACCATGCATCCACCAAAGCCAACACAAATAAATGCTTTTCTTCATATTCAGCAAAGCAATGCCTGTTTCACTTAAAGTTTGAGGTCTTGCTATTTCTTGGGGGATTATTGCACTCACAGTTCAAATTTTCTTCTCCGACCAAGTAAGAATGCTCTTTTCTGATTTTTCTGCTTTATGTTTACAGAGCATGAAATAAACAAACAATCAAACAAACAAACAAAGAAAAAACCCCATGATTCATATCACTAATTACCTAGATGTGCTGACATACCACCAGAGATTTCATTTACATCACTCTCACCAGGACAAAAGAGACCATATTTTATAAGAACAATTTCTCTTTTTTTTACCTATCTGAATAATATGTAACCAGAGAATAAAGAAGAAGAAAAACCAAAGGAATGTTTATAAACAATTGTACAAAAATTTAATTCTACATAGAAATCATAGTTAGACACATAAGCACAATGAAAAGAATAAATTGCGTTAGTCATATGAAGACACATGCAATTGTAGCAATCAATCCAACAGATATGCATGTGTTTATTTATTCAAGTATTAATTCACACTTGCAATCATGGTAATTTGGTGACTCAAAAAACCCTTTAATTCATCCCAAAATGATAGACATAAATTTTGCTTTCCTTTCTTCCCCCACTGAAAATCTTCTAATACACAGAGTGAATAATTGAGATAGGTGGGCATTTCTGTGCCAGGTATTCCCACAAAACCCGTCACCTCACATGGTGATACTGTAAAAAAGCTGCAATTTTGTGATTTTTTTTTTTTTAGCAATTTGCTTTAAGAACTTTGGAGTCATCTGCTGGTCTGAAAAATTTAAGGAGAAAATTATAATGCCTAAGAGGATTGTATTGGGATTTTAAAAAAATTTGATCATAGTTTTATTCTCTGCAGTATAATGTTGAAGGGGGTTCTACTCCACTTTGCATCAGAGAAGACTGAGATCCTCTGTTGGTTTCAGGCAGTATTTTTCAACATATTTTTCCTTTTATTTCGAGACTAGTCAGATCTCTTCAGACCAGTTTTACAGATATTGTGGGTCAAGACGAAATACATCTCCTGAGGAATCTCTTCAGATGAAAGAGTAAAACCACCTCTGACAAAATTAAGTACGTAATATCAGCACATATGTGTCTAATCACAGAATAATAGAAAACTTCAGGGTACAAAACATCTTTTGAGATCAAGTCCAAACATTAACCTATAACTTCTGAGTCCACTGCTGAATCAAATGCTGGGAATTACATTTGTTCACCTTTTAAATATCTCCAGGGATGCTAATAAGTAGTTTGTGGTCTTCAGCTATGAAACACAGCCTGACTATATTAAGCATCATAACCCTAGTAAAATTGTACAATTTTATTTTATATTGCGCCAGATAAAACCTAGGAATAAGGTCAGAAATTCTAAGAAAAACCCTTGTCCGCAGGAAAGCTTTCTTCCTCTCACAGTCTTGGACTTACGTGTAGCAGTTAGACAGGGTGCAAGTACTTAGGGTAGCATTTAGCTGCTTAGGGTACTTATAATTCAGGAGTTGTGATTATCCTAAGCAACGTGGGAAATGTCTAGGACTCAGATAACCTACTCCTCAGGAAAGTTAGCTTTTTATAAAACTTTTTTCACTATTTTTCACTATTGAAAGAATCCTGATGAATCCTGAAGATTTCACAACACATAACTTTTCAGCTGCATCTGAGACTGCCTGTTTTGGATAGTCTCGTTTAATATCTGAATAGCAATGGTCTTCAGGAGATATTTACAAAACTGCCTGCTATTTCTACTCAAAAATGTGACCTAGAACTTGTATGTTTCAACTTACAGTTTAGTTACATCAAATTTTATCACAGGAAGACATAGTGTTTATGCACTTACCCTCCAGTACCATCTGAAATCCATCACATGTGATATGATTATATTTTATAACTATGACGGGATTGTCACATGTGTGTTTAAGGTGGTACTGAGGAGTCATTTTTCTGACTAGCTATTTGAGATTTTTGGTGCAATTTAAGCATTCAGACTTTGTAGGTAGAATTTAGGTAGGCATGAGTTCTTATTGTTGTTTCTTTGCATGTCTAACTTGGACATTATCATCAAGACTCACAATGTCCTGCGTTTTTTTGTAAAATAATATTTGAATAAATGTTGAAAGATAACACACTTTGAATGTAACATTGTATTTCAGATTCTGTGATAATGCCTAGTAAAAACATCAGTCTGTGCTGCTACTGCAATACAACCTATGTTCAAAAACAGAACAGCATTTTCTAATTTAACTGTATTACTATGTACTAGACATCATGATAAAACATGAACCAAAAATTAGTGATGTATCATTTAAAATTACTTAAATCAATTGATAAGAACATCAAATTGAAAGTTGTTTCTATACACACCATTATTTTCTCCAATGAAAAGGCTTTTCTAGGGTGTCAACTCTTTGCACACCCTGTTTAAAAAGCACCTCTACAACTGTGGTTGAGCAAATCTGAGCAACTCAACCATTGTCATTTAGCTTAATATGCCTAAATAGCACCTGAAAAAAACTAAAAGGAAGTAATCTTCCCCTGAGCCTTTTCTTTATGATGCTTTAATGCAATATTCCTTGGCCACAGAATGGAAAAAACACAAAAGGCCATTTCATGTCTTAAATGTATGATCCTGGGAATAAATGTGAATAACTTCTCTGTGGGGATTAGAGATTTAGTATGCAGTATTGTAAGGTACAGGGTGAAAATGAAGCCTACCTTTTACTGAGTTATGTCTCATCTCTCTTTCTTTGAAGAGTGTGCACTACCTCCATGTTTTCAAGTCATTTCAAATCACTGACATAGTCATGCTGGTAGGAGGAACAGGTGTGTTTTGACCAATTTTTGACTTAAAACCTGGCTAATGTGACAAATTACCATATTGAACTGTTTTATCCACAATTAAACTTCCTGACTAGACAGTGCGCAGGAGCTGGAAAAAGCTAAATAACATGGTCAAAATAATAAAGTATATTAAGTGCCATATATTTAATTATCTTTCTAAGGCTGTTCGTATTCCCTTGATTGAACAGAAAGGTTCAGCTGGTCAAAGCATTTAAGAATTTTTAAGCTCTCCATATTGATTTTTTGTTTGATGTAGAATTGAGTTTTGGCCTAGTTATTCTCTTCATTGATAGGCAAAAAAGAACAAGTAAAAAATGTTCTCTTTAAATATGGTACTTTTTTTCATGTGTCTGTTAGTGGTTGGAAAAACAGACATACACATGTACAAAAGGGAAAATATTTAGTTACTTGCAGTGCACATAGTACTCAGTTTAAAGATGATTCAGAGGCAGAGAATCTAAAAGCTTTTCATGCTTATAGATATTCTATGGAAAGACTTCCAAGCAGGTTATAAAGATCAAATATCTAAATACCAGTAGTCTTTTATGGTAATCTGTGAGTATTTTTTTTAATATATTCTCATAGGACATTCTAGTGTTTTTAATAGGTTCGATATTTTTTGCATCAGATGAGAGACGAGCAAATGTATCAAGGGTTGTTCAGCATTTGCAAAGAGATAAATACAGTTTTTCTGGAGGGGAACTGGTCTGGACAAAGGGAGAAAGGAGGGGTCGAGAGGATGAGATCCGTATAATGAAGTTGTGATGTTAATGCCAAAAAGTTAAAGGTAAAATGTAACAGTTTGTCACAATTATGTTTCATATTGGCAGGTGTTCTGAACTTTCTGTTTGATAACTAGACATATAAATTTCAGTTCTTAAAGCTTTGCAGCCAATTTAAGGGCTCATTTATTTCCCTGACAGCAAGATATATATGCTGCCTGGCATAGTGGATGTCTGGGGCCAAATCCACCACTTTGTTGCTTGTGTGTCTTGTGGGAAGTAAATAGTAGCAATTTTTCAGCACAGGCATACCAGCACAAGGTGTTTAGCAAATAAATGAGCATAAGATGACCTGAAGTGTCCTGAAATTACTAAAATTCATGAATAATAAAATGATCTATAGATTGTTAGCAGAGGGCTATAGCAAAGGCTAATTTGCAGTCACTGAAGCTTCACAGGATAATTTGTAATTTTTGAAAATTTAATGACTTCATCAGTTTTTATCTATTTTTTTACCAATATAATTGTCTGAAAGCTACCTTCAGCAGAGATCTTCTGTCTAAATAAAATCACAGTCACCTATGTCATCACTTTATGAGTACTGAACTGACTTTATCTATACAAATATTTTTTCTTTCCTACAGTAGGGCAACAACCAAAGCTATCTCTTTATCTTATGAACACCTATTTTTCTTTTCTAAAAATCTTATTAATATATGGAACTATTATTTTTTAAAAACCAGCAACAATATAGCACTACAAAGGGAAGAGGAACTTGGGGAAAAAAAAGAAATCTAGTGAGCAAAATATACCTCTTTGAAAAGAAGTTAAACAGCCCTAAAAAAAAATCGAAGACATAAGAATAAAATTAAAAATATTGGCACATAATATCACATAAATTCTATGGCATTTAGCCAAAACTTTGTAAAGAAAATAAGTGACCCATGAGTTTGGGTCCTTGATCATATTTAATTTTGCTTGCATTATTCACTGACACATCCATACTGAAATAGCCAAATAAACAGAGACTGAAACCACAGTTATTCTCTTTTTTACTTGAATGGCTGATCACTTACTGCAGCTGTTTTGTTCTCCAAATTTAAAATATTTTTATTTCTATTCAGTGTATGATATCTTCTCACTTGGCTGTCCTTAACATACTCTTCAGTTAGAGATAGATTTGCATTATCTTGGATACTATTACAGAAAAATTGGATGCAAGGCCTGGTTATGTTTTTAAGTTATGTAAATGTTATAGTTCTTTGAATTCTCTATTTTATCTGTCTCGTATCAAAATATGCAAATTCAGAAAACATACAATTGTTTTATGTCACCCTTTCTACACATCAGTGCCCACTCCTCAGTTGAATAAAGGCAAGTATAGGCTGATGGCTTTTTACCTAATGTATTTTTAAGAAAGAAAAGATGTACAAATTACTTTTAAAGAAATAGTCCCACACTAGGAATTAGTGAGGAGTAACACCTTTTAATAACAAATGTATGTATCAGAAGAATGTTCTATTTGGAGTAATATAAATTTCTTTCAGGAAACATTTGGACCATGGTCTTGAAAATTAATGTAGAAAATGGGAGCAACGTCTCTGTAATTTCTGCTTTCTCTAAATTGCATTCTTAATTAAGGAAAATACATTTTGAAACCATTTAAAATGGAAAGCTAATTAACATCATTCTGTCAGTTTAGAGAAATAGTGACATTTGGCAGATACTTGAGAAGTGCTTTAAGGGGATATTTACAGTCACAATATTAGAGGGAGAGAAAGTACAAATGAAATATAACAATATCTGAAAATTACCATTTAAAGAAAAAAAAGTATTCAAAGGAGGAAAGGGAAAGATAAAATAAATGAAATGAGCAGTTAGTCTGCTTATTTTACAATTTTAATTGCTTTTTAACCTTTAGAATACTTCTGAAGGGAAAAAATTAAATAAATGCATTTATAAAGTCTTTTCTGGTTTTATTTTTAAAGTAGTTATTCTCTGACAATGCAGAACAAATTTGTCCTTTTAAAATGTTCTTGAATTATGATTGAAAATTTATGACTTAATAAGTACCATTCCATGAAATATTTATATTACTCTTCAAGTGATATTTTTGAAGAAAAAGAAGAGAATCATTAGCTTGCAGCAATAAGTTTCTCTAGACAATGGACTTCCTGGATGAAACTTCACACAGGTATTCACAGTGACCTTGTTCTTTGCAGAAGTTGTGCATAATGTTTATTGTAATCAGAACATATGGGCCATCTAATTAGTCCCAGAGCTTCAGAATTGGTGTTTAAAACATGGTAAGTGGGAATTGTTCCTTTAAAAGGTCAGCACAAATGGAATGTCTGGAACCTTTTTGGCTTTGGTTTCATTCACCTTCCCAGTCAGTAAGGAGATGTACCCTTCTTGGTTTCTTGGGCAGTATCTACAAGGAGAAAAAATAAATAATAAAATTCATACACATATACATGCTAGGGTTTATGATCATGCCATTTTTACTGATTTGTTCCTAAACCCTTTTTCATCTTATCTTGATCATGCTTCCCCAGAAAATAAAGTTGACTGAACTGAAAGTAGTAGAAAAATAAAGCAGAAGTCTAATATTACTTTTATTTTCTGCTATTTCTAACCTTTTGGTCTATAACCCTTTTTTTTATTCTTTCATGCTATAAGTTGAGTGCTATATTGTCTTTTTAGTAGTAAAGTGATTAAATTTTTTTAATAGTATTCTAATTATTTAACAGGTTAAAAGTAAGGGTGAATGCCCCAGAAAAAGATTTTCTTCTTGCAGACCCCGTAAGCCTGTCAGGGAGATATCAGGCAAAGGCACGGCACCCAAAGCACCTGCAAACTGGAACAGAGCACAGACACAGTGCTGCCTCTGCCTGTTTGGCACCCAGGAGGCTGAAACTCAATAAACCTCTGAGTCTCCAGAAATTGCCTTTTCAGATCACACTAAGCTCTAACACTGCTCTACTTCCCTAGTTGCATTAAGATTTTTTTTCTGAATTTGTAAGGCTGCTGGCTAACTACATTCACTCCAAAATTGCATGGCAAAGCTCGTGCTCTGTAGGTAGAGAAACAGAAATTAATATCTACTAGGATGAAGGAGAGTCTTCTGCATCACTGGAGCTGTAGAATAAAGATATTAATTTTTTTTATCATAACACTGTGTGAAGTTCAGCTGCTCAGACTCCTTATCGTGATCTAAAATGAAATAATCAACTTAACTGTGGAACAGTAGCACAGACTTGACTAAGTGACACATATGGCATCTAAACCATTAAATCCATTTAAAAACTCACTGAATTTAACTTGAGACTGAATTTAACTTTGGAGTGATTTTTCTGTTGGGTACTATGGAATGTGTCTCCATCAGAATTTTTCCAAGGGTTACCTCTATACAGGTTGTCCTTAATTGCTTTCTTTGCTTTAAGCAGGCTTTGCACTAGCACAGCACTTTCCCTGCACTACAGCAGCAGTGCAAATGCCAGCACCACAGCTACCCAAAAAGAAATACACTGTGCCTGCTCAATAACCTTTGGGTAGGGAGATGTGTGAACCTCACCAAACAGATGCATTAGACCTATTAAATCTCTGGTCTGATAATTCTAATAGCCAGCATTCAAGCAAGTTAATTTAATGAGCTTAGTGCAGTAAGAGCAATTTCAGCTATTTTCATGTATTTGAGTGCTATATTTCTTTGCTTCACCTTTTTAGTAAATCTCATTAAAACCACACAGACTCTGTTAACTTTTTCAAATAGCCACACTTTACAGAACTAGAGGAATTAACTGAAATTAGGGTAGTGTTCTGAGAATGCTTTTCACTGCCCTTGAACTTAAACTTTAATGATTTTTGTATGTCTGAATTAGGCTCACTGGATGAGACCCTGAATGATATTCTTGCATGCATAAAACTGTTATATACGTTTGATGCACAGATTAATTTTAAAAGTCTGTCTTTTTACCTGGATTTTTAAAGCAGAAATTTGCTGAAAATGTAATGCAGTTTCTTGAATATCTGAATGCTAGTGGGATTTTTACAGCCATTTAAGACCCTGAAAACCAAATGCTAAAGCTATAAATGCTAGGAACTGAACCAGGAAGTCTGATTAAACTTTGCAAATGAGAATTTCCAGCATAACTATAGGTCCTTGGAAGATTATTCATTTTAGCAAGTTAAACTAAGTTGTACAGATGAAATGGATGTTTTAAAGTGGCAGCAGTTTGTGCAAGCTTCCATACACAATGGCAGTGAAAACCTCTCTTATTCAGAATGTACAAATACTTCTGAGTTGCAACCTTTGGCTGAGGAATTATAATGCTTTACAAAACAGAAGGACTGTATGGATACAGTAGTTATATAATGTAACAAAAACTTGTCCAGAAAAATACCAAGATCATTAACCTTTCATCTTCTTAGACTACAGATTAAAACAAAATCTGATATAGATTTTAAAATCTATGAGAAATCTTTCTTCAACAGTTTTTTTTGGTATATTTAGCCTCCACCACATAATAATCCTCTAAAGCCTACACCTCAAAAATATTATACAGTTCTGGCAAGAAAGTGAAATATTTTCTGGCTGGTCCTAAGGGTTATACAAGTACTGATGATTTTGCCAGCACTTCCCATATACAGAATCTGAAGATATATCTTTCCATCTTCTGATTTCAGTCTCAATCTTTGAGATCTAACAGCAACAAGCCAGGTGCATGAGGTGGAAGAAACAGTGGTGACATAACAGCCATTGCTATTACACATTGCAGAAGTTCAGTCTAGGATACCTGGGGAAGGGGGAAGAAAGAAAGTTCCCTTTTTATATTAATTGGTAGAATGGAAATAGCAATACGAATATGGAAAAAATATGGAAACACAAAGTTCTTTTTCTTTTCTTTTACCTTCTTTTTTCAGACATTACATAAATTACCTCCACATATAATCTAGAAGGCAGTAATTTGTTTTCTGCTATGTTAATAATCTGTGTACAGGTGCACTGTAAACTTTGAAAGCACAGCATTAATATTGCAGAATAATGTTTTGCAAATTAACCAATATGAAAACCATTGCAGTTGCCTTAGGCTGCAAATCTTCTAAGAATCAGGATAGATACTTTGGTGATTTGTCCAAACTAAACCTAATGTTGCTTTGTGTAACATCCTACTATTATCACAAGGTCACAATTGCAAAAGGTAAGCAATTTATACTTCAATAGTCACTGGGTTTGAATGGCTAAAAGATTGACCAGTAGATTACATTCAAATATACAATACTTCTGGTAATTTTCTTCAGGATTGTTAGCAGTATCTTGGGTTAAAAAGAATCACAGTAGCTACTGTGCTTCAGGATTACACTTTTGTATTTTGAGTCATGCAGTACACTTTTTGGTTCCATTCATTGGCTGCAGTTTATTGTACTATGCAGTCTGCACAGTACCTTTGAATCAAACAGACCAAGAAACAAGGAGAAATGACTAAAGAGAAAGCCACAGTTTTAAATTCTTATGAGAGACAGCCAGTTTAGCACCATGACATTACAATAAGGACTATGGTGAGAATCACAGTGTATTTTTGCTGTGATGCTGACTGACTCCTCCTGTGATTCCAGCCAAATTAATCAGGGCCTAATTCTGTCAACTTTAGCCACTGTGATTAATTCTTTATTCAGCCAGTAATCCCATATATATCAGAAAGTTGGAAAGTATGCAGAATCTTTCACAAATATCAGAAGGCTGAATCCACTCAAAAACTGATCCCTTTCAGTATGGAATATATCTCACTGACTTCCCTCTTATCACCAAAAATGTTCTGTGTACAGATCTGCGATGGCAGTTGAAAGAACCAGATATTTTTTTTCTTTCTGGGTGGTTTAATGTTTTTTTTACATCTGCCCAATAATGTTAATATTGGCCTTGGACTTTAGATATTTTGAATAATATTATTCTGCAGATTGCATGACTGCAAACAATTTATGTCAAGCTCTGCAGTTATCAAATTTTATAACTTGTCAGAGGCAAAGTTGCGCAGCAGCCCCAAGGCTACACGTCCAGTCAGCAGTGAGGCTGGGCATGTGTTCCAGCAGGCACATACACAGAGAACACACCTATACAGCACATTATACATGCAGCTGGCCACACAGATCAATACAGATGAAAACATTCATCACTCACGCAGACACAAACAGAACCAAAAGCATCATTCCATTCCCATTATATATCTGCATGTGTGTGTATGCATACATATGCTGGGTCCATCCAGCAGCTGAGCTCACCAGTCCACCCCTGAATCCCAGTCTCTCCATTTCCATCTTGACATAGAGCCCTCCAAGTGTTGCAGTCACATCCAGGTACTGGTACAGACCATTACACACACACAGACACACAGACACACAGACACACAGACACACACACACACACACACACACACAAAGACACAGATGCAAACAAATATTTTAACCCAGACCATGTGGTCCCTCCAGAAGTTCTGTGGAACTCCCCGGACACTCTGAAAACCAGCTGCTGCTGGGGTCTCCCCTTCAGAGACACTTGTCCCAATTGCTACCTCTCACCTCAGGTCTGATTCCATCTGCTAGATCTCAAGCCCACCTAAACACATGCACGTTGAAGAGAGATACCCTTACGCAAATAAGAGTTAGAAGGGAATTCGACAAGAAGGTAAGAGAAACTGAACTGATCAGATGCAAAGCATGGCTGGAAATTATACAGACCAAAAAATATGCAAATGTCCCTATTTATCCTCTTACTCCTTTGTTTTCTCATTCTGTTCCTCACCAAATCACTCAGATCTATCCCTCTATCCTTTTCTTTGCCTTTGGTTCCTCCTCTAAATATTCTGTAATAATTCCTTCGAAATTCCAATTGCTTTTCTCTTGCATCCCATAATGTCTTGCAAATTCTCTAAGTAGTGACTAACCCTCATTCAGAAAAAGTATCTTGCAGACATTCCCTTTGACTCATGGGATAGCTGTGACATCTGAACCATGGACCAGAGGTTCTCCTGGAACAGCCCTGGGAATGGCCTGGACAAGACTCCTCCTCTGAGCCTTTTACTTGGGTTCCCACTTGGCATTGCACTCCTGTACTCCTCTGAGCTTGTAGACAGGGCTGTGATGGGCTGATGAATCCCATGGTGTGTCAAGGTATAGCCCAGCAGTTGTCTCTCCTACCTCTGTTCCTCTAAGCTCATCTTTGTCTGTGAAAATAGACATCTTTTAGCAGACGAGCTAAAAATGGATTCTTGAATGTGATACTCTTCCCCCCATAACAGTGATACCTTCAACATTTAGGACGTACAGACTGAAAAGACTGTGAAAGAAAGAAACAGGACAAAAAGGTAGAAATGGCATAAATGAGTGAGGGATGCAAACTCTAAATGTAACTGAGGAACCTTGAAAAGTATAGTGTACAAGTTAAGAGTAGCCTTGAACAATACAAACTTTTGTATTTAGCATTTATACAGCCAATAACCGCAATTGACATTGACCTTGGGAGTAAAATGGTCCAATATTTTCACTTGGGTGAACTGTTATTGGAGAGTTTCTCTAGTGTATTAGACACAAACATGCGTTCCATCAACATCAAGTATATGCTATCTTTTTCATCAATTTTCTTTTATTTTGTGCTAACAATGTTATTGTGGTAAGGACAGGGAAAAAATACTTTTTCTGAGAGTTAACTTCATCTCTGACATACTACTATTGAAATCAACTACCTTTGCTGCATTTTTTCTTCACAGAAAGCTCTGGACCTTTATTATATCAGTAATAATATGATGAAAAATATATAGTTATTCTTTATAGATTTTAAGATTAATTTCTTTTTAATTTGCAGGAATGAATCTGCAGTAGGAGAACTAAATGCAAACTAAACAGCTATAGACAAAATGCAACTAATGTACATTACCAGCAGAACTGTCAATGAGAAGGAGCATTGACAAAATATCCTAATATAAATGAGTTTTGCTATGTTATAGTTCAAAACAGGCCTGACAGAATTAGTAGCGACCATCTAAACAATCATGTACATCAATAGGTAAAGTTTAAAAGAGACCAGACAAAACAGAAGAATGGTAATCATCTTGTAGATTTTACAGCAACTGGGCTCATTCAATCTGCTTTAGTGTGAAGGACAGAAGTGTGTTTCAAACCCATTTTTAGAGCCTATTTCCAGAATACATTGAAATTTCAACAGGACCCTTTGGTTGCTCTTAAAACCTAGGATTTTAAGTTTCCATTTCATTCCAGGAAAAAGTGCCTGCAGAAAATAATTTCCTTATGTAGTTAGTTCAACTACACACAAAAGAGTCTGAGAACAAACATTATCTTCGCTTTTCTTCTGGAATTTTTGCTGTCTAGTCTCCTTGCAGTTGGAGGACAGAAAAAGGAAATCAGTGCTTCCTGGAAAAAACAGATGATGCTGAAGGGAAGAAAGAAGGGACATGTCTAACTGGAGCATTTGCCAATGTTTTACTTCAGTTGGGTACACTAACTACATCCTATCTTGCATGCAAACATCTAGCTTGTGTTTATAAACAGAGATAAGTTGTCACATTGCAAGAAAACACCGCTCAAAGAGAAGGTTAAGATGGGTGAGTATACCATCAAATATTTGTACATCTTGATTTGAAGAGGAAAACAGATATAGGAAAGAAATATAGAAGAAAATAAACCATAGGAAATTGATTTTTAAGATCTTTAAAAATTCTATAGTTATCCATTACATTAAACCTAACAGGGAGAAAGTCAATGTATGTGAAGTAATAGTAAGAAATTCATAAAGATTATATTAATTTTGCAAATTACTTTTCATACTTTGGAGATGTCAACAAGCGGCAGGAAAAGACCCTTTCCTTATGTGAATCCTTATACATTGAAGCTGTCTCTTCTATGACTGCCAATTAGAATGGTATTCTTTGTCTTGATCTGAATGAGCTTTTTACTCAAGGGAATGTTGTCAGCACGGGTTCTTTTTCTGTTTTTAAGACTGATAAGTGACCATTTATTTTCTGCAACAGTTTCAATATCTCCACAAAAGCAAGCGTATACCTTTACATCTCCAAGAAAGCTGTTTTACCTTTGTGAAGCTAACTCAGAAACAGAAATATTAGATACTAATATTAGCCCTTGAGGCTCCCATAATGAATAAAGGCCATCAGAATTCAAAGGCATATTCAAATAGGTTTTAACATGCTGGATATTGGATAAGAAGATTTAGGGTTGAGAAGGGACAGAAACCATGCAATTCACAGATAACTCTGGGGGATATAAGAACTGTGGGACAACTAGTAAACCAGCTATCTGCAAATTAAAAGTGTGTGAAATTAAAAATTAGATTATATCTCTTACTGAAAATCAGTATTTTTACAGTACCCTAGTGTACCTGCCTCCTTCATGGAGGTATTGTTTTATCTTTGGCTGATGTTATTTGACCAGGCAAGGATTCTGATTGTCTCTTCTGCAGAATTTTCACATTTTCCCTTTTTCCATTCTGTCTCTCATTATTGTTCTATGCACATAAAATATCTACTGATGACCAGATTTGTCTGGTATTTTCTAGTGATTTAATCTGTTCCAAATCCAGATATAAGAGGCATTGTGGCCCTGGTATCCTTTTCAGGTGGTCATAGTATCTCGAGCATGCTAAAGTTCCTTGGTGTGTGGTTTTGCTATTGTAGTATATATTGCTCTTGCAATTCTTCATAAACATAAAAGAGGAAAGCAGCAAAAAATAAAAAGTAAAAGGATAGTCACTCTGAACTTTCATGTGAAGAAAATGGTATATTTGGTAAACATCTGTTTCACAGCCAAAGTTAATTTTGTTAACCCTCTCTTCTAGATACTTGTCTCCCTTTATAGTTGGAGTACTGCTTCTCTGAGATCTTTCTTCTTTTTATCTGCCATCTCTTTGAAAACTCTCTCAACTCTCTTTTTCTGTCATTGGCCTTCTTTTCCTGTCCTCTTTTTATATTTTTACTGTTCTCTCTTCATTTCTCTCAGTTTACAAGCTTATCTCAGGGGGAAAAAAAGAACCAAACCCAAACATTAAAAAGTCTAGTCATTGTTGGCATTGCAATCACATGAGAGAGAGTATTGGGGCAAAAAAAGACCTATTGTTTTCCTTTCACATTCCATTCTGTTTTTCTTCATATTAATATGGTTTAATAAATTCTATTAATATATATTCACACATGCTGTGTATTTGGTTGAGCTTTTTTTTTCTAGTTTAGAAAATCAGGACAAAAAACCATAACAAAAGTTCTCAGTAGAAACCTGAAAGGATTCAGGCTAAGTTGTAGGATTTAACTCTGTGAAATTTGGTTATAGGGGTAAAATAGAAGCGAGAGATCTCTAAAGATGGGTTTAGAGCATGGGAGTTTATTGTGAAAGAGCATGGGTATGAGAGGCTTGCTGGGCTGCAAGACGCAGCTCAAAGCAGGCCAGAGAAAGAGAGAGAAAGAGGCAAAAAGGGAGAGTAAAAAGAGAGCGATTTGCCATTTACAATACAATAAATCGTCTTCTCTGTTGAATATTCTAATTCTCTTTAACCAATCTGAAACAAGCTACAAACTCTACAATATTTGCATGCAACTTATAAGAATCATTACATTACCATATGGGGTTATATTTTAAACCTTAAAAAAACTGCTTTTGGGAATCTCTTACCAGGCAGGTAGGGTTTGTTCTGACCTTTGGACCTGCCTAGGCAGAGGGTATTGTTCTATCAAGAAGGAGGATTACCTTCAGCCAGCTATACCATTGTTTCTTAGTTACTTTTCAACTCAAACCTTGTCCTCATCCCAATCTCGACTATACTTTCCATATTTTCAGCATCCCTTGCAAGGCAATCATATCTATAAGGCTTTCCTATTTCATCTTCCCCAACACTAAGTCCTCACTTTTAGGTTTGAGAAGGATTCCCAGAAGCTGGCAATTCTTATTTTCTTAGGTTATGTTCCAAGGCCAAGTGATCATACTTATGTACACTGCTTCCCTCCATCCTTCAAATCCTTGTTAAATCTGATAGGAGCTTTCAGCAATCAGTGATTTTCAGTTCTTGGTTCTCACTTCCTAATCAGCTCAGACACAGCAAAGCCTCCTCAAGCAGAGAGGTGGTTTCCCTCAATGACCTATCCGCAAGGGCTCCGAGGCTTCAGAAATGCAGCACTCATCTTGTGCCTGAAGTTCCTGGTGGTTACTGAATGAGGATTTCTCACAGCTATCTGTATTTTAGCAGTGATACGACAGTCTGCCTCATTTTTTCAGTCATTAGGGTGGGAAAAATTCTGTGGAGATCTTAAAAAATCTGGTTACATGTATCAGTTACCGTCTGGTACTAATCCCTCCTTACACTAGATTTTTCACATCTGTGCTTTAAGAAACTGACTGAAATAGTGAGCTGTGATTTAACTGATAAGTGATTTTTGAAGGTGTCTCTGCAATTTTGGAGTGTACAAATACCAAGAAAATTATTCATTAGAAGACACCAAAGATCTCCGCTCCTAAAATGAACAGTACTTTTGAAAATTCCCATTAAAGACAAACATTAAGAGAAGTGAAGGAAGGTTTAATGTTTTGTTAAAACAAGCTCTGGTAAAACTGAAAATCTACTCTTAAAGACAGAGATGAAGAGGAGAGATATTTCAGCTGTTAACAACTATTTCCACTGCACTGCAGCATCAGTCCTAGCACAGGTTCTTTAGACAAAAATCATCGTCATGCACAGATCCCTGCAGAATCTGGGTGCAATCCCTAATTCAGGCTGCAGTGTGCTGCTTGCATAACTTGTAAGTGTTGTGAAATGCTGTAACTACAAACTGCTCAGAGTTAATCCAAAAAACAACTTTTATTAACACTTGATAAACATACATTTATAGGACTGTGTACATAT
>JAHLSL010000023.1:2552818-2574501 GCA_025920805.1 Petroica traversi
GTGTACATATTCCTCATCACAAGAATTTAAATTATCTTGACAAAAGAAAACAAATTTAAAAAATCTGCTCAATGGAATTAATTTTTAATAATTTTGTAGATCTAGATGGTAAACTCCAAATAATTTAAACTTTGGAACTGCCAAAGTGAAATATATAATTTTAATATATGATTTATTATATCCTCAAGTAGACCTCCAAGTCAACTATTCCCAGGTAATATTTACTTCGCTTCATTTTTTGCAGTGGAGCATGTTACGGATCCTAAAGCTAGTAGAGATAGACCCTTCTGTCAAATTCCACTCTTGGACATATAGAAGGGCAAATCACTCAAACAGCTGTTATTTGTTAACATATGTATATAATTTTTTTTGTTTGTTTGTTTGTTTTTCAGGTACCTTAGTCTGGTTAAACTGTAACACTCTGAAAGACTAAAGTAGTCCTGAGCATACTATAGTCAGAAAATTCAAATTAATTACTTGTTTTCTATTATCCAAAAATGGATATCCTCTCTATTGATTAATTGTCTTAATGGAAACAAGTTTACTGAAGCACAGTACTGCAACTCTACTTCTTTGGAATTTAATATCTTTGATACATTATAAAAATTATTCTCTATTTTCTCATTTTGAAAAAACAAGGAAAACATTCTTGTAATAGTCTGAAACTATAGTGTTTATAGTCAGTATTAAAACACAAAACCTTGCTTAGAGGCATAGACGAATGAAGGATGGAGAAGAGCATCACAGAGGTCTAAACCAACCTTATTAATACACTGTAGTGAGTAATACATGCTCCATATCATAAGGTTAGTGGCGGCCTCGTGGTTATGCCGCTCTGAAATCCCAGGACCGTGCATCCCTGGATGCCCTTTTGGTAGATTTCAGTGGGGTTTCAGATATCACATGCTAGTGTTTTACTAAAAAGAGATACATCTCCCAATGCACAGATGATATTAAAAATGCATTATTATTTTTAAGTAATGCAGTGGTACTAAAACTAAAGTAGTACAAAGAAAATCTCTGAAAACAGTTTTATTGCTTTCTTTTCTTAGTGCTTTTATTTTGTAGGAAACATATATTCCAAAGTAATTATAAAATAGGCAACGTTTCAAAACTGTTATGAAATATGCTGGAAATAAAGTAAAGCAAATATATGGGAAACATGAATATTCTGGAAATGAATACTCTGAAAGAACAGCAGAAAATCCATATGGGTGAAAACACCATGCATGCATTTGTTAAGGGAATGGTATTGAAATTGGTAATCTCACAAAATCCATTTTCAATAATCTGTTTATTTTATATTTTATTTTCCTTCTGTTTCTTCATGGTTTTGTTAAAGTTTCTGCTTTTTGCACAGAATGCTTTGGGACAGTAAATTAAGGGTTTTGCTGCTGTATGTTATGTATTTTTTGTATCAGAGTCATTATGTTTTCATGTTAATAGCCTACCTATAAAAATTCTCTTACTTTTAGAACAAATAGAATAAAACATTAGGTAATGGTGTTATATTTCATCAAACATACTTAATATGGTTATAGGCAGAAGTTCTGCATTAAAACAAAAGCAACCAGTTCTTCATTAAAACAAAAACAACCCTGCTATTAGAAACATTTACAAGTATAATTTTAGATGCAGGCATTTGCAATTGCTTCCAATCAAAGCCACTTTAACAAGGAAGAGGTTGCAAACTCAGCCTGCTTTACTGAAAGAATGAGGTTTGTCAGAGGATGCTGAAAGAGAAGGAGAGTTATGGCACATGCGGGATAAAGTGTAAAATTTCATCGTGACCATTTGTCTTGCTGCCCTGTTGCATCCCTTTAAAAGTTGCTCACCACAGAAGACAGTAGTAAATAACTGTATCCGCATCAACAGGAATGCAATTTATAAAGGAAATACAGTATCATTCCTTAAAGGTCTTACTTGTGGTTGTTCCTTTTCATTAAGCATGCCCTTTCCTTTGTCCCTAAATAATCAGAAAAAGCCTGGAGATGCATGGATGCAGATTGTGTTCAGACTGGAGAGTGGGGAAAGTCTCATTCTTACATCTGGCTGATATAGCTGCAAGGAGACTAGGAGAGGAAGAAGGGACTGATCAGGCATTCAGTACTTGTTATCTGCACCACTGGCATCTTTAGAGGCGTTATCTGAGCACACCAAAGTAATAGCAATTCCAGAGCTCTTCTGCTCACGCTGTCATTACATTGGTCATCTGCTATTAGGCTTTCTGGCACTTATCTTTTAGTGGATGAGGGACTTGGAAAGAGTATATTCTTGCCCTTATTCAGCTCAGCTTTAACCAAGTTATTCCTCAGCTCAAAATGAGAAAAAATCCTAGAATTTAATGTCTGAGCCTTTCAACATTGCCTTCGGTATAAATGAAATATAAAATACACTGTCCAGGAAAAAATTATTCTGAAAATCTCAGGAATTATGCACTAGGTGACTGCTTCTTGAATACCTATAGAAATTTTATAATATCATATCAGATTTGTTATTGTAATAATCAAGAATTCCCACTCAGAAAGATTTGTTCATCCTTAGTGGCCAGAGTACATTACCTTCAAGGTCACCAGTTCTCTCCTATCCCGTTCTGTAGTAGATGTTGAATATTATTCTGATTTTGGAAGTGAACTAGAAATAGAGAAGTTAAAAAAAAAAGAAGTTTGTCATATGATTACATTATTTACTGCAGAAATAGATTGGAGCTTTGATTTTTTTTTTTTCTTATGTAGTAAATAATTGAATCTGCTTCATTCA
Organism: Petroica traversi; assembly: GCA_025920805.1. NCBI lineage: Eukaryota > Metazoa > Chordata > Aves > Passeriformes > Petroicidae > Petroica > Petroica traversi. The sequence goes on from JAHLSL010000023.1 coordinate 2,555,579, forward strand.
GTCCTCCGAGACCAATAGACAAGTTCTAGGGTGTTCCAGATATTTTCACCAGTAAATAGGCTCCTCTTCATCTCTCTTGGATATTGACACCCCCTCCCCCCAGTCCTACAAAACACCAAATCTATGAGCCATTGTTATGCCTCAAGTACAGGGAAGTCTTCATAGAGCCATTAGACTCTAATGAGGAATAAGTAATAAATGATGCAGAACCAGGGAATTCTCATGCATACTAACCCCTTAGAAAAAATTATCAGAATGTCATGAAAAATAGTTTCTAACTCTGAAGAAAACGATGCAGTGATACAGAAGAAAACAACAATTTTCAGGAAGGACTTTTTCTGGGTTTAATTCAAAGAGAAGAAAGACTAAATGCATGTTAGATAACATGACAACAGGAAAGAAGAAATACCTCAGAGAGAAAAGAAATAAAAGAGAGAAAATAGGTCAGTTAATAACTGAAGGTGTTGAAATTAATGTTGAATTAAAAATGGTCTGGATGCTGATATTTTTATTTTTCTTGAATAATCTGTCTTCAGCAGGAAAGCTAAAAGAGAAATGTTGAAATGAAAATAGGCAGCAATTGGAAAATATTAGCATATAAACATCAATCTGAAAAGAATCATGGACCGGACTTCTGAAGGCACCCACTATTTACAGTTCTCATTTAGATTCCTGGACATTTAATAGTCTAGACCCTATAAAAGCAGTTATAACAAAGTGTCTCAATGTTCAACATCGTGTGACACAAGGAGATCAACTGCCTCAGATCTCTGAACTCTTCTGAAAGATGAACACTTCACATAGGTGAAAAACAATTGACTTAATATTCTTTGAAAACCTGGCTATTGGATAATAATTTGATGTTCATGAATTTTTCATTAATACTATTGTCAAATAAAACTAGAAAAAGGAGAGACAGGAAGAAAGCATTTAATATTTAGGATAACATTTCTTTAGATGATGCTTGATTCTCTCCTGTATGTGGCCAGGAAGTTATGAAACATAAATACTTTTTTATAACAGGGTTGTCAACCATTATATTGAGAGTTAGCCTAATGTTCTTGAATGTCACTGAAAATTTAGGAGCAAAAGTCAAGGTTGCATTGAGAGATGTGAATATATTCTACATTCCATTGATTGCCCTGGACTAAACATACACATGATAATCATTTCCCCAAAAATCATTGACATATTTCTCCTCCCCTTTACATATGCTGGGGGTCTCTCTGGTGGTCCATAGTGGTCGAGGACCCCAGTGTTCCAGTTGACCTGGCTGAGCTGTCAAAGGACTGGTGAGCTTCCAGTTCTCCTTCTTACACAAGCGGCATTGTTCTACCAAAACCACTGCCATCGATTTTGATAAATAGAGCATTGTGTTAGCCCACCAGGTGTAGACAATTTACCATCTGGAAAAGTACAAGATCTACCATTCCTTCATTTTTCATCAGTTCTCTTCACGCGACATTCAGTCCTTAAGGACATATAACTACCATGCAAATATGCATTCATATAGCCATTTCCAGTGCATCCTTTACTCCCACCTACTGAGTATATTCACCTATACAAACAAGTATGTTTGCAGCCTGAGAAAGGGTAACATATGTTTGATGCTGGGGTTCAAACATTTGCAATCATGAGTCTAAAAGTCTTCAGCAAAATGGCTGAAGGACCATAACGAAATTGTTCTAGTCTTCAGGGCAAAACGTCAGAGGCTCTATTAGCACAAGCATGAAGCAGCTCTAACATGGCAGCACCACTTCCATTCTGTGTTCGCTGTTATCAAGCCTGGTAAAAATATAGACATAACAAATGCTTAACTGCCTGAGCCCATTTATCTAAATACAGCATGGTACCTCTAGAGGGCTTGTATCTACAGACTTGAGACAAATTCTGCTATGTCCTCCAGTACTGGGAACAATGACATAGTAAACCAAACTGCATCTCAAAAAAACCAAAAAAACACCCCAAAAACCCTCCCAAAAACCCCAAAAACATACAACCAAAAAAAATGTTTATTTAATTAATTTCCCAACTCTCATTATCAAGTGAAAATGAAGGCAAATTGGTAAGAATTAATCAAAAAACTGAAATGGTTTTCAGAAGGGTAGATAAGAAACAGATAACTGAAAGGTGATTAAATAACTTCAATAAAAATAAACATGTTTACAACTGCATCATTGAACAAAAAATCCCCAGTGTACAATTACAATATTAAGGTATTTTTATACCATTAGTAGAAAAATAAATAATATTACTCCAAAATAATAGTGAGTCTTAAAGAAATATATTAAAATTAGGTGAAGTAAAAAATAATTAGAACAATTTCAAGGAAATATTTTGTTTTCATAGGGTCTATTAAGCAGTGAAACCTTTTTAATGACAAAACTCACACTGCTTGCTAATACTCGGTAGACAAAAAAAAAAAAGAACATGATAAACTTACCTGAGGTTTAGTTCTGCCACACTCAGTTATATTTCTGGTTTAGCAACAGGCAGATGGACTGCATGACTGTAAGAAACTTCAGATTCTTTAATAATTACCATTTTGATATGTGCTTATACTACTATCTAATTCTGTGTGGTATATATACACACCTATATATATTTACCTACCAAGAGTAGACAACATTATTCGTTTACTACATAAACATGAAGGACCTTTCCAATATTTTTCCGATATTTTCATTTTCAGAGTCACAGCATGATTGAGGTTGCAAGGGACCCCTGATGGTCACCACCTGGTCCAACCTTCTTGTTCAAACAGAGCCACCTATAGCTGCTTGTCCAGGACCATGCCTGGACAGCTTTTGAATATAACAAAGAATTGAGACTCCACAACTTCCCTGAGCAGACTGTAGCAGAGTTATGTCATCCTCACATAAAAAAGTGCTTCCTGATACTTAGATGGGGCTTTCTGTGTTTCTTGCTCTGCCCTTTGCCTCTGGTCCTGCCACTTGACACAATTGAGAGACTGCCTCTGTCTTCTTTGCAGTCTTCCTTCAATTTAAATTTAAATATATTACTGACATGTCTGGAGCATTCTCTTCTCAAGGCTAAACTGTTCTAACTCTCTCAGCCTTTCCTCACAGGAGAGATGCTCTGTGGCCGATGGCGTGGGCCAGACCGCTGACCACAGGGACGGCCAGCAGCTCGGCGGCTTGTTCTGAAAGTTTCCTTTTTGTTAAGTCAACTTTATCTAAGGACTTCTTTTCCCCTTGCCGCAAGCCGGGCTTCCCTGAGATGGTGGCCACTGTCCCAAAAGCCGGAGAGCTGCTGAGAGAGAGAGAGTGTTCCTTTGCCCAGAGCCGAAATCAGACACAACACCCCATGGTCTGCTCTGCTTGGGTTCAGGGGCAAAAAGACCCCGGAAAACCCAGCTTTCAGACTTTTATTCTGAGGGTTACAACTTATCTCATAACGGTACAGGGGAGGAACAGGGAAGAGTCAGAGGGTCAGGGCCTAGTCGGGAAGGAGTAAGGGAGGAGAGAGTGAGACACAAGATACCATTGTTAACTGAAGGACGGGAGGGGGGAGTTCAAACCCCTTTCCAAGGCCAAACCTAACTCTACCTTCAGAAGGGCCTCACTTTCTAGGCCCCGAGAAATTCCTCAGGGGATATGTAACTCTCTGGGCTTGAACCACCGCTACAATGCTCTTGATGTTTGCCGCCCTTTGCTGGACTCTTTCCAGTATGTCCATGTTTATGTATTTCTTTCTTTCAGAAGTGGTCGGCTCCTGCAAGTGACTTTGAAAGAGTTCATATATACATGATGGTTATAGGAAACAAATAATTGCTAGGTGAAGAGATCTTTTGCAATCAGGGTCTCAACTGACTGGGAAAAGACTACAAATCATCTATTTTACTCCATGTCATAAATCCTCACTTGGTTTTGGTATGGTATTTTGTTGTTGTCCATTTCCCCCCACCTTATCTCTCCCAACCCAGTTTGTAACACTGCAGGAAAATATATATATTCTCTTCATTTGTAAAAATCACATCTGTAAAGCTACTTAATATCATGATTTGTTTAATGTTTTGGGGTTTTTTTGTTTCTTTGTTTGGTTTTTTTTGTTTGTTTGTTTTGGGGTTTTTGTTGTTGTTGTTTTTCTTTAAATTTAGGAAGTTAGTTCAACAAGGAAGAGAGAAAATGGATAAATCTGTGTTTTTTCAGATCACCCATGAAAGAAAAATTCTATTCTTGAAGGATATTTTGGTTTTTCCAGCACAGTCTCCGCTTTTAATTGAATTTGGCAGTACATGATCACTTTATGTCTCTGCTTGTTCTCATGATTGATGCTGTCACATGCTCCCTACAATGCTCTTATCTCAGCAATGAAGCAAACATGGCTAACATTTTTCCTTTTCTATTTGCTTTTAATATCAGAGGGTGAAAGCAGCGAATATTATGCCTTTATAGGTAAATTAAATACTTCTTAAGTAGATGTTAAAGGGAACAAACAATCAAAAAAAAGTCACTGCAAATGTTATACATTTGTTTACAAGACACAATGAGGAATTGTGCAGTTTAATTTGCCTTTGTAATTTTGAGCAGTCTGCATGTTCTATACTGAAATTGCATGAATGTAAACTCAAATAGCATCACCGTATCTGAAGGCTAGCGAACACAAAAAGAAGGATTCATTCTTTTTGTTTAGTTGGTTATTATCAGAAAATAAGTTTTGAACAAACATACTGCATGACTGCAACAGACAATGTACCTGCTCACCAAGCTTTTAAAAGCTGCTCCTTGATTCCTGTAAAATAATTATGGCTTTAAATATCAAAACTTCTTTTGTCTCATACAGAACATATTAAACAGAAATGATGGGTTTGACTTCTTTATTATTACAACCTTTTATTCTTACGTTAGACATTTTTCATCACTTTGATTTGAATTATTTTTGCTAACCTTTCTACCACTGCTATTACTGAGACTGACTCATGCTTTGAGACATAAACCTCCTCTTACCACTAGATGGAACTGAAAAACCTTGCAATTCCTTTTTTTCCCTGTTACAAAGATCCATACCAATTTCTTCATGATAAAAGCTTGGAAATAGTCCAGAACTAGAACTTACTAAGTTAGAGAAGGTTTACTGAAGCACAAAACTACTCGGTGTAGTTATTACCTTTGTTGCTCGAAACTCTAACTGCCAAAAGAGGAAGATATTTTAAACATTAAATGAAAGAAATCAATGAAAATGAAAGAAAAACAAAAACAAACAAAAAACCCACACAAAAACCAAGCAAAATAACAACTCCCCCCCCAAAAAAACAAACCCACAATAAAAAAAAAAAATCCAAACAGCTTTCCAAACTGTAATAACTCAAACTAAAAGCCAATATTGATGGATTTTTTCAGAAGATACTTCGGAGACAAACCAGGGCAGAAGTTAGTTCACTTTTCGTTATATCTGACATTTAGCTGTAAAAACACAAGGCAGAATACTTTTTTTTCCTGTGTGTGGGGTATTGGGGTTTTGCATATTCTGCAGAAACAAACAGGAGGAACTGGAAGCCACTTGTTGCCATTACTGAAATTTAGCAGGATGAATCCCATGATTGGAGCGTGGCATCAATGGCTACAGCCTGTACTGAAATACAGGAAAGGAAGGAGAGGAGGAGGACTTGCCCTGTCCCTTAAGATGGGGTTTAAGTAAAAGAGCTGTCTATGAAGAACAGCCCCGAGTAGGTAGAAAGCCTTTGGGTAAAAATCAGAGACTGAGGCCAGAAAATGGAACTTTTTGGCTGTGGCATGGGCAATGACTTCTTAAGGCAGGTGATAGACAGCCCTACCAGGGAGAATGCAGTAGTAGATTTGATGGCCACCAACCCAAGAGAGTTAATTGGGAATGTCAAGACTGGAGGTGGCCTGGGTGCAGCAATCTTGGATTGGTGGGGTTCCCAGTCTTGAGAAATAGAGGTCAGAAAAGGAGTAAAGTCAGGCACTTGAACTTTAGGAAGACAGACTTCCAGCTAACCAGGGAGATTGTCAGTGGGATCCCCTGGGAGTCTGCCATCATTGCCATCATGTATTTCACCGAACAATGTTAACAATTGTGGTTTTTTGCTTTCCCTTTATCTCTTTTGTCACCTGATTTTCTTATTCAATTTCTTGACCTTTTCCTTGTTCTTTCTTTGGTATACCAGTCTCTTTAATTCTCTCTGGCAGTTTTTCCTGTTTACAGCCTCCACCTAGATCTCCTGTCTCCTAGAAATATATCATATCCTTGGTGTTGTCAACATGTATACAGAAGGGCAAAACAGTGAGATAATTAGTATTACAAACAGGAAACTCTGACATATGATCAACCCCTACCTAGAAAAAAATAGCATTTTTTTGACAAATGAGCATCAACCTTATTTGTATCTTCTTAGTAAAGTAGGTTGAATGTTAAAGTAGAGTTGGGTAAAATATTGTTTACTGGGGTATTCTGAGGAGGTGAGGTAATATTTAACAGGGAAAAAATAGATTATATTTTTTTCTAAAACCCTTTCAACAAGATTTCTATACATTTAAGCTATTAACTGCCCAGACCAGCTACCTGGTATTTTATCTTTTATAAAGCAGCCTGCATGCTGCCAGCCTTCTGCAGCACAAGATGACAGACTGCTAAAGCCTGTAAAAGAGATGAAGACAGTTTGCATCCTCTGTGAAATCCCTGAAAAAGATTAAGAAAAAGCAACTTCTTATGGTTTCATAAAAGGAGGCAGGAAAAAACTATATGAGAAGTGTGTATTCTTGGCTTAGTTCACGAGTGCCCCACAGAGTTGGGAAGAGCCAAGAGAGCTCATGTATTAGAGTTATGAGGCTTTCCTTCCTTTTCCTTTAGGATGAGCTTCCAAAAGAGCCTTTGGTACTAGAAAATAGTAGTGTAAAGTAAGTGCCTGTGCCAAAAATGAATATGTGGATTGCTCTATAGGGTTAAGTTACCAAAGAACTACTCTTGTTTTCTGCCAAAACAGACATTGCTCTTTTGAAGTGTCTCTATTAAGAATTGCACTGATTTTCTTTAGTATCTCATGTACATTGAGATGCTTCCAATTTTAGTACCTTAAAATACATCCACATCATGTCCCAGTGGTTCCTGTTTTTGCTTTATATGATTTAATCTTCTCACTTCATTTTGTATGATACTATTAAATTATTATGACTAAGTATCAAACTTTTCAGGAAATTAGACATACACCAGTAATGAACTGTATAAACTACTACTACATTTGTAATAATATATAATTCAAACACTAGGTACATACCTTGTGAAAATCAGGAATCTTAATGGACTTTGGCCTTGATAGAGGATTTTCACCAGTGAGGCTTGGACAGAAAAAAAAGTACATTCCATTTCTTGACAAGACTTTTATTGAAATTGCAATATTTTAAGTATATTCCCCAAGTGAAAAACTTAAACACTGCATGTTATTATGCATTATTTTCAGCATTGTTTGTTTAACAGTGTTGCAGTTCATGCTCTGAGAACAAACAAACAGACAAGAGTGCTGAAGTGTATACCTGACTGAATACACATTGATAGTGCTCTTTACTTATTCATCACTGTTGTTTCAGTAGCTTGAGTGTTGAACTAGATTATTGTTAGAAGCTGAATAAGAAATTTTCTAAGCCTTTCCTCAGGAATGTCAAATATTTTATATTTCCCATCCCTTTTCTGATGGCTTTTTTTTTTTTCTTCATTCTAGCTTTTATATTTTGGTGGCTGTTATTTTAGTATTTGAAGTAGTACTTTTGAAAAGTGCTTGGAGACCACTTTTCACAGGAATGTACCCTATGCTTAAGTTACTAGTAAGTTAGCAAAGCAGTTTATATAAGAGAATATTTTACTGGAAGGATAACACACTGATATATTGTTATGGACAATGTTATTTATATATTTATACTGCAATTTTGCCTGATTTATACAACTTAGAGATGATGTACTAGAACTAAAGAGTGACCGGCCTTTGGTCCATAACTTTTTGTCAGATGCACCCTGTGCTGCGTGGCTTCACAAAAGCTCTTAAAGCAATTAAAGATCAACAGAAAGCTTTGCCCTGATTTCTCTCTGCAAGCTTGGTTTGTTCTTTGCACTCACAGTGCAAAAAGGGTGATGGAAGCTCTGATTCTGTGAAAGACACTCACAGCTGAGAATAATACAAGAGCTGGAAGTCAGCTTTTGATTTAGCCTTTGATTTACTTGAATAATTCAAAAGTAATCTGTTGATATTAATTAATGCCAATTTTTAGAACTTTGAGTCTGAAACGTACCTCTTATTCCTACAGAGTTTGAATCTGGATCTTTTGCTTTCAACGTCAATTGGAATTCCAATTTTGACATTGATTAAGGCTCAAGAGAATATTTTAAATTTCATTTAAATAGTTATACAGAAAAGCAGTTCTCCTACAGATAAAGAACAACTAACAAAATCAAATGAATAATTTAATGATTTTAAGTCTACCATATCTATGAAGTATCTGATGATGTAAACCACACTTGTCTGTGATCTCTTCTCAAATCACCAAACTAATCTCTCTAAATGGAGCTTAAATCCTTTTACACAGAAACCAAAGATTAAAGAAAAAAACCCACCAAAACCAAAATCAGTTCCAAAAAAAAAAAAAAATCTTCGCTGACATCTTAATGAATTCAAACATGCAATTAATTAGCCAACACCAGGAAAGTTATGCAAGGAGAAACATACCCATGATGCTATCTAGCTATTACAATATGAAGTCAAACGCTACTTCCTGAACTCTGGGTTTTTCATATCGTGTGACACAGAAGTCCATCAGCCTCCTGGGTTGCATTAGCAGTGGTGCGAGCAAGCCAAGGGAGGAGGTCTTTCACCTCTGCTAAGCACTGGAACTTGAACTCCAGCCCCAGTTCTGGGCTTTTCAGTCCATGACAAACAAGGCATATTTGGGATAGCCTAAGGCAGGTTCACAGAGATGATTCAGGCACTGGAGCTTCTGACATGCAGGAAGAGATTCAGAGAACTGGGGCTTGCAGCTGGAGAGTCAGCTGCAGGAGTTCACCCCAGAGGAGAGGACTGGCTCAGGGGGACCTTGATAAATACCTGATAGGAGGGAATGAAGAACATGGAACCAAACCCTTCTCAGTGATGCCCACAGAGAGAATATGAGTCAATGTGCATAAGTGAACCCACATTAAATTCTATTCTAAACACAAGAATACAGGAGCTTCTCCGCCTTCTTTTTTCTTTTCTTTTCTTTTTTTTTTTTTTTTCCTTTCTTTACCAACTCTCAGGTTGCACAGAGGCTGTGGTGTCTGTAACCTTGGAGATATTACAAATCTGAATGAATATGGTTTTCAAAAACCTGCTGCAGCTGACCCTGCTTTGTACAGGAGCAGGTTGGACTAGACAAACTCCAGGGGTCCTAATGACTCTGTGAATCCTAATGTTTATGCGAATTTAAAATCAAGTATAAACAATAGATATTTCTGCTTTATTTTAACCCTGGATCACCACAGTAAGACCTTGTATGGATGTAAGAACAAAAAGGTAATGAGAACCTGTCCTTTCTATATTTAAAACTAACAAGAATTATTAGGCTGTTAACATTTTTGATTTAGCTTAATTACAGCAATTAAGAGATTACCTGCACTGAAGCACTTATCTGCAACAGATCTAGCCTAGAGGTGAGGATCAAAGGGACAGGAAAAGGGAAATAGTTCATTTATTCTCAGTTCAAGTTGACACCAGACTTCAAGGTATATTTGTCACCTTTCCACTGTTTTTAAAGCAAATTTCTAAGTGACTGAACTCTGTGGAAGAGAAAAATGCAGTTAAAGGTCTCTTAGAGCTTTCAGTCTTTTTATGACTTTTCTACTAATGCTGAGGACAAAGAAAATTCATTACTTTCCTGAATCAGTCCTTGAATTTTATTCAGTGTTACCACATTAAAATGTCCTCAAATGATGAAGTTCTATCAAACAGAACACTGAAAAAAGTGATTGAGGAAAAAGAGAATTTTCAGCAACAGATTTTTACTTTTCTGTCTCCAAGAACAAAGCTATAGCCATGGCAAGACATAATCTGAGGATTCTTGTTTTAGAAGCCTGAATTTCACCTGATATATTAAATGGATTCCTGCGATAATTTTCACAAGCTTCATTGATACCACACTTCTTCTGGGATCCCTTCCTGAAGGCACCCAGCTCAAATTGATATTTTATTAATTTTTGGCTAGTTATGGCACTATATTCAAATTATTTGAAGGATCTGGACATCTGAGACTCTGCTATGGGAAACCTGGGATCAAGCCACAAAGGAAACATTACTGAACCTGACTAATCATTTGAGTGTGGGGTGTGTAGCTGTGGAGGGGCTTCAGTCCCACTTCAGGTGGTACAAGAGTGACTGCCAGAGTGGCTCCTGCATGGTCAGAAAGTTTCCTTAATAGAGATGATTCTTGTGGTCTTTTTTTTTAAGTCTAAAGTCTGAAGTCTAAAGTCTATTTCACTTCAGATCAGCAGTAATTTTAAAAAAGTTCATAAAATAACAGGAGCACAAAAACACAAAGAAGTACAGAATCATTAAGGTTGAAATTACTTCTGAAGTCTTCCTAGTCCAGCCTGCTCCCAACAAAGCAGACACAGCTGGAACAGATTTTTGAGGGCCATATCCAAACAGATTTGGAACATCTCTAAGGTTGAAGACTCCACAGCCTGTCTGCGCACTGCGCAACCTGTGCAAGTGTTTGATCACCCTCCCAGTAAAAAAAAAAAAAAAAAGAAAAAAAAAGAAAAACAAACAAAAGAGAATGAGAGAATGCAGCCAAGGAAGCTGATGGACTTCTGTGTCATTAAGATCCATCACAGTCATTTGACACCCAGCTTGAACTGTTGATTAGGTTACTCCTCCTCAGATGTCTGGCTTTTATTTATTAATTAAACTAATAAAAACTGTCTAATTTAAATTGAAAGGTGAAGAAGAATTATTTAGGCTTAAAATCCCTAAATGGCAATTGATTGCTAACTTTAGGAAAAAAATAATATGTGGTATCATTAAGGAAGCAGAATTAAATATGAAAGAGAAAGAAATACTTTTGCCAGAAAGATAAAATGCATTCCTCTATAAATCAGAGATATCCTGAAACTTTAAGGATTAGGATTTGATCTAATTTTGTTATTTTAAGAGCCACTTGTGTTGGGTTTGTGTGGTTAGGTTCTGGTAGTAAGGGTGCAATAGGTTGTGTCTCTGTGAAGCTGCCAAAAGTTTTGCACACATCCAAGAGGGACAATGTCAGCCAGCTCCAGGATTGACCTGCCACTGACCTAGGTTGAGGACATCAGAAATAGTGCTACTGACTCTGTGATAACATATTTAGGAAGTGGGGGAAAAAAGAGGTTTTTGCACAGAAGTAATTGCAACCACAAAAGAGAGGAGTGAGAATATATGAGAGAAAGGACTGTGCAAACCACCAAGGTCAGTGGAGAATGAGCGTGTTTTTGGGAGTTTTTTTTTACTTGTTATTATCCTGTTCTGATTTTGACTGGTTAAATTTCCCCAACTCAAATCTGTTTTGCCCATGACAGTAGCTGGTGAGTGAGCTCTCCCTGCACTTACGCCATGAGCCTTTTGTTATATTTTCTCTCCCCTGTTCAGCTGAGGAGGGGAATAGGAGTGCAGCTTTGGTCAGCCCTTAGCACCCAGCCGTGGTCAAAGCACTACACCATTTTATTAATTTAATTTCATTTAGTAAACAAAATCAGAAAAAAAATCAATTTTAAAATCAGCATTATTCTCTTGTAATTAAAAAGTCATTGCGTATTGACAGATGTTTAAAGTAAGTGTTTGAGGTTTTTATTTCCTTAAGCAAAAGACTCAAGGTTTAATGATTTTTTTATTATCTGTCTTATATTTCGATATGTCTGAGAGATCTGTGTAGTTTTCAGATGCTACAAAACCTTTGTATATGCTATTCTTATCATGGATTTTTGATGATCACTAATATAAACCTAGGATTTTCAGAAATCATGATTTATTTTATGAAGAAACTGAGCATTTGTGCTACATAGTATCTGAAGCTTTATACCAGGAAAAAACAAAAGATATTAAAATTCAAGGATAAAGATTTTATTTTATTTGACAGTAAAAACATATTTTCTCCCCCATCCCCAAAATTGCCTTTTATTTAAATGCATTTTGTATGACGCTTTGCAAAAGCACTCTGCATTCAGTTGTCTAGTTGAAGTTGAAATGACATAATTTCATGTTACGTTTTCACTGTTCTGTATGTGACATTTTTACCAGAAACAATTTTTGCATCACCCTTGAAAACAAGTTAAAAATACTGAGAAAAAAAAAAGTTATTTCCCTTTCACACAGTCTTCTTTCTTATAAAAGAAAGGAAAATAATTTTTACCTACATTAACCTGTGTTCTGTAGGTGGTCTAGAAATAAGTATCCTTTGCATGCAACCTCAATATATAACACTTTTAAAGTGTGAAATTACAACCAGATAGGTAAAGCTCGCATTATTCTCCTTTCTGCAGAAACTTTTTTTGTGCAATATATAAGGCTTTTATGTTCACCTTTAAAACTTTGGGGGTTCAGAAACTGCAAACATTTCTAGAAAGAAAAGAACTCTAAAAAGAAATGGGAAGAATGGGAAAGAAACCACTCAGACTATTGTCTGTTAAGACTGTAAAGACTCAGTGCTAGTCCTTACCCCAATGTCTGCTCTGTTTGCTTATTTTTCTTTCTTTCTTCTGATATTAAAAGGGACCAGTTACAATAAAGTTAAAAAAATAAAATCCCATGCCACCAGAAACTACAGTCTGTATCATATTCTCCTTCCTATAAACCTGGCATTTTTACTACATTGAAATGTTACCTCCCCTCTTCTGGTTCAGTTTGTCAGGGCGTAATTAGCCAGGTGCAAAGAGACCCTGCCAGCAGAACTCAAGGATATAAAACAATTATTAGCTGCCTACCATGCACAAAAGACTGATCATTCTTGTGCCCAAAGGTACTTAAAGATTATTCTTGGCCATGCAGAAATCAGCTTCTGAAATTATTCCTACTGCTGTTGGGTTGGAATCCTCCTCAATAGAGATACCAATGGTGATATTTATGGCTCAGGCCTGGAGATGCAGTAACCACAAAGCTAGATCCCAACTAGCCACTCTTGCTCTGTTTTGGTTTTCCGGTAGGATTATACATTTTTCCACACAGGTGCTTCTGTCTGGAATCCTTGATCTAATAACTAACCTTATCCATAACTTTATCTCTCTTATCCCTCCACAATCTTTCCCATATCATTCTCTCACAGGCTTGCATTTTTTTTTTCCAGAAATTGGAACAAAAGTTGTTCTGTAGAGTTACGTCTGAACTGGTCCTTAAACCCCCCTTGGCACTTGAAACATTGAGCTTCAGAGGCAGGGGATTTACAGCAGACTTTGCAGAAAGAGGGTGTTACTGGGATGGCAAGAACACAAAAAGTATCCACCCCAGAGTACGTACCTATGCACATATGTGTGCACATATGCAAAGTAGATACATTGGTGTTTCCTCTGGGAAAGACTAAATGCAATCTGAGATAGATAAGTTATCCAGGTTTTTGTGAAAATGCTAATGGTGATACCACCACGCATCCATCTTACAAAGGCTTCAAGGCTGCAGGTGTAAACTAGACTTTATCACAGTACCTCTACTAGACTGTGTGCCACTGCTCTGAGAGACACTGCCTCCAGCTGAATCTGGGGAATTTGAAGATGAAGGAAACTGTGTGCAAAAATTTAGCAGAGCAGTCTCCTCATTTTTCATTCATACCAACTGCTGTCACATATCTAAGACCTCAAAAAAAATTGTTCCTAAAGAGCAAGGACCCAAATTAGATGCCAGAGTATGATAGGATCCTCTAGACAATGATTCAGAGCATCTGCCTAATTTAGCACTTTGTAAATATAAACACAGCATTTAAATATTTTTATTGTTTTGAAAGGGAGGTCTACTGATGGCAATGCAGCAAAAACTCAAGCTGCTTACCACCTTTCAACTTCAGATGTTCAGATTCAGATTCAGGCTAGACAGTGAATTTTGCTCTTGTATTACCTTATCTTAGCCTGAGATATAACAACTGCAGTAAGTATTTTTAGTTATCTTTCTTGAAATTGGTGAGGAAGGAAGAGGAATGAAATGGAAGAGCATTTTGTACACATCAGATAAAGTTATGTAGATTCTACAAGTAAATCTGGCATGTGATATATTAATCCTCTGAAGATATATTAGTAATTATGTAACTTGTCTCCATTTTTCTTTTATGTGCCACTTGAGTTACCCTCTTCTCCTTAACACTAGAAATTCCAGGTGAATCTCACACTGTGTTAATAACTTTGGCAATGTTTTCCTTCACAGTCACCGCATACGTGCATGAGAAAATAATAACAGAAGCATATAATTTTAAAAATTTAAGAAGTTTTCTGACTCATGAAAGCCCATATTTGTTTCAACATCACAATTTCTTCTTTTAGAGATGTTTTTCCTTGCAGATGTGGAGTGTACTTCCTGTCAAATAACACAAGAAACATGTGGCTAAATATGGCCATTATGAATGGAAAATGTGTATTTTTGCATCTAAATGAGACAATTCATTGTTTTCTAATCACAAGTCCTTATGCAAGAACTAAAATCCTGTATCATACTGATGATAGATTTTTACGTGTAAAGTTCTGTTCTGACAGATTTAAATTTCTTACAATCATATATCTCATTAAGAGTTTATAGTGTATACATGGAAATATTTTTCCACCAGTACTGGTACTGTTTTACTTACTTATTCCAGAGCTGCTTCAACTCACAGCTTTAGTGAACATCAGCATTGTTTGAATAAGCATTTTAAATAAATATATGTATTGAACATTTTTGCTTGGAGCATGGCAATATTTTGTATTACTAGGAAATTTCTCAAGAGGACCAATGTTTTAAGACTGAAAATCATTCTTCACTTCCCTCAGCTTCCAGTAGATTAAGAAAAGGGGGAAAGGGGATTCACATAGCTTAATTCAAGTAATTGCAACAGAATTTTAGTACAGGTTTGCTCTTTTTATGACACTAAAGTTCATATTGTTGTTATACATTTTCTACGTATATTTATATTTATATTGATGCTGCAGTACCTCCTTCACATCTCTATCTTCATAAACCCTAAGGGATTTAAGGTCCTCTTTCACATTTCTAGGGCTTTTCTTTTCCCACCACTCTAATCTTGTCAATATGTTCACTAATCTCTTTTACTCCATTTTTATTGGGTGCATGTTCCCTCATGTGATCCCGGCTCATTCATAATACCCCTGGAAAAAATAAATAACATTAGACATTAACCCCACAGAAGGCAGTGGGGCTAGCAGTCATTTTTCAGTAGTTCACCCAAGTTTTCTTATTTCTTCTATCCTAATATGCCCTCAAGTTGTTGGGGGTTTTATACACTGTTGGTTGTAAACCTCTTTTTTTTTTTTATATTTCCCAGTTCTGTCTAATTTTGATGGACAAATGAAGACAAGAAAAATAGGAATTTCTACTTTTTTTGTTGTTTTGGGGTGTTCTGGCAGTAGTACAAATACATCACAAGTAACAAGAAAAAGAGTCCATAGTATTAAGTTTTAAAAAGTAGTACAAGGTGCAAAATATGGTAGATATATTCCACAATATTCCACATTGTTTCTGGTTTCTGAATTTTCACAACAATTTTGTGTTTTCCAGTAGTTGAACACTGACTAGGAGATCAAATATAAACTTCAGACTTAAAAAAAATTTATTTATAAAATTCTTTTCTGGAAAAAAATCTGCAAATATTATAGTACCTTAGGTAGGCACAAAGCGTATTTTTAAAGTAAAGTCTTGCAAAAGCATGTAATAAAAAATAGTTGAAAATTTTCAGAACTGAGAAACTCTGAAATTGATTCATAATTGGAGGATTTCACAGAATTTAATATGACATTATCTTCTATTTCATCCCAAATTTGTTGTTACTTCATTTCAATACGTTCAAGTAGAATGTTTGCTACATCTCTTAATAAACACATTTCACTGCTACACATGCACAATCAGTTAGAAAACTGGTTGTCTGTGTAATATAATCCTGTTCTGTATTCATTGCATGAGTATTATAACCAAAACTGGAACTGCCAAAAAGGATTTCATAGTGCTGCAAAGGGCATCATGAATTATTTACAGTAAATCAAATTTTATAACCCTTCTCAATCTTTCATAAACTGTATCTTTGCATTTTATTTGATATTTTATCCAGAGACTTAAAGCCTCATAAGTGAAGGAAATATCTTAAATTCCTGAGAGATTTGTAGGAGTATATGAAGAAACAGTTCTTATGGTACCTCCTGTATTTGATGTAGCTGTAAGACTATTGATATCCTGTAAACTTTCAATATTTTAGAGAAAAGGAGCAAGACTTTTTTGAAATGCTTCATACCCTCAGCATTCTTTTATTCATTTTATTCATGAATTAGGGCTACTGGAAGTTGTTTGGAACTGTAAAAAACTTTTCTCAAACTCAGTCTTTGACTTGGGCTTATCCTCAGTTTTGCAGAGCCAAATTTACAATAGCTCTTCAAATGTATGAGCTCTTCAAAATATAGGTCATAGCTGAAGAATGAGAATGTGTCCTCAAAAGTGCTACTGGACACTGGAAACAGAGAAAAGTTCAAAGAAGAAATCCTAGAAGCAGATCCTTGAGCATCATCTTTACAAATAAGTGCCTAGAGAGGCTTATTAATGGAGGTAACTTTGGGGAACTTCAATATGTGTCTTCATTGCACCTGCAGATGTAGTTGAGAGGTTAGTTTGTTAGATTTGGTAGCCAAGGACATAACAAGGAAAATTCAGTCCCTGGAAGGCAAACTTCCATTTAAGGAAGTAGGAAATAATTTTTCTGAATTTACTTAGAACAGATGTGGCTACTTCATCAACCATAGTTATAGAACTGGCTCCCCACAGAATAAGTCATGGCACCCACCTTGTCAATGTTCAAGGAGCATCTAGACAATGCTTTAATCATATGGGTTTGTGTTAAGTACTCTTATGAGAAGCATGGATTTAGAATCAATCATCCTTATGGGAACCTTTCAAGTTGATATATTCCATTATTCTATGATTAAAAATTATATCTGATTTATAAATATATTCAACCCCCACCCCCTCACCTCCCCCCCCCCCCCTTACACTATCATCAGGAGAAGGGAATATAAAGAAGCCATAGAAAACAGTTTCAAGCCAAGGATTTTATTGACAGAAGAGCATGAAGAAGCAATTGCTTCCTTCTATCTCTGACTGAGAGACTATGTTCAAGATGTGCCCCACAAATGGTTTCATCTTCACATCCCTCCAGGTTCTTCTTTGCTCAGAGCCAATTAAGCTTCCCACTTAACAAGGTACATCCTGGAGTTATTGTATCTGTAATGATCCCCATGGTTTTCTGAAGACATTTTAATGCCAAGAATTACAGGGTATTTGTTACTTAACTTCCACCACATTTAAAGCCAGCATTATATGGGGGGTTTTTTTGTCTTGTTTAAATCAGTTTTCTTTCCCACATACATATAAGTATATTCCTTTAGGAAATATAAAACAATGTGAGATTAAAAAAAATCAACCATATTGTTTTTCTATATCTTATTTGCAACTTATGAGACCTATAATAGCTCCTATCATAGCCTTAATAGCTCCTGAAAGTAATAATGCATGAGAAATGTGTTACACGTGGCACACGTGACAAAGTATTAAACGAAAGCAATGCTTACAATGCTTATATATGTAACATAGAAGATTATGAAATAATATGGGACAATTCTAAATTATTTTATAAAAAATATTATTGAACTTCTAGATATTGGATGATAAAATGTCCTAACTGCTGACACAGAAATATTTACTCTCTGATAATTTATTTGGTTAATTATGTTCCTTCTGGAATGAATTTTGAGCTTTGCAGGGATCACAGCAAAAGACTTTATCCAATAATGGTTGGAATTTACTTAAATGCTTATCATGTCAATCATCTACAAACAATGTAAGCTACTTTTAATTAATAACTGTACACTTCTCATTCTCCCTGAAAAACACAGGAACAAGGATTTCATGAAAAATTAAGTATATATGACATTGACAGAATGTCTCAGGCCCACCTTGCTACAACCTCCTTTCAGGTAATTGCAGAAAGTGAGGCCACCTGGGCCTCCTTTCCCTCACCTCCTTCAGCCACTCTTTGTGACTTCTGCTCCAGACGCTTACCGGCTTCTGTTGCCCTTCTCTGGACACCCTTCTCTCCTGCACTTCAATGTCTTTTGTGTAGTGAGGGGTGTAAAAAATTGAAATGTCGATGATCATTGACTCTAAACAATCACTTAAGATAAGAGGCAGATACTGGGGGTGGGATGGTGCTTTCTATCATGCCAGTTTTCCTTCCTTACACCCCTGCCCCTCCCCAGGGAAGGTCATATTCAAACATACACCTGGGGGTATTCATCCCTTCTGACTGGGCATAACTTGCTCAACTAAGCTCTCATGAGAGGCAGTTGTCCTGTCCTAGAAGGTGCCATAAACCATCAAAGATCCCCAAAGCACCAACAGACTCATTTCTGAGACCTTCCACCAGAGGTCTGAAAGCTCCTCCCTCCAGGAGAGGTACCTGGATGTTCCCACCCATTTGGAACATATATTAACCCATTGAACTTTGGGTTTCATGGGCTTTTCCCCACCCTCAATGGCTCAAGACTGCAACCATCAGTTCAAGCTACAGACATCTAAATAAAAAATCAAGCCTCCTCGGGAGATCCATGAGGGGCTTTAATACCTCTTTCTTTCTTCTTCTCCTTCCTTCCTTCCACCCCTTCCTTCCCTCCTTCCTTCCTTCCTTCCTTCCTTCCTTCCTTCCTTCCTTCCTTCC
>JAHLSL010000023.1:2574511-2690959 GCA_025920805.1 Petroica traversi
TCCTTCCTTCCTTCCTTCCTTCCTTCCTTCCTTCCTTCCTTCCTTCCTTCCTTCCTTCCTTCCTTCCTTCCTTCCTTCCTTCCTCCCTTCCTTCCTTCCTCCCTTCCTCCCTTCCTCCCTCCCTTCCTCCCTCCCTTCCTCCCTCCCTTCCTCCCTCCCTTCCTCCCTCCCTTCCTCCCTTCCTCCCTTCCTCCCTTCCTCCCTTCCGCCCCTTCCGCCCCTTCCACCCCTTCCACCCCTTCCTTCTGCCCCTTCCTTCCTTCCAGAATTCCTTCCAGAATTCCTTCCTTTCTCTCTTCCTTCCTCTCTTTCTTTCTCTCTTTCTTTCTCTCTTTTTTCTCTCTTTCTTTCTCTCTTTCTCCTATTTCTTCTCTTCCTTCCTTCCTTTCTTATCTTTCTTTCTTCTCTTTCTTTTTCTTTCCTTCTTTTTCTCCTTATACATTTTCTCAAGCGGTAGTTTTGTTCTTTCATCTTTCTGTGTTACTGTAGTTAATAATAATCAAAATGACCACACACCTGCCTTCTGGGGCAGGCCATGACAAGGTGCCCCAAAAACTGAACACACAGGGCTTGAGGTCCAGCCTCACCAGTGCTGAGTACAGGGGGACAATCAATTCTTTGGTGCTGCTGGCCACACTATTATTGACACATTGGCCTTCTTGGCCACCTGGGCACAGGCTGGATCATGTTTAGTCACTATTCACCAGTACTCCCAGGTTCTTTTCCAGCAGTTCTTCTCCCAGCCTGCAGCACTGCATGAGGTTGTTGTGACCCAAGTGCAGGACTCAGCACTTCGCCTTGTGGAACCTCATACAATTGGCCTCAGCCTACTGATCCAACTCAGACTCAGTCCACTCAGACTCTTCAGATCCTTCTGTAGGACCTTCCTACTCTTAAGAAGACCGGAACTCCCTTCCAGCTTAGTGTTGTCTGCAAACTTTCTGCTCTCAATCCTTTTGCCCAGATAATTTATAAAGATACATAGTAGGTCTGACCCCAGTACTGAGAAAATACCACTTGTAGCCACTTGCCAACTGGATTTAATTCCTTTCACCACTACTCTACAGGCCTGGGCACCCAGGTAGTTTTTATCAAGGGAACAGAGCACCCATCCAAGACATGAGCAGCCCATTTTTCTAGGAGAATTCTGTGGGAAAACATTGTCAAAATCTTTACTAAAGAAGAAATTTTCCTATGAGTTTTATAAGTCACAAATCTATCATATACTAAGAAAAATATGATGTAACTATTTCTTTATTATTTTGTTTCATTTAGGTAATAGAATCCAGTATAAATTAGGAATTACTCAATAAACAATATTCAAAGTTGACTTAAGATTAAAAAGATATTTTGCAGTTTTGGAGTTTTCAATTCAGATATACTTCAGATAATATGACACCATTAACAGGTCAATGAGAAAAGTTATTTGCTTTGGCTAATTTTGTCTTTACGCTTAACAAATTAAGAGAGAATATCTTTGGAGAAATATATTCATCAATAACAGATTTACAATTTAATTTACAATTTCTTAATTTAAGAAATTGCTTGAGCCAGTCATTTATGTGACTGAAGAGACTCAAATAATTTGACTACTAGAAGTTTTACATCACATATATCTCAGCAATACCATATCAGGTAAATATGTGCTTTAGAATTGACTCTCATCTGAATGAGGAAGATGTTGAATGGTTGTAATTTGAGGTTGACTGTAAATAAGCAGTAATATTCTTGAGTACCTCACTTGATGTATTTTGTTTACAGTGTTCCCTTTAAAAATACTGAGTAGTTGCCATGGAAATAAAGCGTAACTAATTTGCATAAGGTAACAAAAAAACTTATTAATTTTATTTTCTTCATTGTTTTATATTCCAGTAATTGTGTCGATTTTTTATGCAGAAAGATGATTTTAGAAAGAAATGATAGTATGTGACATTCCACTGCTAGGAAGGATTGTCAATTACTGAACTTTTTGTGGTGCTTCTATTTTTGTATCACAGAATGGAGTGCTAACATTCATCAATTTCACGTATGTGCAACTGGTAACATGTTTTTAAAATTTATTATTCAAGCTTCTTAGGAAAAATAGTCAGGCATTGAGTCTACCCAAGAGCATTAAATGCTGCATCACACAGAAATATAAAGCAGAGAAAGTAAATTAAGTAAGAAGACTTGAATGGTGTTATGTGAAAAATTAGCAAAATGTCATCATCTTTTGAAATAATAAAAATAAGGGTATAATATTTGTATAACAATACTAAAATCAAAATGCCAATTCAGCTTTTTATTTACAGATCAGTTTTGGAATTATTTCATCTGTTCCCCATAAGGCAGTGAAACAAATAAAGTAAATTGCCAAAGATAAAGATTAGCTCAATATTTCATGAGAGATTCTGCACTTTTATAGAATCTTGCCTGAATCATTGAAGGATTGAGTAGAGAGAGGTGCCAAACAGTTCAGGATAAAATCTAGTTCTGAAATGAAAAAGTGCATTTACACAAATACAGGTTCTACTACTATGTGTAAGTATTACTTTTACCCATTCAGTACAGTCAGAGTATTATAAAGCCATATAAATAGAATTTTAAAATGTCTAAGTTGTTAGAATATTAAAATATCAAGAGGCTCAGTAGAGTTCTAAATCTCCACATTAGCTTTAAAACTGACCTGTACAATACAGTGCACTCCAGGGTCCTGGCTTTTTGGTCAGCCCAGGGATCCCTAATAAATAAACCCCACATTCAAGAACTCACTTGTAGAAATTATAGGAGATTATGTTGCTGAAAATCTTGTCTCACTCTGATATCCAGCAATGTAGCTCTGGTTTCTGGTGGTTGATCTAGAAGAGGATATATTAATTATAGAGGATATTAATTATAAAAGGAAAATTAGAAAAGAAAATATTCTACTGCCATTTCTTTCCTCTTTCATGTGCAATACAGTCTTGTGTGAAGAATGACATTTTTAACATTTGAGTGGAATACATAAAACCTTCGTTGCATCGTTCAAACAATATAAACCATTCTTATATTCCTTCATGAAAAAATTTAGAAAAAGAGAGACCATAAAATAGAGATTTGATGAAGAATAACAGTAAAAAATTTCTCAGACAAGCCAAATAAACATTATGGTCATTGTCAATATAACTCATGTAATAGTTTCCTTCGGAGGCTTTCCAGTTCTCTTTATTTTGCCACATGTTCCTTTGCAGTTCTTTGTATCTGGCAGAGTCAAACAACTGTTGGCTGAAAGCAACCATTTTGTGCAGCAAAACTTCTGCCTCTGTCAGATGATTTGTGGTGGTGAGTACTTAATTGTAAATCCTTCCCTGTAAATTTAATTATTATTTATAGCTCGTATTGCCATTTAATATTTTAAAATATATTTCAGCTCAAGTTTTCAATATACTGCATTGAAAACCACAAATTTGTATCAAAATTGCCTGTTTAGGAGAATCAGATTTAGAGAATATCATAAAGTCTGTAAATAAATTCAGAAAGTTAATTTTCAAATGTCCTGAAATTGTTCTGACATTTTGGAGGTAATACAATTATTGACTTAGGTTCACCAAGCACAGATTAGACATTATTAGGACATTTTACTAAAGAAATAGTTTGGTTAAGAAATCAAATAACATAATAGTTTTAGAGAACAAAACAAATTACTTCTACAATATGATTATCTTGGAAGAATCAAAGAAAGAAGAAAATACACTCAAATAGAAATTTTAATTCAAACTTTTCCTTATTTCATTTCTTAAGAATTCCAGGATACAATTATTTTTTTAGATTTAAATATTCTTTCACATTTGACTCCTCATATTTTTATTATTTCAATATGGTCTTTCACAATGCATACAGCATTTTACTGAATATCTAGTTTTTAAAATATAACACTAAACACACACTTTGTGAAAGAACTTAATTTTATCAACTTGGGTTTTTTAGTAATTCAATAATGTAATAACAGACAAGCCTATGTCATGTAATTTTTCATAAATTTGCTTGGGGCATCAACCATGTCTTTAGGAAGACAATGCATTCCTTTCAGCCCTTTCATCAGCTCTATTTCTGTTCTCTGGTCTCATTCAAGGACCTTTAAATCCTTCTTATATTTTCATAGTATCTGATTCATTATATCCCTGTGCATTTCACATTGTTCTATAACCTTGCTGTGGCTGCCATCCTCAGTTACAGTCTTCCATCTTTCTTTAAAGCACCTTCTACAGAAGCTTAACGTAAGACTTCTGGCTAAGAGCATGTCCATTGATTGCTGGTGAGCACAAGGCCTTCAGCTGCCATTGATTGCTATATTCTGTCACATATCTTCCAATGCAGCTTGGTCTGGTTCTGATTCTGTGACCATTTTACAATATTCAATAACAGGATAAACGATTTAGATATTTCAAATTATATTTCTGGATGGTCTTAATAGTGAAATATAGTTTCACAATTTCATCTGTGGTAACTGTGAGACCTGCATAATAACTACTTGACTGAACACTAGTCCAGTTTATTCTATTTCAGTCCTGCTTTTTCAGCAGTTAGGAATGATCTGTTTTAGCACTAAAACAGACACATAAATTAACAGCAAATCACAAATTGTATGATAGCCTCACATAGTGATCTCAGCTGGAGTTTTTACATGATAATAAAATTGCCCAACTAATCCAGGGGTGTCAAGTTCAGTTATTCAGTGATAACTGCAACACATAGATGAGGTCACAGCAGGGTTGAAATTTGATTTTTACTAAACTACATTTATCTCCTTGAGATTCCAGAACTGCGTTTGAATATTCATATCCTTGAAGTCAGCAGCTGCATTAGCAATGCACAAACCTGTATTAAAGATGTAGACCACAAATAGTAGACAGTGATTTTTAAAGAGTTAGCAAAGTAAGAGATAAATGAGTGACAGAGTCATCAGAACATAGGGAAATGAGCAGACAGTATGCAGAGGACTTAAAATAATATTGGGGGACTCCCTTCATTTTTTATCTTTAAGAAATAATATTGATTTCTCTGAAAAGCATAAAAAATAATAAACTCCAAAAACAATGGGACTAATACGAGTTAACCCTTCTCTTTGAAAGACTGCTGTTGTGAATAGCCACTGAAATTCCTTACTGTTTATCCTTTTGGGCCCTGAGGTGGAGGTGCAAAGTTTTCAGTAAACATTAACACAGCTCTGATAATGGAACAAAAGGATAGAACTATAAGTGATATCTGGCTACAGGAGAGCTTTGGGGTGGCAACCTAGAGTGATAATGTCCAAGGGCACTCCTATGCACACAGCACCCTAATAACACCCCTTACCTGTAGCTCTATTTCAGAGGACTCCCTTGGCTGATTTGAGGAAATATCCAAGATCTGGATTTTAAATACTGCAGTATATCCCTGTACTGAAGGAGATCAGATACACAGAAGGAGTGTTTTAGCAAACAGTGACACATGAATGAGGATGGTTTTAACTCATCTTTTCTACAGATTACTACAGCTTTGATAATCACTGTGTTTTGCCTTCATCTGAATACCTACTGCTGGAAATGGCATGAAAACTTATCTTTTCATTTCCTATTTCTTTTTTTTCTGGCATATTTGATGAGCAAGTGTTTTAAAAAGTTAAAAATGCCTTAAAAATTTCTGAGACTATAAATATCATGTGAGCAAACCAATTGTGATGGCATAACTTATAAGAATTTCATTATGAAATTAAATCTGAGTTTGTGGGCTGTTAAGTACACCTTTCCATGTGTTTTCCTTATAAAGTTCACCTCACATACACATGAAAAACAAATCCCAAAATAAACAAGGAAATCGACAGATATTTCTTATTTAAAACACAAACTCAAATAATAGATCAAATTTAGATTAAGAACAGAACTGACATAAAAGAACTTACAAACAAACTTTTCTCTTTGAGTTACTCTGGAAGTCAGTCTGTGTTTCTGCTCTTAGAATCCAGTTTTGGTAAATGCTAAGAGCTTTTTCTTACTCTTTCTGGTTTTGGTTGGCACCACCCTATCCTGTAGCATTTTATCTCATTAAGCATGCAATTTCTCTGAACTGGTGCTTACCTTTCCAGAAAATACTGCTACTACCGTTGTAGCAGACCATACAAGCGTGAAAGAAACCCTACTTTCTCCTCAAGTCAGTGCCTTTTAAAAGGGACATAGCAGGCAGTACATGTATTTCCAATAAGTAGCAAACACCTGTTGCTGCTGCAGATGCAGTGGAAATTTTCACAACTACATATTAGTTTTGGAAGTGAAAATATGACCTACATTTGCACATGTAGCCTTAGATAAAGCCATGATAGTACAGAAGTGGTCAGCTTTTTGACCTTATTGAGAAAATACCTGCCACTTTTTGTACCAAAATTAACCTGGTAAGATTCTGACATTTGCATCTCTGGAAATACCAAGATTTGCATATTTATTGATAATATGCATATTTTCTGTAACATGTTCCTGAAGACTTTAAAGCCACTGCGAAGACTCTCTTCTACTGAATTTATGGGAGGCTGTGGAAATAGATACTGGAAATGGGAAGAAACTTCAGTAAGAATATATACAAGTAATATGATACTTAGCTCTAAGATAAAGGACCATCTTTAGCTGGCTAAACAGTTTTACCTGGCCTGAGCAGTGAGTGGCACCTAATATCTGCAGTTTTATGCAAGCATGGACAGTTCCCCTGACTCCAAATGACTCATTTTGGCACTAAAGGGACACTAAAGACCAAGAACAGTGAACAGCACCAAGGCTGGCTAAATATCAGCCTTATATGAGTCCTCGGTGGATACATTTTGTTCTCCTGTTGTTGCTTATGAGGTTGTATATGCTAAGAGGCAGCTGAGAGGAAGGGAAGGGATGCTTTTCTTAAGTCAGAAAAATTAAAACTTTTTGTTAAATAAATTTCTGAATCCTTCAGCTCAAATGTTGGGTTTTTATTTCAAAGCTTTTGTTCTCGGTAGATTCGACTCACACTTCTTGTATTGAGTAATATAAAACTCCTTAAAATTAAAAAAATGCACTTTCATTTTTTTAAGGACTCGGCCATTCCTAAAAATATCACTGCTTTATTAATATATTACCTTCTTCAGTAGAATAAATAGCAAAGTTCATTTAGTAAGGGAAGTGTTGACACTGGTGATACTGTTTCATTTTATATTAAACTTTACTATATTCCATAAAAAACATCCAGTTTTGACCTCCTACTTGTTCTTTAAAAAATTTAGATGCTAATTAAGCAACATGTGGAAAAGACTCAAAGACATTATGTTACTGAAGCTTGGAGGAAACCCAGTAAACCCATTGCAGTCTAAAGCACCATCCAGGGAGCAGAAGTAAGTGTGTGTCAGGATGTTTAGTATTATAGCCTAGGGGGACATAACACTTTCTATATGTGGGAAGTAAACAGCAGGGCTTTTCACTAAAAAATGAGACAGAGAAGAAACTTGTGATCACAAAACAGAAAACCATATTGCCAATCCCATACAAATATAAGAGCTTCTCCACAACTCAAGCTGTACCTTTCCCAAATAAACTCTCCTATTTTCATTTGTGAAACTTGTTTTTTGTTGCATAGATAGGAAGAACTGAGGAAAACAAAAATTATTGTTCTTTTTCCAGAGAGACTCTTCGTGGAAAAACTCTTGCAATGTTTTTCTTTAACTGAAACACCAGATGATTATCTGATTTATTGTCTATCATATTACTTAAATTAACAGAGCAGAAAATGGAAACCTTCAAAAGTTCAGTCCATTTGCGGGGTTTTTCATGAGTCCTAAATTAAGAAAATATAATTTTTTTCAGATGTGATTTCTGGGTATCATCAAATTATATTTATGATTATTCATTATTTTTTAATTTAATTTTTAATTTGTCTCATGATTTAACCCTCCAACAGTGTGTTATCCTCCCACCTGAAAATTACATTACCAACAAAGTGTAATGTTCCAGAAGTTGATTTTCTAACAAATAACTTCACACATGCATTTGCATTTTTTCTTTCAGATAGTTATTAGAGTCTTTATTCAGCAAATGTTGACTTGACGATAAGAACAATAAATTGTATTGGTATCCCCTTTTAATAAATAAGGAAACAAAAATTTATAACTAAAGCTTTTCAGGTTAAACAGAACTGCAATTTAGGTTTGTATTTTAAATTGGTGAAAATGCCACAAAATAACTGTCCAAGGCAGATCAATATTCCTGATTACAGATATAGTCAAGAAAAAAGGCATTTTTGTAAGACAACACTATAATTTTCTTGAGGGATTTCATTCCCTCATGTTTTAAATAGTGTCAGCAGGGAAAAGCTCAGGCAGTCTTATTGTCTGAACAGGTCCAATAGCTGTTCTCAGACTACACTTGTTCTCTCATCAGCCTAAGTAAATGAAATGTAAATGGCTTCGGTGGTATAGAGGCTACTAGCCAGCCATGGAATCTAGTAATTTAGCTGTGTTATTCTCTAATAACCACAGTTGCTCAGACACCTGAAATTATCAAGATTCATTGCAGTAAGAGACAATAAAGTGAAAGAAGCACTTCCTCTCTGGTCTGCTTAGATTTCTGAGGTAGCTTGATTATTGCAAGTGGTAACAAATAGTGAAAATTAATTAGTCACAAAAAAAAAATTCAAGAAGATTTGAAAGGGCTTTCATTGTTGAAATACTTTTTGGTTAAAAATGATAATTTTTTAGGTCTGGGTTATGTGGGGATTTTTGTGTTTTGTTAGTTTTGTTAGTATCATTTGTTTGTTTATCTGTTTGTTTGTTAGTGTGACTTTTTTTTTTTTAAGTTTTTTCAATTGTACTTAAAGCCAAGGAACTACAGAAGGAAAAATACTGGGATAGAAATGTGGTCTGGATTTAAGTATGCTTTACATTCCAGAAAAAGAATTTTAAAATGTCCTGAGCGTAATATGATTGGATAACCCTTCTTAGCATAATTGCTAAGTTAAGGGGCTTTTTAAATTATATTTTTAAACTTTGAATTTTGTCACCTACTCTGGATATTGGATTCCTTGCCAGGAGTTCAAAATATTATTGTGGAAGTTCCTCACTTGCATGTAATAGAATCCCATTCTGAATCTAGCCTGTTTGCACTGGACATAACAATCCACCTCATAACATAGAGAAGCAAATTTTAAAAAAACAGTTTAATGATTATAAACGCCCACTAAAATCTGAGGAGAAAATTCGGGTTCCAGTAAAGGCTACTTTCCCATATGGATGACAGAAAACTCAAGTCAATAAAAATGAACAAGTAAATGAAAGCAAATTCCATCATTGCATCTACAAGTACTTTTCAAGTTATAATTCAATATCTAAACTAACAAAATTTTTTGCAGCAGCATCTGGCACTACAAAATTGCTCAGTTCTATGACATTTATTTCCATTTAATAATTTGACTTAAAGGTTACACTGTCTTGAAGTAGCAGAAAGAGCCCTGCTCATGGTAAAAGAATTTGAGGGTTTTTTTTCTCCCCAAATAGTCACTCATGATCACAACTAGCACTTTTACTTCTCTTGTGAAACTCTTCCCCCTTCCCTTAAAATCATTCATTTTAATGAGCTGGATTTATTCTTCTTGTTTACTCATTGTCTTTATTGTGATGGATGTTTCTTGCTTTGTCTTTAAAACAAGTGGTATAGGAAACTACGTTAGTATGTAGATTTCCCATTCTAACTGCTTTGATAGCACAAAGTTTCCACTAATGATGCCAAATACGACACTGCAGATGAGTGTCTGGCTGCACCGAATTGCTTCATTTAGTGTAGGCAGCATAGAATGCTACCAGAATAAATCTAGGATCATTAGTCCAATTGCTCTATAGTGATAACTTTTCAGGCAAGAAACTGGATGTGTCTGCAATCTGAATTAAATGAGCTCTACAGCCTTTAAAACACCAGGCAATACAAGTTAGTATGCTTTTATGGTTTTGTTGGTGTATCCACACTTACACATGAAGACTGGAAATAATATTAAAAGGTTTTTTTTATTTTCTTCTCCCAATCACTATATTGCCATATCATTTTCCATATTACTTCAATAGCTGCAGATAGATTTTTAATCAGCAACCAAACAAGGGACAAAATGCTGTGTGGGCTAATTAATAAAAAGAGAAAGTGAACAAGCTAAAGACTTATGACTGTATTAGAAACATAAAGGCCTGCAAAGTTTGTGCATATATACAGACACACATGTACATATACTTTGTATTTTTTATATGCATACCTAATACTCCTTTTTGTGTAACTGAATTGAAAAACAGGAATTTAACTTCTGTAATGTATTGTGAAATGTCTGACCTCCTAAATGGGTTCAAGTGTAACTTACTGTTTCCCATCACAAGGTCACTGCTGTATTTAAGAGCCTTGAGAAAAAAGATAATTGATTGAGCTGATCTATGTGCCTTGCTCATCTCACTACGCCTATTTCTCATCTGCCCTGGGTTAATCACCAAGTCCACAGCCTGCTGATGTCCTCCATTACATCATAATTAGAATAAGCAGGCAGAGATGGGGAAAGCTGGTGAAATTATTCATATTTTCTTCTGAAGAGCCAGATGTTGCTGGATAGATTTCATTTAATTCTATGACAGTTGCAATAATAGTCTCCATGTGCAGAGAGCTGATAGTGATATCGATAAGAGGAAAAGTGAGCTGAGCCTCTTAGCTAGTTAGTTATAGTTATTCATTTTTGGGGATCATCCCATTTGCCAATTATAGCAAATTGGGAATGGATTTAACACATACAAATGAAAAATACTTAAAATATAATTCCACAGAAGTTCAGTTTTGTTCTCTAATTGCCATGTGCATCTTATGGATAGTTATCAGGTTTGATTTTTCTAGCAGAAAAATTTCCTAATATTATCTAAGAGACAATATATACTGAATTCCTACATGATATTGTTGAAGCTGAGACATGGTTTCTGTTCAAAGTTTATATTTTTAAAACTGTTACTGACTGTGATGAATATCAAGATGTCTAGAGGAAGATCACATTTTCTAAAATGCATTTCAAATTTGCATGAACAAAAGTCAATAGTTAACTTTCAGAAATAATAAAATAACAAATATAACAAAGCATGGAATGACTGAAAGAAATTTTACCCTTGGGGGTGGCACAGTAGACAAAAAAGCATTATCTTGAATTTGAATCCAGTTATTATTTTGTAATCAATTTGAATGTATATTACAAAATATTTTTGATAATTTAACCTTAGGAAGCTGCCTAATATTTATATGTTTCAAAAACTGTTATTTACATTCAAATAGAAATACTAACAGTAAAATAAAAACAAACATTCAGCCAAATATCCTTTTCCTGCAAAAATTAATACAAAGCTGCTTTGGGAAGACCCATTGTGGCCTTCCAGTACCTTACAGGGGCTTTATAAAAGGAGGCAGCCAAACTTCTGCAGGCAGATAGTGGCAGGACAAGGAGAAATGGTTTTAAACTGAGAGAGGACTAGTCTAGATGAGATGATA
Source organism: Petroica traversi (assembly GCA_025920805.1). Lineage (NCBI taxonomy): Eukaryota > Metazoa > Chordata > Aves > Passeriformes > Petroicidae > Petroica > Petroica traversi. The sequence continues at coordinate 2,586,013 of JAHLSL010000023.1, forward strand.
GGAAGCAATTCTTTACTGTGAGGGTGATGAGGTACTGGAAGAGGTTGTCCAGTGAAGCTGTTGATGTCTCATCCTTGAAACTCTCATTGATGTCAAATTGAATGGGATTCTGGGTGATCTGGTCTAGTGGAAGGTGTCCCTGCCCATGGCAAGGGTGCTGGAACAAGATGATCCTTAAGGTCCCTTCCAACACAAGCCTTTCTGTGATTCTATGTCTAGCTCTGGTGCATTTATCTCAAGTAGTGATATAATTTCTCCTACTCCTAGTGCCTTTTGCTCAATTTATTCACAATAACACTTCAGCATGCAAGCATCAGTAGCTGAAAGAGAAAAAATCCAAAACAACAAAACCCAATGAAATAGAATTTTCATTCAAGTATCTTTTCATGGGGCTGTCTTACTTTTCACTTCTGTTGCTTCACTTTTTATTAAATAAGAATTCTGTCCAGGTTGTTAATTAATAAGTTAATTTTACAGTTATATCATGGCCTTGGTAAAACAAGACAAAATGTACTATAGTCCCATAGCACAAGGCAGCATAGAATATAACAAAAATTCATTTTCTGATCATAGTGCAAAATTAATGACCAGGTGATTTCTCAGAATTCACACTGTAATGCATAAAATCAATAAAAAAATTATGCTGAAGAGTTTTTTGGTGAATGATACAAGACTTCTTCAACTATTTAGATGTTTGGCATGCTCATATAAAAGAATGGATGATTATTTATTTTAGAATATATTAGATATTTTAAATATTTTTATTTCCACCATAAGCACAAATGTAAAAATCAATTTCATAAACAATATAGTTAGATGATGATACAAATTCGGACTTAATTCCCATGTGGTAAACCCAAGGAAACTTGGTAGCTAATCAAAAGTTTCTCTTGAAGAATGAGGTCAGAATTCTTGATGAAGACAAAACTTTGGTTACCAATTGGTGCTATCTTAGTGAAGATAAATAACAGGTTACCTTGACAGATATTGTAGATATTATTCACAGATGCAAATATTCGAAACAGAAAAAAAAAGGGGAAAAGGAAAACAAAAAGAAAAATAAAAAAGTTTCTTTACATGTGCGGTATGTCCTGTCAAGCAAAATGGGGAAAGATGGAAGATTATCTTATCAATACATGTACAGGTAATTCCTTGCTGTGCTGCTAAATGGTGTTTCAGTCATCAGTAATCTCTTCAGGGACAGGCTCTTTCCTCTATTACCACTAAACTTTTGTATATTTTTATTTCAAATATTTCTGTTTTACTTGACTATCAAATGATGAACAGACCTTTTTAATTCTGCATTGACCAGGAAATTACAACCCAGTCTCTCTCTAGACTAGTGATTTTGGACACACAAAATCTTGTCAAGGGGGTGCAGAGCTCTTTGATACTCAATCATGCCAGCAGTAAGAGCCAAAAAAAAGAGCTGAATTGGATATCTTATTAGAAAAAAAAAATATGCAAAGAGGTTGTCATTTATCAAATCTGCAGATGCCTATGCGAACTGTTTTCAGCTGATATTTTATATGGGTAAATATTATAATTACTAGAAATATATGCATGTTGATATACTCCTGCTAGAATGTCAAAACTTTGCATATAGATATGTATTTTGATGTTATATCATTTTCCATTCATTCAAGCAAAGACAAGGACAGATAGTCATTGCATTTCAGAAGTATAAACTGTCAAAGTTTAACTGCAAAGAAGCGATCCACAATACAAAGCACGAGATTGATGTTTTTAAGCATAAATGCATGTTAAATCTTTTTCACTCTAAAATCATTACAAGTAGAAACAAGAATACATCAGTATTCTTAATTTTATATATATTTATATAAATTTATATAAATTTATATATTTATATATATATTTCTTTATCTAAAGAAAAATCTAAAATTTATTTAATTTTTTATACTTTTTTTTAGCTCAGTGGAGCTAAAATTATAGTTTTCATTCTTTTTCAGTTGTTACTCACTGAAATTTAATGCTGGTTTAAGTGCAAATAATAAATTTTATTAATATTATTTAATATTTGCATGTAAAAATAAATTCCTCAAATTGTTTTAATTTTTCATATCACATTTCAACTGCTAAAAGGACAGTCAAATTTTTAAAAATTCAGAAGACAGGGCTAAAATCATAAAAGTTCAGAAAACTTTGAGGAAAGACTAAGATAACAAGGTCTGTTCAAAGAGAGAACAAACTGTTGATAGGGCTAAATGATATCTATGTGGCAAAGCATCTATTAAACAAAAATGATCAGTTGTTAGAAATGACAGAAGAAAAGAAAATAAGCTTCAAAATTAAAATTTGTAGGTTTGACCTGCAGGTAAAATTTTAGTAGCCAAATCTTGCAAAATGTAGACTTCAGCACTGAATCAAAGAATTCTTTCATAACATATGAAGTAAGAATATGTCCCAATAATTTTAAAACAATACAAAGTGTATCTTTTTCATATGAGTTGAGTAATTGTGACTGATGAAGGTAAAGAGTGTTGACGATATTCATCCTTTGACAATTAATTTATTTGGGAAATAAAAGGTAGATAACAACTACAACTGTAAAAAATAAGAAAAAAATCTACTTAACCCCTGAAAATGTTTTTTTGCTAAATTAAATACCTTAGCACTTTTGTACTCCAGCCATGGCTCAATATAATCACTCCATCCACTCCAGTTGCTGTCTCACATAAAGGGAAACTCCCCTTTCTAATCTTGTTCTGTCCTTCCTACAAGAGCCTTTATCAAATTGTAACTCTTACCTGTTTTTTGCAGCACATAAAGCTTAGCCCTGCAAACTACTCATTTGATCATCTCTTAACTTTGGGACCAAACTGTGCATCTCTATTCTGAGTGTTTAAACAGTTTGCAGAGCAGCATTTTGTAACAGCTCACAGAAATTTCTTTACTTGTATCACAGTTTTTCTTTGAAGACGATTTTAGAGCCCACGCACAGGAAGCAAAATTTTCTGTTGGACCATGCTATGCCTAAAGAAAACTCTACCCCCCTAATAATGTAACAATAATTTCTGGAAAAATTGCAGGTGTTTTGGAGTTTTTGCTATTTCTTTGACAATATTTTATTTAAGAGCTTTTAGAGAAATGTCTCTGTTTGTTTAATCGTTTGCAGGCTTCAGCGTTTGTTCTTTGATCTGCAACAAGAAAGGCTTTGCATCTGCTTATAGCACAATGATGGCCTTGTATTCACAAAAGCAGGACTCTTTCTTCCTCAGATTCTTCTTTTTTTGTTGTCTAGATACTCCCACACCCCACCAACACATACACAATATATCTCAATTTAGAATGTATTTCATGCCACGTCTTTGAGGGTACTACTTATGATTTACACAACTGGCATTATTTTCCTTTCTATCTTCTGTAGTAATAATCTTTCCCAGTGGAGCACAGCAGTGTGGCAAAACAGTGGACGCTATTACGGTAAATGTGAGAACTCTCATTCACTTAGAGAGAGATGTTTTGAACTAATGTTCATTAATTTTCAATGAACTAACTTCTTCCAACATAAGTTACACATTGGTTTGGAAGATCTTAAATAACCACCAAAGTAGTGCAGCTTTGTCAGAAACCCTGGAATATATCCTTCCAACTTTTTAAGAGTGTCAGTACAGCAAGAATTAAAGCTGGGAGCAATATTCAAGAGATTGCCAGTCTAAAATGTAGGGCTTGATTTTTTTTTTGGCACCGTCTTCCCCTCTGAACTGTGTGATATAAAATCCTATCTTGAAAAGGTAGAGCTCTAGAAATGTTTTGTAGGTGCAAATCATTATGCAAGCTTTTCAAAGGCAAAGTGTTAAACCCTGCTGTCTCAGAGTCAGTAGTCAGCCTTGGGAAAAGACAGCAAGCCTATAACCCTGTCTGAAATCAGTGTGGGGTCGCATGAAAGATTTGTGACTATTTCACTTTTCCGTCTGTGAAACAGACAATATTTTCACAATTTGTGAAGGACTAAAAAAATAGTTGAGCTATTATATGATAACATTATGAATAGGCACAGTTGCCGTTGTAAAGACTTACCAATGAAAATCACAAAGATCAAAAACTGGTGATAAATATGATCATTTAAATACAGAAATTTGCAAACAAACAAATAAATTACTTTTGAAAGGAACATATTGTCACAAGGATTTTTTACCTTAACTTTGCTCCACTGTTGTCTTTATTTCTCTGTCTCAAAAACTGCAGTGTTATGACACACTTCTCTTTATCATGCATTACTGTCTAAATCAGATGGCTCCAAGAAACAGAAAATTCTATAATCAGCTTGAGCTAAAGTAATATGGATGGATATTTTATCTTACATTTCATACTTAGCATGTGCAGCCATTCTATGATAGTGGGAAGGGGCAAATAAACGACTATCAAATTTTTGTTTTGTCAAATTGCAAAGCTGAATAGGACAAATATATCCTAGCCTTGATTCCTCTGATTAAATAAAATAGATAAATATCTAACTTTTCAATTATACTCTCTTTTTCAATCTCTCAAATTATGCAGGCTTTTGTGTATGTAGTCTGATGTAGCCAGTCCAGTTTTCACAACAACTTAGCAGTACATCTCATATATTAGCTACTGCATTCACCTTATATAACAATATTATGAAAATACAGGTTTATTTTGTCCGTAATTTATGGTTTGTCATATTTCTGTATGCACTTCCTTATGTATTGTTTGACACAGATGCCAAGAAGAAGAAAGGTAAACAACTCTAGCTTGTCAGATATCTGGGTCACCATATTGTTATGAATAAGCAAGCTGTTGCAGCTACTATATCTCTTTATGAACTTTGGAAAGTTAATTTCATAATGACGTAATTTGTGTGGGGCACAGATGTTCAGCTCTAATCACTCCTAAGAAGAACATAAATATAATATATTTTGTTAGAGAATTCTAGAACAGTCTGTATATGAATCAGCTCCAGACACTAAATACAAAATTAACCGCAAGGAGAACCCTTCAGCAGATCATAGTAAATCTGGGGTTGAAACATGCTCTTGTCTGTCTAGCCTTTAGTTCCACTGGCCTTAAAGGGCATTTCCCAAACATTATTCTTCTTTATTGACTTTTATCAAGAGATTCCTTGACCTTTATCTGAAAACATTTATCATAAGTCTTATTCATATGAAGCACCTTTTATTTATCAGTGTTGTGCAGAGCAGACATTATTTTTACAATCTTTTGATAGTATTTATTTTTATCTCAGAAAATATATAAAATTTCATCTTAGGGTTAGAACTTCAGATTAATCAGTAGATTCGTAAACAGTGGTATAGCAGGAGGCTTACATACTCCGAAATACAAAGCTAAGACTATATTTTAAAATATTCCAAGTGTAATCAGATAAAGGAATGAACAGGTCAAACACATTAAAAAAAAAACAAACCAGAAAATTTATCTGAAAGCATGTGTTTTTGGGATAAATGCATGGGATTAGAGTAAGTACATGATAAATACTAGTTAGATTAAAAAAATCTGCATTATTTTGAAGTCCCTGGCTAACAAGTTTGGGGAGTCTATCATGTTGCTACAAGTAATGAAAGTGCACTCCAACTGACAGAACATTTTAATATCTTTGAGAGTGTCTAATTTTGAAAGTCCTGTTAATTCATTAACTGATTTATTTTTGCATAATCAAAAATAATTCGCACATTGAAAGAGGAGGTTTATAATTTGTAGAAATATATCTGTGAGATGAAATAAAGACAGAGAGGGTATTACACATTAAGAATGCAATTTCCTGAAAAATTCAAATAATGCATAATTATGGATATGGCCAGTGAATTAATTTATGTCAATTACATAAATGATCTGATATAATGATCTAGGTATCCTACTTTAATTCATTTTAACCATTTGTTCAATTTTCATCACTGTTTTTTTTTATAATTGGCAATAAAGAGGATCTTACCTATAAAAACCCAAAAACCCAAAACAAACAAGAAAAATCCCACCAAAAATCAAGGAAAGGAAAGCATTGCGTCAGTTTCTAAAATTTTATACATTTTATTTCAAAAGGCCTGAAGACCTGTCCTGGGGCAAAAAAGTATTTAAAGAAGGGAACTTCAATCAATTTAATTAATCACCCATTAGCAATTTTTTGGTTTCCAATTCAGAAAAATAAATAAACAAATATCTGAAAAACACCTTTCTTCCCTACATGCTGGTGTCCCTTGTTATACCTGTTCACTTTGGTGAGGGGCAGTGCAGGTGTCAGAACTCAGAGCAGGTTCTGCTCTGTTGCTGTGATGTGGGTTCCTCCATCAGCTGCAGTCCCTTTGCAGTCATTTCTCCTCCTCAGCCTCCTCACTGTTCTGGGGTGGTTGCTTTTCTTCCTACCATGATTTGGGTACCTATTTTGCTTTTCTTTAACATTTCTTCTTCTCTGGTGTCCCTTCTGCCCTGGCAACTTGCTTGTATTTCTGCCTATGTGTCTCCCTCTGCATAATTGTGTCAACTGAGGAATCAAATCTGAATAAATATTATCTTATTTGGTAAAAGGAGTTCAGGATTTTTAAATTATAAATGAGAATGGAGCCTCACAAACACCTGGGCATCTGTCCAAACATACATAACTTTAACTGCATATTGAAATTATTGCAAACCTTGGGAATTCCACGTCCTAAACCATTTGAAAGGTTACTGTGGCCAGGTGTCATGAATTGGCACAGGAATAAGGAGAAGAGTATGGACAGCCTCCAAGCAGGAATGTTAATGAGAGAAGTGAATAGAAATCATCCTGGAGGACAAATGTCATGACATTTGTGAAAAGAACATCCTACCACAATGATGTGCCTAAAATCATATGTTTTATGAATATGAAAGAAGAACACAAGGTTAAGAAGCGTAAATAAGAAAACAGTAAGCTGATTCTAAATAAGCCTTTTTTAACAGTGCTAGTGAGCATACGAAAATTATTTTTATATTTGCCTTATCTATCTATTTGCCTTACTACTTTCCTTATTTTCATCTCTGAGTGACTTTCAAAACTCTGGTTTTGATGGTCCAAGGTCAGGTACCAAAGAGATGGCCAGATGCAAAGACTGAATTGTGAATACTGCTTTGAAATCTGAGACTCCTCAAAGTGCTGTGATTAACATTTTCTTTCTGTTTTAATATAACTTACATACCTACCTTCTTGCAATTAGGATGCTCAGAAACTTTATTTCATTTCCTTTTTTTTAAATTCCAAAATTCTGCACATACCTTTATTTTTATATTCTGTTTCAGAATGAAAATATTGTAACTTTAAAGTTAGGAACTGGTCAACTATTTTCTTCTTGTACTCTATATTATCCCTACTATTGCAAACCTGTGCTTTGAATGAAGTAGGTCACAGAGAAAACTGGAAAAAAACGGTGACTTTTTAATTGAAGATTTAAAGAAAAAGAAAATCACTTAATTAAAAAATAACCAGAACCTCAAGCCAAACAGTTTTATGACTATTTATTTTTTGTCATCTAAACTTGCTTTTCCATTCTTCTTTTTTAATTAAATTCCAACAATCTTCTAGGAGACTACAGTTCCAGTTAAAAAGACATCTTTCACGTTTTTTTAGCATCCACTAGCAAAGTTCACTTTTTTTTAAGAAGAGCTAACTAAAAAGGCTGACCAAATACAACTTTTGTAGATTCAAATTACTAGAAATATTAGAAGTCCTTGAGGTTTTTCTGTGTCTAATTGCACTAATAAAAGTGATTTGTGAAGTTTTTTCACATCATGATATCTTGAGTTATCATTTTATTTTAACAAAGTAGGTGAAGAAAAACAACTTGCTCCTTGCTCAGTATTTACAGTGACAAACAAAAAAAATGTTTTCTGTGTTGTTAAAATGATATTTTTTCAACATAACTAATATTTTTACACATGTATTTAATTTGAGGATTTTTTTGCTCAGAGTAAAGATATTAAATATACAGTCCTACCAAGTCATGAGCAGAGCAGAGAGCTTGCTAGCAGCAATTGCCTCAGGCAAAGTGCTGTCACAAACTCCAAGGCTTTGATGTGCTCAGGAAGGGTGGAAAGCATAAGGCAGAGTGTGAGGGGTGGGCATGGAAGGGAGCAACCGAGTCCCACACTTGTTTCTATGTTAGTCAGCAGAACAGAGAATGACAGGGTGTTAGGGGAATGCGTTCTGTAACCTTCAAAAGGAGTCACAGCAATTGCTTTCACATATGTTCCTTAGCTCCCCTGAGGATTTACTCATTGCTTTGGATGTAGAATGATTACTATTCGCTCCCAGCATAGGCCCTACTTGTAAAAGCCAGGCTAGACTTCAGAGGAAAGAGAGCAGGAAAAGAATAGCACTGCTTTCTAAAGTGCCTTGTACCAGTTTGTTGTAGGCACTCCAAGTCTTTCTCCACAATTGCCAGTCACATACTTAGAGCTTAAAATAGTTTTTGCTCAGAATCCCTGATGTATCTGGCTGATGGATTTCAGCTGTTAAAAAAAACCCAACAAAACCACACTTTGTTTCCTGCAGTCCTTGGAGTTTTCAAACTACAGATACTATTCCAACCTGCCTCACTCAAGGACAAAATATTCCCTGCAAGTAATTCAGTCACAGATGGTAGATAGGCAAAGAAACAACACGACACACCATGTGATGCAGAAAGCTCAGATTAAAATAGCCAGCTTAATCAAGGAGATAACTCCTACTGACAATAGCAGGATCTGCTTAATAGGACAATCATACCCTTCAACTTCTTTTAGTATTACGTTTCCTTTAGAGTTATCTTACTGGCTAGTACTGGAGTAATATTTCAGTTTCCTTGAAGAACGGCAGAAGAGTTAGAGAGAAACAAAGTTTATATCTCTGAAGATTGCCCATGCCAGGATTTTCTTGGTTCAAAATTAGCTCAAAACCAGCAATTCTACCAATATTATAGTTGTTGTCAACAGTCCATAGTAGTTGTGATCAATAATGTCTAAAAAGTATGACGGTTTTTGGGGGGTTTTGCTCTTGAAGGTTGCTACCTTGGGATAATGTTCTGACACTCAGAAAATGCACTTTTGTTAAAACCCAAATACAAGTCACACCTAAGCTTTTAGTATTGCTGAAGTATGTTACATCTTAAAATTTTGCAAGTTAATCATATGCCTCATGTGAACTAGTACAATTTTCTCATGAAGGACACACTGGCTCCCCAGCTGTCTGGATGCATGATCTTTTCATATTGAAGCATTTTGATGTATGGTATTCGGGGAATCCAATTCTCTGTGTCTACTGGCATAACACCAGGTGTCTCTCAGCTGTCTCTAAGACATCTCTCGAGGCACTGATAGCTGTAAAACTGCAGTGTGACCTTGGTTTAGGTTTACTGAGAAATTTGCAGTACTGAGAAAGAAGCCTTGCGAATGTACATAGTTTACAATATTACAAGAGCAGAAAGTACTAAAAGAGATGATTCTGCATGGATGCAGATGATCAGTGACTCTAAGAACCTTAGAAGTAAATATTTAAGTGAAAGAGGGTAAAGTTTTAGGAATAAAGAGGGGAAGGTAACAACTCAGTAACATCAGGTACAAGAGGAGGTTCACACGTAGTGTTAGACAATACTTTGGAATAGTTTAAAGTCTGGACTTTGATTATTTAGGTAATTCCCTGGGTATCCATTTAAATCTAACCAAACTTAAAGTATTTGAGTCTTCTGATAAAAATAAATTGGCACAAAACAGAGAAGGTGCCTTAATTTTTCAGAGGCTCTTTTCCTATTTAAGTGTTATTTTGTGAGGACAAGGACAGAATCCTTAATATATTTTAATTTTTTTCACAAGTATATTATTAAGATCCTATATACTTCTACTCTCTGAGAAATTATTAAAATTGTAACAGATGTCCATCAAACTATGTCTCCCCCAAAAGAAATAAAGGACTACTTATAAGTAGAAATGATCTTTTGGACAAGAAAACAAAAAAGTATTTTCTAAAATATGTGGGAAGATGTCCCATGCTTTTATCTACATATAAAATCTTATTAGATCTCTGAACTAGAGATTTGCCTATGACATGTAAATGTCTAGATGTATCATGAAAGACAAATGGTTTTCTAAGAACTGAAGAAGTAGAATGCTTTCTTCAAAATACTATCCAGTCATGTCCTTATACACAATTATCAATCAAAGTTCCATTTCACCTTTATTTAAACAGGGCAATTATTCTTTAAAAAACAAAAATTCTAAAAGCTTGTGCTAATAAAAGTTTTTTGACATCGAGCATATTTTTAAATCAAATGCCATGAGTGTATTCAGAGTTCTCTAAAACTTTCACTGACCACTTGGAATTTGCATGTAGGTTGAATTTGTGGTATCCTTTAGTCTTAATTTTTTGAGCATTTACCCATCAGCTCAGAGGATATTTAGAGTTTCTAAACATCCAGAAGTCCTATGCATACAAAGGTCAACTTCACGTAGCATATGGAAAGAGTCTGATGCAGATGCACTGAAATAAACTTGCCTTGAAGATATCCTATATATTTTTTGCAAATAAGATATAAATATTTATTAATGAGGTTTATTGATTATGTGAAAGCATTCTAAGTAGCATATATACAGATGTATAAAACCTGTAACAGAATGAATTTGCTGTCCATGAGTTACATGGGATATTTTATCTGAGAAGTGACAGAAATCTATAATCCATGAACAGAACTTAAAAAGTGATGTTAAAGGTCACGGGGATGATCTGTGTTATTTAGATTAAAACAAAGTGTTTAAACCATTGAACTACCTTGTTCTTTTGCTAGTGAAATTTACAAAAACAAAAAACTTCCCCTCTCACACTTAAAAAGCCCCCCAAAACTGTTCAGGCTCTTACAGATAAACTAAATCACAGTTCATATTAGATAAAAGAATATTCAGAAGAAAATCTGTATCTTCCAAATACCACAGGTTGCAAACACATATATTTTATTTTTATGAGTTTTGCCAGGTGTCTGGTGCACATTTTTCCAGTCATTCTTCCTAAACTTGTATATTTCTTTGTATTTTCCAACTTAATCACTGATGTGATTAACTTGGAAAATTCTTCATCCATTTACTGCTGAAAATCAAGTAACTTTTTTTTTACAGTGAGTACTTTTGATAATGTAGAGCAATAAAAATACTTTTTATCATTGGAAGACGAACTTTTTATTGTATTCCTTTAATGCGTGTGGGGAAAAAAAGAAGATTTTACTCCTTGAATGTGATGGCTCATAGGGGAGTAAGTGGACCTTGATTTGCTTGCAATCCAATATGTTTAAGGTGTAAAAATTTGTAATTAAAAATGTATGCATATAAACTCTTTTAGATTTGCTTTGTGTCTTTGGGAAATTATCTACAATGCAAACCAGTCCATTATGTATTTTATCCCATTTATGCTCCTCAGTGACTCATAGGTATTTGGGATATCTCTGATGAGCACCATGGGGAAAAAATCTGAATAAAAGTCTGTGTTCTCTGAAGCAAATCTCTGGCATAGATGGACCATTTCTCAGCAAGTTAATGCTACAGATATACTCTATTAGTTCCCTTACTCCTCTGGGCAAAGTTATAATGAGTATTGGCACCAATGGGCAAAGAAGCCCAGGAACATCTGTTTGAATCTTAAGACACTTGTTGATAGAGTTGGAAACAGCAGTATTTGGTTTGTCTCGAGAATACAGAAGATTATTTGTAGCACATATGCTGGAAATTACATCTGCAACGCATTTTTTCTACCTCATTTATACCATTGGATTTGAAATCTAGGAAGTTTATAGTAGTTTTGTCTTCATTATGTGAGTGATTGCTTCTTTTATGTTCTTTTAAAATGTATGAATTTTTTTTTATCTTTATTAGTTTCCTTTTTCTTTCAATATGGAGCAAGTATAATCACTTTCTACATCAAAATGGACTTCTACTTCCTCATGATTTATGTATTTCTTTTAAATGCTCCTTCACTATGAATTCCATTATTATATCCTCTATTCTCAAAAATAATGTCATTATACAAAAATAAAAAGACATGAAAATTAAGTTTATTTACTTTTCACCTGTAGCTCAATAATTTATATTTACAGAACCTCTCTGTATTAAGCCTCACTTATATCAGGGAAATAAAGTATACCTAATTTAAAAGTCATTTAGCTATTTTCTCTCGACCTTATGTAAACCCAAATGGAACAAAGAGGTATCAAAGGGTACCAAACAGATCTACTTTCTGACTTATGTGATTGATGAAAGAAATACTGTTTTCTGTTAATGAGAGATTATTGGATATGTTTTCTATGTTTTCCAGCTAGTAATAAGGCATGACTATATGTATTTTTTCACAAAAATATTTGGCAGAAGATGTCACCCATCAGAGAAAATTAATACTAATACAAGTAAAGTATTGTATACAACTTTTTTTCAGAGAAGAAATTGAAGTCCATTTGAACCTGGGGTTTTCTTTGTCTTTTGAAAGTTTGTTTTGGATCCATCATCTTCAAATGCACGCTTAAGAACTACAAAAGTGGAATGGTATTCATTTTTTCTATTAAAAATCAGTTGAGAATTCCTTTATTCAGATTTCACAGAATAAATAAATAAAAGTATTCATTATACCATCATGAAAATATGTAGAAAATGGTAAGTAACTAATGTTAACACTATTTATTTTTTTTACCTACTTGTATTGCTACAAGTTAGTAAAGAATTCAAGAACTACCAAATAAGGAAATTAACTTCACCTTTTAGTGATTTAATGTCCATATATTTACTTCAAGAAATTTATGTAGCATTTGAGATTCATGAAGGGAGCCCCACACTAAGGCTCATATCTTAAATTGCTGTAACAAATTCCCTAGAGTTGTTCAACCTAATTTAAAAAGAAACTTAAGATAAAATAAAGTAAGTTTTTGAATAAAAACACTAGAACTGATTGTTTGCTGTCTTGTCTTTGATATTCAGCTCTCTCTGATTGCCTGTTCAGTGTGATTTTTATTGAAGTCTACAGAAAGATTCCTTTAGGAAATGCTTTCACAGAATAAGATTAAAAGATTTGATGAAAAAATAAAGCTATTCCATTTCTCCTTAGTTTCCTCTCCTTGTCTTCTCAAGAATTGTTTGAAAGTTTTGTTCCAGTTGAAAATACTCAACATTTCTACTGCTTAGGAAATGAGAGTTTACTTTTTATCAGTGTTTCTGAAGTCTTTGCATATAGGAGAATTGTTTGCATTTTTGCTCATAGGATCATAGAACCATAGAATAATTTGGCCTGGAAAGAACCTTTAAAGGTCACCTAGTCAAACCCCCAACTGCAAAAATCAGGGACTTCTTCAACTTGATGAGGTTGCTCAAAACCCTGTCCAATCTGACCTTGAATACTTCCTGGGATGGGACATCTACTACCTCTCTGGGCAATATGATCCTTTGTTTTCACTACCATCATTGTAAAAAACGCCTTTCTTATATCTACTCTGAACTGACCTTCCTTTCATTTAATACCATTTCTCATGGTCCTGTCACAAAAAGTCTTTCCCATATTTCTTGTAGACACACTTTAGGTACTGAAAGGTCACAACAGAATATCTCCAGAACCTTCTCTTGTCCAGGCTGAACAAGCCCAGCTCTCTTTCCCTTTTTAATAAGCTCTCCTTCCTTCCAATTGTCGTTGTGACTCTCCACTGGATGTGCTCCAAGAGTTGACATCCTTATTCTGGGGGGGTTTTGCAGGAGCAGAGTAGAGGAGCAGAATAATCTCCCTTGATCTGATGGCTTTTAACACAGACTAGAACACAACTGGCTCTGGCTTGTCTGTAGGTGCATATTGATGGTCAAGTCATGCCTTTTGTTCCCCAGTATTGCCAAGTCCCTCTTAGCAGAGCTATTCTGAATCTCTTTTTCCCACAGCCTGTATTGATACTGGGAGTTGCGCCGAGCCAGGTACAGAAACTTGAACTTGGCCTTTCATGAGGTTTCCAATGGCCCATGAAAAATTAATTTTATCTTGTAAAAACATATTCTTTCATAACAACACACCCATTCCATTCATGGAAATGAATTAGGCATGCAGTGAAAACATAAAGTCTACTAAAATACTGCCATCGAGTTCTAAAGGAATTTGCCATTAAAAAAGACATAGATTTAAACAAAAACTCTTTCATTTGAATTTGTTCAATTTCAGTAAGTGATCAACTTTTGAATAATTGTATGCAATTAAAAATTCTGATTTTGAAATCTATTGAAAAATGATGCAGACACATTCCAAAGCAGATGGATATCAAAGTTAAAGTGAATTATATAGTTTATCAATAATAATCAGCATTTTTCCACATGTGAATAGTTGACAATAAATGTCGGTGACCTTGCAAATGGGCACAAATTCGTTTTCAGTAACTATATATCCATTCTAATGAGGGAAGTGATTTTCTTGTTTAGATTCTGATTTAAGTGCATCCTCCTGGTTTGTAATTAGGCCTAAATAAAAAGTATATATACCATATATATTTTGTGCTTTGATTATGTTCCGGAAATCTTAGGTCTGAAATTGTGGATTTCTTTAGTGAGTCTTTTTAGCTGGGGGAGAGCGATGGGGGAGGGGGGGTTCTGTAATATCTTTTTTTCTGATGTTTTACTTAATTATTTAAAAACTAAAATAATTAAGTTAATAAACCTCTCAAAACGTAAGAAAGCAGTTGTTACCAAATCATCCTTTCTTCTGTTAAAAAATATGTGCTTGTTTAGATGAAAAATAGGACACGTTCCATCTTGCCCTGGACAGATGTGAAATTCCACCACATTCTGTAACAAGTACAATCAGCTTCCAAACCTTCCACAGTGCTGCTAGTTTTTCAGCTGCTTCACCAGAACCACAGTTTTGCACAACTCTGCTGATGTCTCTTGTTTTCTTTGGCTAGATTTTGAGGCAGTACTGTGATCTGAGGAAAAGTGTCAAGGACTTGCTATTTAAATTTCTGACATGAATAACTATAAAGGCTGTTTCCTTATCCTGGTCATTAATTCCACTTTTTATATGAAGGTTCGTACTGCAGATAGCTGCTTGGAGAGTCCAAGTTGTACTACTCTCTGTGGTAATTCATCAGTTACTTTCAAAAGCTTTGTGGGAGATCTAGAGAAAGATTTGTTAATTTGCGACTGGAGCTGCAGCACAAAGATAAATTCAATTTTTTTTAAAAAATGAGTGCTAGTTACTTGTCATAGGTGAATAAACCAGCTAATTAGGTGACTTGTTTCAGTTCAATAATATTGCAAGGAAACAAAAAAACATATTCCAAGTTTATCTATACTTATCTGAAAACAAAGTCTTGTGTCATATAGAAAGTTTTCTTCCAGATAGTAGCAACTTTCTCCTATATTTATGGTAAATGACATTTTTTCTCTAATCCATTGCAAAATATTAAATAAGAGTGTAGCTCCTGTTATTTTCTCTTCCTTATTTAAATACAAATGGTATGTCAATGACAGAAAAAGGAATTACAATTACAATTTTCAAATATTCTTTGTAAATAATTAGATTTATATTTCTTATATTGATTTCTAATCCTTTATGCAAAAAATTAAATGAAATATTATATGTACCTTTTCAAAGTTTTTGCTTTGTCCTATATCTTGAGCACTTAACAAGTGTGCAGAATACAGAGTCAAAACACATTTTATTGGGCAGGAGAGAAGAAATGTCAATCACATATACAAATATAATGTACATATAAAATATTTAGCTCATACTTCTTTGTGGTCATGTGCAGAATTTTTGTGTGTCCTGCATGTGGGTCAGGGCAATCCCAAGAACAAGTACAGTGTGGGCAGCGAATTGATTAAAGGCAGCCTTGAGGTGAAAGACTTGGATGTGGTGGTGCAAAAAAGCTCAATGTGAGCAGGCAATGTGCACTTGCAGCCCAGAAAGCCAACTACATCCTGGGCCACATCAAAAGTGTGACCAGCAGGTGGAGGGAGGAGATTCTCCCTCTGTACTCTGCCTTCATAGCGCCCACCTGGGTACTGCATCCAAGTCTGAGGCCCTCAGTATAAAAAGCTCAAGGTCTTACTGGAGCAAGCCCAGAAGAGGCCCACAGATAGGATTAGAGCTCTGCAGAACTTCTGTGAAGACAGGTTGAGACACCTGGGTAGCTCATCCTAGGGAAAAAAAGTCCCCAGGGAGACCTTTTACCAGTCTCATAGTATGTAAAGGGGGCTTTGAGAAACCTGGTCTAGTGGAAGATGTCCCTGCCCGTGGCAGTGAATGTCAAAAAAAGATGATATTTAAGGTCCCTTCCAACCCAAATCTTTCTATGATTTTGTGATTCTATGAAACACAAATAAACATGAACAAAACATATTTGGAATCCTCATTGCAGACACCAGTACAAATTAGATGAGTTTTCATGATGTAATCCTCTTTAGCCTGAGTTCTCCAGTGTGAAGACAGTAGTAGCATAAATGCATAATAATGCATTTTCACCATCCTTCACTCCAAGTAGAAATTTAATCTGTAATATTTTAAAATAGCAGTCATTCAGATCCAGAAGTCTACTATATTTCAGGTTATTGAAAATTTCTTTGCAAACTGTTCAAAATGTCCATTAGTCAATCAGCTAGATTTATTTGTAAATCTTCCTTTACACTGCGTCATTCTCAGTTGAGAGTTGTTCTATAACCACCAATTCTGCGTTGCTGATCCACTGATGTTTCACACCAGACTCAACTTTTGATATGGATTTTCATGACATAGCTGTCCTTGCCTTGTGGAGAAGAAATTTTAGTTTCTAAAAAAGGGTTTCTGTTGATCATAAAGTCTATTTCTGACCCAGAAACTAGCAACTCCTGTATGTTTGACTGAGACCGTTCAGGGATAGCATTTCTCTTTTCCTGCAGGAAGGATGAGACTGTAGTATTTTAATTGGACTGCCTTAGAACGTGTATCTACTTTTTATTTGCTTGTGTGCTTGTTTGTTTAACCTCTCCAATACCCCATAAAGAGTAAATGGATACACACAGGAGGGAATCTCGATTAGAAGATAACAAAATTCCTAAATGCTTGGCAACAAAGGTGAAAAAACCTACTTGAAATATAAGGCAGAAGATGAATCATTCTGAATGCCATTTGATGATTGAAAGTTTTTATAGTACTGGTCAAACACTCTAATTTGTCATGCAAGATTCCTATTGATGCTGTTTGAAACAAAAAAATCTGATAATGACAAGCTCTTCCAAAGAATAAGTCTATTTGATTGGTGTGAGTCTGGCTGCAGAAGTGAGGGAGAATGCATCAAGGTTTTGGATAACATGAATTAAATTATTTAACTGGAGCAAAAATTAAGCTGTAGCATGTGGGACTGACCTAGTATTTTTGAAGAAGAAAAAGTGTTCTATAAAACATGAATTTATTTGCACTAAAGTACTATAATCCTCCTCTCATCACATTGGAAACAGAATTCAAGTTAAAAGTTTAAAGAGTTTTATAAAGTGTACAATAAAAGATGCTTGTTACAGAAGAAGAAAATACTTTTCTCATTTTATTCTCCCATAGGACAATCATATTGCTTACACAGACCATTCTGCAGCATCTGTAATTTAATGAGGGATCCTAAGCTTCCTGATTTCTATTTTTCTGTTTCAATTTCTGAATAGTTTGGTCAATTCTGTGTCTGAAGAAAATGCTTTGCAGTATATAGTGCAATATTGTAGTCTGCAGAGACTGAGCTCAGACTTCTGCTCAGGGACTGAGAAATATATTTTTTATACATTTAATACAATTTGTGGTACCTAGTCTTCATGTTTTGTTACAAATATTTATTCTACAAAAGAACAAAAATATTGTAAGAAAAGCTGCCCACAGTAGCTTTTACATGAAACCTTAAATTCAATGTCAGTAAAATAACTTGTAAGATGGGGAGCTCAAATTTCAGTCCTCTATATCTAATTTATGAGTGTGGTGAACCAAACAACGGGAGATATGGAAAATTATAGATACACAAAAAAAGTACTGACTTTGCAAATCATCCTATTTGCATCTTTAAAGGTAAAAGACCTGCTGTTCTTCAAGATGGTAAGGAAAAATAAAATAAGAGAACAAAATCATATCAATGATAAGCTCTACAGTTATTCTCTGAACATAAATCAGTAATAAAGCAAAAATAGTAACTAAGCAGCTTGGTATGCATGCACTGGTTACGTGTTCAATTGTGCCTCTCCACTTGTTTCTTTACTTCTGACAACATTTCTAGCCTCTAAATATCAAAACATACTTTAGAACAATTCTACCCATTGTGTTATATTTCGGGTTAAATTTAACTGTCACAGGATGATATGAATTTGAGTTTTCCTGTCAATTAAGACTTTTCAATGGATTATATAGGGAGCTGGCCAATGCACAAGTGTGGGCATCAGATAAATACTGAGATCCTTAGTTTGGCCTGAAAATGGTGACAGAGCAGAATCACTGTCAAAGCCTCTGCCCTCCAAACACATGCATTTCAGGAGAAAAATATTTGTGTATCATCCACCTTCTTAGGTATATACACAGACAAACATATATACATAAACACATTCAAAAATATATGTGTGCAAATTTTTCCCTAAAGGCCTATGAATGAACTAAGTCCCAGACTATTGTGCCTGCTTTGTTGAGGACCTGAAGACAGCAGGCTAGATTGTCACGTATCATTTATGCAAAACATAAATTTATCTCTTAAATCGCTTACAGGAGTTTAAAAAAGAAAATCATACAGAACAGTTTACATATACAGTATTGAAGGGCTGAATAATTCCATCATACTCTATTGCTGGATATTTTACACAGGCAAAAAAGTGCCAGTCTGTATCAGATGCCACACTCCTATAGAAAAATGCAGTTTTGAAGTCAAGATAAAAGGAGAATTATACCCCCTCCATCTTTAATGTTTTTCTTTCTTAGCAGCACGAAAAGAAGTCTTTAGTCTGAAAGTTCAATATTATCTTCAGTAGCAAAAGCAAGAACATTGAAAGCATTTATTTTTATATAGAGATAATATTTAGTGTCATTCCAGTTTCACTGTTGGTTTGCTTTCTCAGTTTTAAAAGCAATTCAGCATGAATATTCAGTATTCTACAGCATTTTCCCTCCCTCACTTTAATTGCATTAAAATGAGTACAGGATCTCAACTGTGGAATAGGAGCTGTGAATATAGAGTTTCATTACGCTAGAAATCTTAATTTAAGCTCAGTTTCATTGTTAGTTTACCTTATCAAAATGCTCTCCAGCAAGCTGAGCTGACGAGATAATGCAGAATGGAATATTAGTTATCACACACCAAGTACATAAACACAGAACAAAAGTAAATAACTGTCATCCCAAAATTAACATACCCGTCCCTCAAGAACTGCTGTTCATAAACATCTAATTAATTCAATAAAGGTATGACTGGGTATATTCAATAGAGGAGACTGCTTGGCTATTTTGTCTTCTTATGGAGAAGGATGTGGAGGGTAAGTAATTGCAATGATAGATCTAAAAATTCCTAAAATTCATGTTTTGAAATTACTAGAATTTTAGTGTTTTTATTACATATATATAAATGTAAATATATATAATATATAATTTAACATGATTTCTACTCAATGTTACATCAGCATTTCTATATGCTACATTTTACACAATCTTAACATGATGAATAAGATAACTGCTAAACTTACAATGGTATGTCATTCATTTAAATAATTACATAAATTTGTATCTTTGTTTTCTTTCCCTTGACCAGCCCAAGGAGTCATTCAAGTGATCACTTATTCAGCTGGACATAGTATTATTTCCTTAAAGTATGCCAACAAAATTTTGACACTGACTTGTGTGCATATGACTGATTTTTACAATACTGGTAAAACAAGGATTCCTTACTTTTTAGGCAGTAAGAATTAAAATAAATATTTAAATTTCCACTTTTAGAATTTGGAAAATAACCCCAAAACATCAAAAATGTTTAATAAATTTTTGCTTGAAATACCTGCAGCTTCATTGTCAGGATTTTACAGCTGCAGTGAGTTGAATACATGGATATAGACTGGACTTGAAATAAATTAGGAGAGTCAGGATGAAACCTTAGTAGTGTTTTCATTATGTCAGAAAAGAGCTGCTTTATTTCTATCTCTATTTCCAAGGTCAACTTAAAAAAATCACTGTAGAGGAAATCAACAAAGTATAGGGAAACATCTTAAATAGAGCATGGTCAATTTCATAACCAAAAGTTAAATCTATTAATAAATTAAATACATGACCTCTCATTTGAAAAACAAAGACAAAAAAGCTACATCTGCATGATTGTTTTGTAAATAAAGAGATTAAGGAGAATACCTTAGTCTGATGTCTGGACATCTTTCATAATTTAACCCCAACCAGCAACCAAGAACCACACAGCTGCTTTCTCACTTCTCCACCAGTGGAATTTGGAGAGAATTGGAAGAGAAAAAGCTAGAAAACTTGTAGAAAGAGATAATGACAATTTAATAGGGAAAGCAAAGCCTGACACTCAAACAAATCAAACCAAGGAATTCATTCACCATTTTCTATGAGTGAACATAGAGATGTTTAACCATCTTTAGGAATGCAGGACTCCTTCACACATAATGGTTACTCAGGAAGTCAAAGAACATCATTCCAAATGTCCCTCCTCATTTTCTTCTTACCCCAATTTATATATTGAACATGGTACCATATTGTCTGGAATATCCCTTTGGACAGTCGGAGTCAGCTGTTCCAGCTGTGTACCCCCAACCTCCTTTAAGTATATACACATGCTCTGGTGCAGGATCATCCATGGGTGCAGGGGTCAACCTTCCTTACCACGGTCTTCACCACAGGCTGCAGGGTAGCCTTCGTTCTGGTATCTCTTCTCCCTCTTCCTTCACTGAACTTTCTGTCTTATTGAGTTGTTTCTCTCATGTATTCAGATTTTTTTCTCTCCTGTCTGCTGTTGTGCTGCAGTTTTTATCCCCTTCTTAAATCTCTTCTTCTAGAGGAACTACTGTAACATCACACCCTTATGGGCAGCATTCAAGATTTTTAGGTGCTTATGGTCAAAAGGAACAACAAAATTCAGAGGAACTGCAGAAAACTGTCTGCAGAAAAATAAAGTTTTATTATTAAATTGCATACTTGACATGGAAATTTATATGTTAGTCCATGACCTACTATATGAGCACATAGTAGTGTGTTTTGGTTAAAGTAGTTAGATGAAATGGAGGAGAGAAAGGGAGATTAATTAAACAAGGAGGGAGAGGAAGGAAGGAAGGAAGGAATTCTGGGAGGAAGGAAGGAAGGAAGGAAGGAAGGAAAGAAGGAAGGAAGGAAGGAAGGAAGGAAGGAAGGAAGGAAGGAAGGAAGGAGGGAAGGACTGTACTGCACTGTACTGTGTAGTGCTTTCCCCCAAGAACTAGAACAAGGACATTTGTCCAGGAAAACTGCTCCCCTACATCCCCTGACCCCCATCACTAGCCAAATCGTATTCTTTCTCCACCAGTCCTTGGCTGACTCCATCCAGCTGTTAGTGCTTGAGACACACGCATTCACCCCTTATCTTCTGGAATTTTACTGCTACCACTCTCTGATGGGCTCTTTCGTCTAGCAGTGGATCAGTGTTAGAGCTGGCTGACTGGTTCTATCAACCATAGGAGAATCTTCTAGCATCTTCTCACAGAAGACACTCAAGTAGACACCCCACTACCAGAACCTTGTGAAGGAAGCCTAATATGTTTGCTCAGTAACAGAATTGATTAAGAAATATCTGATGGAAATTTATTTTCTTTCCCTAAACAGAAAATACTCTAAATAATAAATACTCTGTAATGAGGTAAACTGAGAGCTTGTTAAAAATATATTTGTTTCATGCTGCATTAATACAAAATTGTTTTTAAATATGACTTTGTCTGGTCACAATAAATCCAGATTTTTAATTATGTGTCAGTTTAATATCCATACCAATGCTATGTCATCTGAAAGATATACATTTGCATAGTTATTGTACATATTCTCCTAAATAGTCTCACTGGCCAGTATACACCTTCTATTATAAATTTTTCATGTCTATCTTTCAAGTCAGGCAACTATGACATATCATAGGAAAAGTCATTCATTTAGGAATCTAAATTTGAACATAAGAAATGGTGACAAGAAAACAATTATCATGAGACTTGGAGCTGTTCCAAGAGGAGAAGACTAATGCTGTACTGAACTGATTCTTTTTTTAAGATGTATTATTTTCAGATCCTTTAGAAAAATATAGAAAAGGTGGTATTTTGACTATATATATATATATATAATGGAAAAAATACTGGTACTTTCTGTGTGAAATGGTAAAGAAACATAGTGTATTGTATTTATTATCAAGCTTCTGAATTTCTACATCTGGAAAGAGTCATCATTATTTGCAAATTAATGCAAAATAATTGTAGTTTATTTTTATGTTTATATGAATTGCACAGAACTTGTTTCTCTAAGTATCTGGTATCCAGTGATTAAGATAATTAGATAGCTAATTTACTTAAATTTGTTGTTTAGATGAGATATCATGAATAGCATCCTTCCTTCACCAAAAAAATTAGTAAAGCAATTAATTTTAACAGCCTGGAAGAACTGAGAAACAGAAGGATTTCATGGTTAGTAGTAAACAGCAGCTGCTGCCAGAGAGCATATGCTTTGCATTAGCTTTCTCTTTCTGCTGAATGAAATAAAACATTTACAATTCTGTGAATACAAATATATAAGTATTTTTTAAGTTTAAAATAAAAATATTAAACCTAAAACTAGTATAGTAGGAGAGACTTATTGTAAATTATTTCTTTTTCACTTTGTTTGAGGAATGTGGTGTTTTAGGGTAAAATTCTCTTAATGAATGATGGTGGGAGTAGGAGAAGGAAAGGTTAGCCAGAATGGAAAGAAATTACTGCTGATGGGAGGAAATTAGGGTGTGCAATAAAATATTCTAGAACTTTTATGGTGACCTGATTTGTTTGGCTTTTTTTTCCTGCAAACCTGAACAAATTTAATTAAGGCTGATTGTCTTGATTTGCTTAGTTTATTTAACCCCCCATTCTTTCTCACTATGCTCAACTTGTACTCTGACTCAGGATTGCTACTGAAATAGAGAATGTACAAAGTACTAAAGTGATTCAACTCTTTAGGTATGTTTCTTCATCCACAAGTACACAGGCATGGTTAACCTATAAAGAATATTAGCTGGAATATAGATAGAACACCAATTATAAGTGTACCTAAATGCACATTTATGTATAAAAATGACCCTTTAAAATTACCATTACTTCCAAAAGCATATTTAGGTGATTGCTATTATCTGTTTACTAATTTTTTCAATGGGGTGACACACAGAGGTTTACTGTGGGGAATTTTTGGAATATCCTTCAAGTATTCTATGAGTCAGAGGTTCTTATTTTCTGCTTCGTGGTATGTGGTAAGAACTATAATAACAATGATCTGGAGGTAATTACTGTCTCTAAATTACTTCAGCTGGGCTTTCACTGCAACTTTCCACACTAATTTCTCCTAAGTATTTTCTGTGTTTGAAACACATATCCAATTATTGTGGGCGCACAAGAAAAGAGACTTCTGTGTAAGTTTTTGTGATGTTCTATTTGCTTGGGTAATGCTTCTGTTTAATCTGCTCAGGGTTGTGAGAAATGCATCCGCAAAGCTTTATAAGTGAGTGCTAACAAACCTGTTTACACATCTGTTTGAGTTTTCAAATAAGTCCTGACATATAAACAACTAGGAAGAAATGTTTTTCTAATAGAACAAGAAGATACATAAATTAAAAATATGTCTAAGTAGTGATAGGAAGCTGATATTTACATAATCAGCAGGTATTAGTTATGATTCTCTTCCTTTTATGGCTAAGCAAGAAGTTTTTGAGAAATAGTGAAGAAATAATTTGTACTTCTCAATCCATAAAATGAGTGCATCATTAGGAATAGTGCACCTGATTTGGCAGTAAAGAGTGGACTCCTTTTAGACTCAGTGAATTTAATGAGGGAATTTCAGTCTATGTAGAGCTAGACCCTCTAGTCCCTCTAGAGAGCAAAAATACAGTCATTTGTTGCTGGTATAGCATTTGGTTAAGATGCAGTTTTGCCATGACTGCCTCAAAACCTGCCTTAGTGTTTCCACCCCTGCTGGCAGCAAGATCTTAGCAGTGGCCTGGCATCTTCATTGCTCCACATTTATCTGTGAAGGAGTCTGACTTTAATCATCCCAAAACAAGGAAGACACAGTAAGACTCACTGCTAGATTTTCTCTCTGCATAGTTCCTAGTACCTTATAATGTAAAATCCTATTTGACCACTTGCCTTGTATTTCACTAATCTGAATATTTTAAAGAAAACTATTCTGCTGTTTCACTCAGTACAGCAAACAGCATAGCTGAGGCCCACTTCAATGTTAGCTACAACTTCTTTTCAGTAATCATTCTGCCTGAGTTTAGTGTCCTTTCATCAAAGGAAGAAAGCATTTACTTTATACAGTTTCATTTAGTGAAGAAAAGGAAAGTGGTAAAAGAAAAGGGAAGGAGTGAGAGGGAACTTGTTAACCTTGATCCAAACCTGTTATCTAGGAAATGCACAGATGATTAATAAAAATAACATACAAGTTTTCTATAGATTGTGATGGAAGTTTAAAGACAGCATAAATAACTTAAGGTATGACAAAAAATTACACATGGTGAAAGCATAGGAACACCCTGATTTGCCATAGCCGTACCTCACTGGCAGAGTTTACAGCTGTCTCCCTAGACATTTGGCCTCACCTGGGAACATATGATATGTTTTATCATGGGCAAACTCCTTGTCCTTAAGATAAATGGATATTAAGGTGAAAAGGGCTATTTCAAGAACCTATAAATCAAGGTCATCAGTTTTTCTTATCACATGCCTCAATGACCAAGAACAATTTAGTGTTCTTATAGCTCAGGTGAAAGTCTTGAAAAGTTCAGAATTATTTTTATCTTTTTTATATTTTTTCTGTCAGCCAACTATAGAATTTCACATATTGATGTTTTCTCAGGGGAAAAAATGAAACCCCTACAAAGCTTCAGTAAACTTAGTAAAAACATCTAAAGGAAAAAATCTACTAAAAGGAAAATGTTAATGAGAAATCAAATTTCTGCAACTATCAGAGTTGTACATAAAATATTACAAAAGTAAGAAAAATTCTTTAATGGTGCACCAGTCACTATATTATGTATTTACATTCTCTCTTTCTACCACTTATTCGAATGAAAAATCAATGTCACAGGTAGTGTTTCCACAAAATTTAATATTATTTTCATTAAAAATAATACCCAAAAAATATTATTAGCTCAGCATAATTGTCTTTCTCCTGAGAATAATATACATTTATCATATTTAACATAAATATATGTCTTGGGGTTCCAGCCCTACAGCTGAAGTTGTAATGTCTAACACTTTTCTGAATCAAATACATAAAGGCAGGGAAATGGGAAAAAAATAAAAGTTTATATGCAGGTATAAAATACCTGTGACATTCAGCTGAAAGTAAATTTTAATGGAGTAGTTAATATCTGACTATAGGAAAAGCACAATGTTTTGAGGAGAAAAGGGTAAAAAGCACTCCATAACTGAGAGTATTTCCTTCTGTAAAGTAAATACTGGATCTATATATTTTTCCTGTACAGGAATTCACACAGCAAAAGAAGAAAATGAGGAATTAGAAGTTCATATACAGCTGAAGAGTCATAATCTTACTGGACTGTAGATATTTGGTGGATTAAATGGTGCTGTAATAAATGGTTGCAAGCTTCTTAGGAAGACAGCTTGAGAAATGAGGAGACAGGGCTGTCTTAACTTATTTCAGTGACATGAATGAACAGACAGGGGAGATGTTCTGCTTGACATTGCAATTACAAACAAGGAAAAACTCACTGGGGATGTGAAGCAAGTGTGATATGACAAATTTTAAAATCTTCACAAAAGTTAACAAACAAATAGCAGAATCCCAAACACTGGACCTCAAGGGAAAGAATTTTGGCCTTCTTTAAGAATCATGTTGCCAGAAATCTTTGGAAGGGCAAAGGTCGAAGCAGAACTAGTTGGTCTTTAAAAACAACTTATCTGAAGAGCAAGAGCAGTCCTTTCCAAAGTTCAGTCTAATCTGAGAAGCAGAAAATGGGCATAGAGAAACAGAAACAGAAAAACGAAGTATACAGGAAATGAGAGTGAATTACCCAGGAAATTACCCAGGAAGACTATAGTGATAACACCTGGGAATGCAGGTGTGGAACTAGGAAGTCAAATCTCAATCAGACTTGAAGTTAGCTTGGCTGCACACATCAATCAAGAGGGCTTCTGTAAGTTTATTGGTTGAAAAGAAAAAGGAAAAAAAACCAAACAAAAACCTTAGCAAAAATTTGGACCTACTACTCAGAAAAGCAGTGTACCCGGTAAAAAAAAGGGTATAGAAAAAAGCAAAGATACTTAGTGGTGTTTACTTATTTTTATTGGTTACTCCCTCCCTCAATTTTCACTGGTCAGTTGAAGTTTACAAAGATAATTCCTTTTAAATAATAATAATGAAAAATCACCTACAATCAAGAATAATGCAGCTGAGTAATGTTTGAAACATCAGGACAAATTAAGGACCATGAAGACAGCAGGCATGTTTCCAAGGGTGCTGGCAGATGTGACCAATGCATTTGGATGTTAAAAGGCTGTTTTTTGTTGTCCTTGAAAAGTCATATGAAACAAAAAGTTCCTGAGCATGGGAAGGACCTAATATCACACTCATCTCTAAGACTGGAAATTAGGACAATCTGGACAACTAAATGGATGGAGACTGGTTTAATGTCAGATCCAATTTCAAAAAAACAAGAATATGATTAGCCAGAGAGGATTACCCTAGAAAAAAATCATGTTTGACCAACCAGTTTGCCTTCTTCAATAAAACAAGTAGCTCAGCTAGACAAAAAGAGTATGAACATTCGATGTTGCTTATGATTCTCTGTTCCTCAGTAACAGAAAAAAACAAGAGTCATGATGAAAATCTGAAAAACTGGGTTTGTTTATGGGGGTAAAGAAGGATCTTGCTGCTCTCAAGGGAGGGTGTAATGATGATGTGACCTGGTGCTAAATACTTGTGCTTAGGAGTAGGACAATATGTAACAGGCACAGCTTGAAACAGTGGAAATTCTGGCTTAAAATATTGAGAAAAAATTGACCATAAGGAAGGCCAAACACTGGAATAGGATGCCTACAGCCACCATGGATTTTCAGATTTTCAAAACTCAGGCAGCCAGGGTGCTGAGCAATCTTTTCTCAATGGACATATTTTGAGCAGAAAGTTGGGCCAGGTGATTTGGTAGAATCCTTCCAATCTTTACAATTCCACAAATAAAGTTTTTAAAGAAAAAACAGATTACTTACTCTGATATTTTTCATAATATGTGTGGGTTAAGTACTGGGGGAAAATACTCCTCTGTATAAAATTATGATAACAGAAGTAATACAAGTATTAGGAAAAAAAATATAGCTTTCTGTATTAATAGAAATGTATATAAGAATATGAACAATAATTTAAAAAAAAATTATTGCAAAGTTACCAGAACAAGAGTTTACCCTACTTTTATTTTTGGTTTTGTTTTTTTTTTTTGTACTTCAAAACAGTATTTTTATCAGATTTTTTAAAATCATTATTACATTTTGGGGGAAAATATAAAAATTGTTAAACCTTACAAGTATTAGACGTTTTGGGAAGCCTGGTACAGAATGCAAGTCAGACATTTGCCTATGTCAGTTTCACTCTACAGAAAAGTAAACAAGCCACAAAACAAGGAAATTTATATGCATTTCTTCCATTATTTCTTTTAAATGACTCTTTAATGAGCATTAGAATCTCTCAAAAACTCTCTAATGAATCTTTATATGCCAATGTCCCAATTGTTATAATGATAATAAGATTAAAATACACCTATAAAATTTAGAGGAAAAAATATCAATGTAAAAAAAATACCTTATTTCTTCTCAAATTTCTTAACGTGCATTAAATAACTATGAGGAAACAAAGTATATGGAAATAAATGTAAATAAACAAATTGTCTAGATAGCTTATGAAGTCTCTATCCTGGGACATTTTCAAGCCCTTACTTCATATAGTCCTAACATCGTCTGACATCACAGACATCTCTTATGGCCAGAATTTTGGAATAAAGACATCCTGAAGTCCATTCTAATATGAATTATCCTGCTCTCCTGGTATTTTATGCAGGCAGTAACATTTAGGTTGTGTAGAATTTAGCAGAATTTTATTCTCAAATTTCCATTCTATGCAAATGTATAGATTCTAGCAGTTTTTTAAATCCTCCGGGGGAAGAAAAACCCCAGTACTACTATCACAAGAAAAAACCCTCTATACTACAAAATCTCCATTAAAAAACCCCAAAACCTCCCACACACATATCCACATAATCACTACAAGTTATTATTTTCTTTATTGCAACTGTACCTCAAATACATAGTGTGTTAGACAAATCACTTCAGAGATCCAGCTTTTAAACACTGAAAAGAAATATAAAAAAGTATTAATATCTGGTAGTCAATCATGTAAACAAAAATGAAAAGGTAAATCTCTTCACTATATTTATCTGCAGGAAAAGACTACTGTAATAACATTGTTTCTTAAAAAAATGTCTCATTTTCTTTTCTCCTTAGAGGAAGAGAAAGAGATAACTTTTTACAACATATAATTAATATGATTTCACTTTGATCCTCTCTAATTAATCAAATATGTATAGAAATAATTTCCCTGTTCTTCATATTCAAATATATTTTTACATCTATTCCATTATGATATTTACTACTGTTTTTGTGTAAATTAAGATGGCTTACATTCTCTTCTCTACTGGGTAAAATGTTACAAAACAGTGCTGAAAATTCACAGCTCCCAAAGCACAGCAGCATGAATAAAATTTACTTGCAAGATTGTAAAGGAATTTTGCTTAAATTCTTTTCTATTTTAGGTATGTAGCCACCACATGGCATCTTACTGACTAACAAGACTAAAGCAATGGAAAAAGAGAAGTCAATGTATTATAACACAGTATTATAAATCATACTGGGAAATATTGAATAGTTGTAGTTACTACCAGAGCACAGGAGTACTGTGAAATTTCTTGCTTTATTTTATGAAGCATTGAACGGTTCAAAACAACTATTGCTTCAAGACGTCATCTATAAATCAACACAGGCAAATGGCAGCAAAGTGATGGATTTCCACCCATCTAAGGGATTTGATCATAAGCCACAAGCTAAAACAGTGACAAGGCAGAGATAAATGTTTGTGTTCAGATTAACATCCCAAGGTCAGAGTGCCTAGGCATATCAATGAGGAATTTCAACTAACAATCTAAGAATATTAATCTAGAAATGTGTAACAGCAAACTGAAGATGTTGAATTTTAATGACATTGTCTATTTTGATTGTCTAAAAAAATATTTATAGTAAACTAATCACACAGAGATTGGAATTTGTTCTACCACAGGACTTGGTTCCTGAAAATACCAGCCTTGTCCTGGGTTTTAAAGATAATTTTATTTTTCATCTGTTTATTTACCCAGTGTGTTAATTAAGCATCAAAGGAGAAATTTTTCTGTATAGTCTTTATTTCTTGAAAGAAAAAATAGAATAATATAATGTCATGACAATCATGCACTACTAATTCTAAGATGACCGTGTGTTTCAACAAAGTCTTGTTCAGGTTTTACAGGATTATTTCACATTTTCATTTGTAGAAGTTAATAACAGAAGAGAGTGGGGGAGACATTTCAAGAACATAGCAATTAATGTCAAAGGAACATATCAGATTCCTAAAGCAGACAAGGTATATTAAATCTGTTTTAAATATATGATACTTTGTTCAGTTATAGAAGATATTGAAAATATCAGTTTTACCATTAAAAACACCTGAAAGGTAGAGTTTACCTTTGATGTTAGATTGATGAGGTGAATGATTATAGCAGCATTTTTAAGAAAATGGTCTTAAATTCGGGCTTATCTATCTGAGCTTAGGGTCAAGGTCGTAAGAGCGCGTTTTTGTTCTGGTGTGGGTTCTTTCTTTTTTTCTCTCCCTCTGTCTTTCCTTCTCTCTCTCTCATCACCTTTTTTTCTCCTTCTCACTCCCTTTTTTGCCTCTCTTTTTTTTTTTTTCAGTGCAGTGCTCTTCCAATTTGTTTCTCTACATTCTGTGGACTACAGTAGTGAGAAAAACCATCTGAAATCACAAATAATTCATCCATCTAAGATAACTCTTAGGAAAAACGATTTTGTGGAGTGCACTGTACTAGATCATTTAAACTGTGTATAGTCATAACTGAAATTTACTGGATTAACAAGCTTTGGGCCCTGATGCATCTGTAAACACAAGTTGAAAATAAAGTTTAAAACTTGGGGGGGGAAAAAAAAAAGAATGCCAAAGCCCTTTTGTTTAAATTATAGACGACAGTGTTATTTTGAAATGTAAGTACTCATATGTATACACATTTATTTATTTATTTATTTATTTATTTACTTATTTACTTATATACATAAGGACATATATCCTCCCTTTCCAGGTGAATTATCCATTAAGCTATTATGCATTGAATAATTCTAAACTACTAATCACTTTTCTGGTTTTACAAAATTTAGATGAAGACAAATAAATTATTTATTTATTGACGTGAACACGTCATTCTTTTCCATTTTATATTCAGCAGTGGTTTTATTTCTAGTTTTCAGTTTTGCATGAGCTAAGATAAGTCTGTGAGTCTGTATACGCACACAAAAAAACCCCTATACAATATATTAAGCTCTTACAACTATTGCAGATGAGTGAATAAGCGAAAGTGAAAGAGAGGTGTATTTTGAAATAGACAAAGAAGATAAACTTTAATCTATGTAAATGATTTCTAATTAAATAGGCAGATATTCCAACTTACAACCCCTACTTTGGTGGCATGTTACAAGAGAAAAAAATGGTTGCTGCAGGAGAAATCAGTACAGTATTAAGAGATATCTCTCAAATCTTACTTAAATTTACTAGATTTATAGATCTGTTTAATAAAAAAAATAAAAGTCTAAAATAATAACTTGATTCAGATAATTTACCCATATTAATATTGTAAATTTAGAAAACAAACTGAACAGCTGCTATAGCTCATGAGCCTGCTACAATGAGGAAGGACATATGGTTAAGCAAAATTTATCTGAAAACCTTTGAACCCATTATTATACTTTAAGAATTTTTTTTCTTCTTCCTTTGCACTGTTCAAAAGGAGGAAAAAAAAGGATACTTTTAGTTGCAAGTTGATTATTTAATTTGGGTCCACACACTTACAGAGCGGAAGCTGTTCCCGAGAAAATCTCTGGAATACTCTGCAGGTCAATTTTGATGCATTAAATCAGTGCAAGAAGAATCAGAAAAGAATTATTAATCATTATTTGTGAAAAATTCAATGAGAAATGCTAACATGATTGCAATCTTCATCTCTTCCATTTCATTGTTATTCTGAAAGTATTTCTGAACATTTGGAAACTGGAAAAGAACATGCTTTTCAAAGTTATAAGGAGGGGAAATTGGGTTGGAAACTTGTTTCTAAAAAAGGATTGGCATGACTTTGTCTGCAGGGAGATCAATGAAATAATGCACTGTATTTAAATGCTTAATCCAAGAAAAAGAGAATAATATTAATTATAGCCTTTAGCTCTTTTCATGGCAATCCTTTGGTAATTATAGTTCAAGAGAAAGAACAGAAGTAATTTAAAGATGTGTTTCTTCATAAGATACCCAATTTTATTTTTTTTCTTCGGAAAGAGTGCATTTCAAAGGAGAACTTTGTTTTAAGTTAGATATGCACTGTTTGCACAGAAGTAATGAAATCAACTGTAACAATATTCCTGTGGCATGTGTTATCCTTGCAGCTACATCCATGGCAGCAAGCTTGCTTGTTGGTAGTACACTGGATGGCATCAACTTTGATGATACTTGCTGAAGACCTTATAATTATTGTAGGTGAATTTTAATATAATTTTTTATGAGAGTTGGGGATTGAGTTTTTTTGGTTTTGGGGCTTTTTATTTTTTTTTCTTTTTCCATTTTTCTTTTTTCTTTACATATATGTAGTGCTATCTTACAATATAAATTTAAATAATCATGTAGAAGCTAAAGACTCTTTTAGGGTTAAGACAATAAAGTCTTAAAGATCAAACTCAAGATACAAGGAGACAATATAAGCTAGAAAATATATCTGAATTAGTGAAAAATTAAAATTTTGTGTAGTGTGCCTCATCACACCAACATGTAGATGCACTTCTTTAAAAAAATGAGACGTCCAACTGCTAAACCAAATCGACTGTGCTGCTTATACAAAAAAAAAAATAAAAAGCCTCTAAATTTCTTTTAGATCGCTATGAATTCCATTTAAAACCTGAGACACTTTGCTCATCAAATTCACTAAAGGTAATTATTAAATAAAAATCTTGCCATGAAGAATAAAACAGCTGGATGCTCTGGCAATCTTCAGTTTTTATAGAGCTGTTTAGAACTATGAGCAGTTCTCTATTAGAAATTTGAGCAGCATTACTTGGGGTAGAGTGAAGATACATTTTGTGGCTTAACCCTTGCAGAGAGCTCAGCCTCACACTGCCACTTGCTCACTTCCCTTCCAGCAGAACTCAGGAGAGACCCATGGATTGAGATAAAGGGAAAACAAAGCTTTCATGCAAACCAAGCAAAATAACAAATTTATTCAGTGCTTCCCTTTGCCCGGGAGACATTAGCCATTTCTGGGAAAAACAGGGATTCATCAAGTGCAATGGTTACATGAAAAGATGAAGGCCATAACTCTGAATGTGTCCCCCCTCTTTCTCCTCTTTCTGTAGTTTTATGGCTCAGCATGATGTATGTATGAGTGTTTTGGGGTCAGATTTCCTGGCTATGTCCCCACTTAACCTCTGGTACTCCTGAGCCTACTCAGTGAAGGGGCAGTGTAAGAAGCAGAAAATGCAGAGATGTAACCCCTGCTCAACAAAGCTAAAACATCTCTGTACTATTTAGGCTGTTGTGGTCAAAAATCCAAACTGCAGCACCTTTCAGGCTGCTGTGAACAAAATTAATTCCCACCCAAAACTCATATACTACGTGAAGCAGCCTATTAACTTAAGTAAATGAGACAGAAAGCAGTGGTAGATGGTCTCCTGACATAGGTATTTGTTATAGTAGTTAGAAGTGCAATTGTTCTTATGTAGAATGCAAATGCATCATAGCACCACATGAAGTTCTCCAGACATAATTAATAGTCTAGTCCAAGACAGCAATCTGGGCTTTCGCAATCAACTCTGAGAAATACATGCTTTCAAAAGATTATTTAGCTGGTGTCTCTAGGGACTATTAACCTTTTTTTGCTGTTGTTCCACTCATTTTCCCACCTGGGGCCTCACATTTGCTTTTCAACAGAGATAAGCTTTAAAAAAAAAAATCCATCCTGTTCACTCATAGATGATGCTTGGATTGCTTTTGTCGTCCTGGTCAGAAAAAATTCTCCTGGCTTCCAAAGTCTGTATTTTTTCAGGTCAGGGCTTCAAGATATCATCTACTAGAGATGAATTCTAACCACTAGATTATTAGAACTATGTAGAATATTCAATTAAGAGATGAGCTCCATATGTTTACAGATTTATATTGAATGTGCCAGGAGGATTTGATGGCTTGTTTGCTTTTGACAACGTACATGCTTGAATCAGATTTAGATCATCTGGATTTGATCTTTGACATCATACAATTTTTTTTACCTGGACTAAATTTCTTGCATTTAGTTTTACGTTTGTTGGTTTTTGCTTTTTCTCAAATAAAATAATTCAAAATTCTGTATGGTGAAAAAAATTTTTCTCATTTTTTTTTTCTTTTTAAAATCTTTCTACCTCTTATACCTTCCAGGAAGAGAAGGAATTAAATAATATTTTTTTTAAAAAAATCTATAACTAACTATTCATATTTTCATTTATTTTTACTCAGTGAAAAGGATATTTCTAACATAATTTTTACCCTCCAGAAGTTACTTTTATGTGAGATTAAAACTATTTGGAAAACTTTTGTAAATATTAAAAGCTCGAAAATCAACCCTTTTTTATTCATTAATTGCTTTGCTTATGTGTAAGTATCTAAAGAGCACAGTTGCCTGTCTCAAGCACTCTTTAGCCACAGAAGGACATCTCCATGAGATAAACACAGAAGGGAGTGACAGGATGTTTCTAACCTGGCAGAGGTGAGATCTGGATAGCACATCCTGGTAACCACATCCAGACAAAAATTCCCCCTGTGGCAAACTGTATAAAGAAGCAAATGCAAATACAGTATCACTGGTCAAACAAAGATCACCCCAAGTTTTGGGACAGATGGCATTTGCAACCACCAATGTCCAAGGAAGCTCCCCAAATATGCCTTCCTGGATACCTGGAACTTGGACTGGAAGATAAGCTAAAACAGCTGGGAACTTTAGATAAGATAAAGGAGGCATAATTGTCTGGATCTTATCTCAGACCTAGAGGAAGTAACAAAGCTGGGGTGGGGGAGAATGGATGACTGATAATGGACACAAGGACTGCAGAATTCCTGGTCCACAAGGAAAGCCAACTCAGTAACTGTGCTGAAATCAGCTGCAGCTGGGTAGAAGGCAATTTTAGCAGGTGGAGATTCTGACCACAGACTCATGGCCAACTGAACCACTCAACCAAGTGACTGAAGAGAAAGACTAAGCATGGAACTAATTAGTACTAGAAGTGAGGGAATCATTTAACCAATACAATAAGAGAACTGTGTACCCAATAAGCATTAATTATCTCCTAAAATCTATAAGTAGTGAAGTTTTGAATGACCAGCCGCTCTATTTCTCTATTTCTCTCTCTTTCTTTCCCCCCTCCACTGTCTTCCTCTCTTGCCCTCTCTTTTCTATTTCTTTCTATGTCTCCCTCACACTTTATTGTTTAATAAAATCTGTAGTATTGACTTTGCATATGGCCTTGTTTGCACTTTAATTCCGGCAGAAGCATCTCTCAATAATTGGATCTTAACACTATGTCACACTTCTGAATGTATATTTCCACTTACGTAGCAAACTTTAAAAAAGCAATTTTCAGTTGCAGATAAAAAAGTTTTTTTCTAACAGTTCCTGGGGATTCTAAATGTTTTCTTTAGGGATCCTGAGCCAGCGTGAAAACAGAAATATTATCAAAATTTGATAATATTATCAATATAAGAATCAAACTGAATATATTTAGTTGGCTTTTATTTTTATTTTTTTTATTTTATATTGATTACAAAGTATTTTCATATTTTACCTTTAAAACTCTTCTGAACAGAATCACATGGCGGTTAGCCTAAGAAAAATACACATTTCTTTTATTACAATTATAAAACTTAATTTTCATATTTTTATGGAGTTTGAATGAACAGGGAATAAGTAGGACTCAGAACTGACCCAAAATAACATTTTCGTGCTATTTCCCACATTCCTGTAACTTTTTTTTCATACAGGTAGATTTTATTCAGACAAACACATTTCAAAAGTACTTAGAGCATTTAAGGCATTAAAAAAATTACTTAATAATGAAATCATATCTAAAGAGTATTTTTTTAGACAAAAGAGGATTTTTTCTCCAGCTTTTATAGCATCACAAGGTATGATATGAAAACATATCCTTAAGTAAACACTTGTGTTTCACCTCAATCTGTGAGATGTTCGGGGACTTTCTTACAGTCAACTTCTCCCTTTCCCCCTGGAGTTGTAGTCAATCCATTTTTCACTAGGTCTGTTTATGTTGTTAATGCTTCAAGGAGCATTTTGAGTAGGTAAGTAGTTAATGATGAGACAAAGATAAAAGCCTCGGAGTTTCTCTTTTCAGATAGGCGTTGATGGAACTCTATTTTATGATGCTATTTTTGTGCTCACAGCCGATCTTTGAAGCCAGTGAGCCTGAAACATGGCTTTCCACCCAAGATTTTTGTGAAGATATTGCTGCAGTGCCTGAAATTTCTATTCCAAACCGTGAACTGTTGTAAATAGAGATTGCAATAGGAATAGTTCGAGATATCTGCAGTCTTTTTATCTACCGCCATTAAGATGGCATTGGTTTTTGTTGAAAGCTCTTTATAATGGAAATTATCACTCACTGCTTCCTTCTCTGTGCTTAGAGAAGCTCTCTAACAGAAGCTGCAGAAAAGGCTGGTGGGGAAAAAGAAAAGGAGGGTAGGAAAAATTTAGAACTGTAACTTCTACGACTGTCCTTATTAAATATTATTTTTAATAGGGTGAGATGCATCGTCTCTGAATCTGTCCCTAGTTTTTCCTTAATCTGTGATTATGATTATTGAGTAACAGGCTCTTATTTTATTTCTGTTTTCTATAAATAGTCTTTATTTTCAGGAACATGAAACTATCCCTAAAATTCCCCTAATTTCCTTCAAGGTAAAGAAGTACTCTATGAATATCCTTTTAGCTCAACACTTTACAGACAAGCTAGTCACCCTATTTCTCCTTTTAGGCAGCAGTCATAAACTGGCATGTCTAGACCCTGACTCTTTCTAAATAGATGCCTCTATCTGGTAAGATTAATAATCTTGATGGAGTGACCATATTTCTCTTCGTTATTATAAAATAATATAAAAAAAGAGAACAGCTCAAATGCAGAAATCTGTATGTGGACAAAGGAATTCTGGTTCTGCATTATTTGAAAACAGGCAAGTGTGTTTTGCGTTTCACTTCTACAGCACTCAGAGGCAAATACAGTTCTGGAAAGAGTTTTAAGTGAAAAAGTATTCTTCAAACAACATAAAGTAGAGCTACTTGCCCAAAATTGATTATACAAGGATTTTGTATTCAATAAGATATATTAAACTGTTTTGTATAGAAGTGTCTTCAATAATATAGGCAGAGTATTTTGATTATTAGATCCTGGATTTTGGTTCCAATATTAAAATTCAGGCCAGATCAAATCCAGTAAGAAAAAGAGCTTTCACATAGTCTAGACTAGGATATTCATGATCTTACTGCTATCTCCTATTTATCAACTGAAGAAATACAGTTTTACCTGTTTGTACGATTGTACCCTTGAGTTTTTTCCCCAGGAGTTTATATAGCCTTGAATTCTTAATTCTTTTTGCAAAACTACTTAATTTTGGAATGAGTGTGTAAAAATATACCTGAATGCATACGTTGGAAAAGAAGAAATGTTTGCTATTGAAATAAATTTTTAAGAGGGGTGATTTTATGAAGAGGACTACTCTTTCAGTGCAGTACTTTCAGTGAACAGAAAAAAACCTGATAGGGTGAATAAGACAGATGACAGATAGAAAAAGAAAAACTAAGAATGAGGCAGATATTTGCTTTAATTCACAAGTATTTCACTATTACTTGAATGCTTACAGAGCATTCTAAGGAAGAGGAAACTGTCAAAAATTATACTACCAATCTTTACATTTTTCATAGCTGTATTTGAAGATATCAGCTTGGGTATAAACTGACTATGAGGAATATATGAAAATCAGAAAATAAGTTTAGTATTGATTAAGGCAACTCATAATGCTTTTTTTTTTTTTAATGAGGACCAATATGTTACACACTTCTTATTGTACTAAAACTATGCTACGACTCAAATGAAAATACTATGTAGAGCAAGCTAACAATAATGTTTCATAAATAATCTCAATCACTTTAATTTTCATTATTTAACAATTGTTTGGTATTTGGAAAGACTATGTGTAAACAAGTTTATCTCAGTAAAACCAACAAACAAGAAAATAAACCCATGGTTTTGTTGAAAACGTCATCACACTGGAACCAGCATAATGAGTTTATGCTGGTTTATGTATTTTTGTTGTCCTCAAGATTTCGTTTGTCATTTCCAAGCAGTTCCTGGAACTTTACAGATAGCAGTCACAAGCATTTAAACCTTTGCCAAATTCCATTGACATGGATCAATGCACTGTAGGAGAGTACTGTTGAAATGATTTTGAATACTATTTTTCTTGTACTACTAAATCATATCATTTATCAGAATGCAAGAAGAGCTACCAGTTTAGAAATGCAATACCATGAGAAAGGACTAGTATGGCTCCTTGTTATCAAAGTGGCAATTTATGTGGTAGAAGAGATGTATGTTCTTGATGACCTAGTCCCCCATTTTTGGCAAACAGCTGACTTGCTTGCCTTTACAGTTTTCTAAACAGGTAGAAACAGGTTACTGAATATTTAAGATTTTGAAGATCAACCACATCCTGGACTGCACCAAGAAAGGCAAGATCAGCAGGTCAAAGGAGGTGATTCTCCACCTCTCTTCTGCCTTAGAGACCCTACCTGAAGTCCTGCATGCAACTCAGGGGCTCTCAGCACAGGAAGAACCTGTTGGAGTGAGTCCAGAAGCAGGCCCTGAAGATGATCAGAGGGGCAGAACATCTTTTGTATGAAGACAGGCTGAGAGAGCTGGCATTGTTCAGCCTGGAGAAGAGAAGGTTCAAGGGAGACCTCATTGAGACCTTTCAGTATTTAAAGAGGATTATGAAAAAGGTGGAGAGCAACTTGAACATAGGCAGAGAGTGATCGGACAAGGAGAAATGGTTTTAAACTAAAAGAGGAGAAATTTAAGTTAGATATTAGAAAGAAATTCTTTACTAGGCATTGGTAAAGTACCAGAAAAGGCTGCCTAGAGAAGCTATGGATGCTCCATATTTGGAGGTGTTCAAGGCTAGGTTGGATGGAGCTCTGAGCATCCTGGTCTATTGACAGGTCCATGGCCATGGCAGGGGGGCTTGGAACTAAGTGATCTCGAGTGTCTCTTTCAACCCAGACCATTCTATGATTCTCTGGTGGTTTTGATAGGACAGTGTGCAGCCTCTGTAGCATGTCAAGAGCTGACAGACCAAGCTGGTGGCAGGAGAGAAGGGTTAAACAGGGCTACAGCTGCAGATATTGTCATGGTCTGGAGTTTCAATCATCCTCCTGATGTGACTTTTATGACCAAAAAGACAAAAAATGATACAGAGAAGTAAGAAAAACCCATAGCTGTGAAGAGGGGACACACATCTATTAATGTCCTTTCTTATCTAAGAAGCAGAAGACTGGGCAGCTAGGAGTGAGAATATACATTCTGTAGTGTCTGCAGTCAGCAGCAGTGGCAGGTTCAACAGCAATGGTAGGACGGGTATTGGGATTGTGATGCTGCTGTGGAAATGGTGGTGATCTCATGACTTCCTGGCTCAAAGAGCCAGGCAGCTTCTTTCTTTTAGTAGGAACAATACACTCACAAAGAAGAAAAAATTGAGCAGGATTATTTCTGTGCTACATAATCCTGGAGATTAGATTCTAGGTAGTTTTTCTTGAATCAATACAGCTTGAATCTATCCTCTCCTCCCCTCTCCTCTCCTCTCCTCTCCTCTCCTCTCCTCTCCTCTCCTCTCCTCATGAATAATCAATAAGCAATTTTATTTATGTTTAGCAGTGCAGAATGATCAGCTAGATCGTTTTGTGCTTATAATTCTCTCTGTTTTAAAAAATATTTTGCATTCTTCCCCTGATTGTATTCAAAGTCACATTTTAGTACACTTTGTAGCCTGTGTGCTGAAGCTTTTCAACAGAGTTGTTATATACTTCCATAGTTAAACTACTGCTATATCTTATCTAGTCTATTTTCCATTCCTGTTGCTAACTTTGACTTAACCTCTTCTCTGACTTCAATTTACCTTACAGAATATAATTTCAATATTGTTTTAAAGATGTGAAGAATACTTAGTTGTTTTTAATTTTCACAGATACAAGGTAGTTTACAACTTAGCATAATTTTGATGTACAGTAGTTGCCTTTTTTTCCCTCCAACTATCCCAAGAGACGAAAACAGACCTTTAAAGATAAAAGCGAATTTAGAAATATAATGAAAGTGTTTTTAATATCTTTGCTTTTGCCACAAGCTTTGCTATATACCATGCAAATTGACTGTTTCTGCATGTGGTAACTGCATTGTGCATTTTTCCCTCTTGGATAATGTGCTTTCTCCTACTTCAAAGAAACCAAAAATAATTGGACTTGTGTTATATGTAGGAAACCAGGGTGAAATTAATGGAAATTGATGTTAATTGTATTACTTTCTTAATTGCTGCAAATGTGGGTCAACACTACCATAGACTTCATATAGATTTTAATAGAACTGTGAATTATAAGATATTTTTGGATTTGCTTCAAGCATTATGTTCTTTAAAAAAATTTAATGATTGAATCTCATATGTAATGCCATCCCAGTGAGAGTAGATTTTGAGTGACATTTTATGAGTGGATATGTACTTTGGGAGTGTACAAGCCATGCTTGGCTTGTTGTTCTAATGAAGGAAATCAATGTTTTCTAGCAGACTTACCTAGCTTCAGATGAAGAATCTTGTTACAGATAAAGAACAGGGCACGGTTCAGTTGTTAGCATAAAGGTGTCTGATGACATTTCTCTGGGGTACTCACTCTGGTATCCAGTTGCTGGTGCAGAAGATCAGATATTGCCCTGAAGACCTATGTCACACCTCTCAACTCTGTGTGAAAGCTTCCACTGCCTTAGGGCAGCTGAAATGTCATTATTCATCTGTGTCTAATGGAGACAAGAAGTTGTAAAGGAGATTTCAATTACTCCAAGTAATGTGGGTAAATGTTCATGCAAGATACAAGCAATAAATTAGATGTCATCAATAAACTGCTTCTTGGAAAAATTAATCAGGCTACCACAATAAAAGAATAACTTTTTCTTCTATCAGTGCACAGGACTGAGATACAAGATAATGAAAACCCAAACAAAACAACAACAAAACAAAATAAAACAAACCCTACAAAACCTCTCATGGCTTACTCAGAAGTAAAATTCTCATAGGAGACAAACAGTGCATGTGAAACCCTCAACAGTGAAGTGTAAGGTCAGTAGAAAAAGCTTCCAAGGAATGGTGTAGTTATTTTAAAGGAAAAATGTGAAAAAGTGGCTAAAAGAAAAGAAGAGTAAAAAAGTTGCATGTGGCATGAAGGTTTTTCAAGGACATCTTTTAAAATTTTTAGAAAAAAAATATTGATTTGAATATCACTTTCTACATTGGTCCAAAAATAATTTGAAGCAGACAAAATAACTGCAATAGCATAAATATGGAAAAGTATTAAAAGCTCATTATCAGAGAAAGGTGGCTATCTAAAAAAAGATATATTTCAGAAAGGAAAAGATGTATTCAAATGAAGAGAGCATGAACGCTAAAACTGTAAACATGAATGTTCAGCAATGTATGCTCTATGTCCTTTTTTACACTTCAAATATATATGAGAACATCAGTAAAACAGACGTTAAAAGATTTTGAAAAAAGATCTTGGACTGGTGAGTCTTGAGAAGAGAAAGCTCAAAGGGATTGAAGTTTATAAATACTGCTTGGAAGGTGTAAAGAAGATGGAACCACACTTCTAGATGTAACAGGATGAGAGACAATGGGCAGAAACATAGATACGGAACAATTTGTGTCAATATAAGAAAATATTGTCTTTCTGTCAGGGTGGTTAAACACTGGAATGTAGACATGAGTTTACTGTTAGTCTGTAATTCTTAACAGTTGAATCAGAATGCTACATTTATTTTTCAGTTCCATTGTGGTAATTATGGCTTTTTCAGTCAAAATTTGTAATGAAAAAGGACATTAATAATTCCCTAAAATTCTTATGCTTTAAAAGTAAATATTTGCAATCACTTTTTGATGTTTTTCTTATTTGTTTATGTTCTCTAGGTGAAAAGGCTGGTCACATCTCTCTGAAGTAGCTGGAGTATAATGCGATGTCATTTTCTGTTTTCTGTAGGAGGAGTTTGGTGTTCAGGGGCTGTCTGGTGCTTGCTTAAAGTCTGAAAGTTGCAAACTGCAGCTTCCACACCCCATTACTGAGCAGTACCATTTTCACTTGGTTTCTCATGTCTGTACTAGAAATTATATTCACAGATTTTCAGCTATAGCAAGGCTGGGGCACTGGTCGCTAGACCCCTAGGGAATGTCTAAAATCAGGTCAGACCAACCCTGACAAGCCCTTAGGCTCATCACTGCCTTTTAATACAAAATCTATGGCTCTCTATTATTAGTGTAAAAAATATTATTTACCAGTTGCTTACTTCGCACCATTTCTTCCTTTCTTTCTCTAAACATTTAGTGCTTCCATAGACAGAACTTAGGCTCTTAGGATGAGTGATCTTTTGAGGCGAGAAAGGTCTTGTACGAGGTGATAGTCTGCTAAGGGTTCATGCAATTTTTCCCTCAGGATTGCCTTCAGAAAATAGCTTTCTAACAGAAGGATTTCAGAAAATACTTACTTAAGTGGTGCAAAGGTCAAACCAAATCTTGAAACAAATCAACTGATGCAGTCTGAATAACAGATTGATCTATTTTAACAACTATATGTGCCTGAGATTTTAAAGGCTCTGCCCGTCCCCTTGCTTCTGTTTTTCTCCTTGTTCTTTGAAGTCTGGAATCTGTTACACATTGTATCTTGATTCCTAACTTATAACCTATGAACTGATATTTTTGAAGAAACAAGGCTTGCGATCTGAAGCTGAGATTTCTACACATCTGAACACAGGAATGTTGAGTAGAAAAAATTAGTTCGCACTGTTGGCCTTGGCATTATGAGGGGTTTTTTAGGGGTGTTTTTTCTTGGTGTTTACCACTAAGCAAAGAGAAAAAATTTGGTTTGCTGCTTTTTTTTTTTTTGTCAGAACTTTAATTGTCCTGAGTCTTATTTAAAGATATTAGAGCCAAAATTGGTCATGAGGAGTGGGTTCTTTGACAGAGATCAGAATATTTAAGTATAAACCTCAAGAAAGGAAAATTTGATTTCTTTTGAATGAAACAAGCTAAAATGTTGTCTTGAAGATATTTAAGTAATTAAAAAAGTGACATCACATATAATTATTAAAAATGTATTATTGGGGTTTGCCTTTTCCTTGT
Organism: Petroica traversi; assembly: GCA_025920805.1. Classification (NCBI taxonomy): domain Eukaryota; kingdom Metazoa; phylum Chordata; class Aves; order Passeriformes; family Petroicidae; genus Petroica; species Petroica traversi. The sequence goes on from JAHLSL010000023.1 coordinate 2,629,010, forward strand.
TTTTCCTTTTGGTTTTTGATATTTCTTGTTAAGTAGCGGTTTATGTCTAGGGACTACTTCAACTGAAGCTATTCTGATCAGAAAAAGGGGTTGTCTGTGGTCACCATTCTGTTACATGAGCAGAAAATATTCTGCATCAGCAACTGATCCTGCTCAGGGGACCATTCAGAGTACTAAAGATTGATCTTAGCAGCACCCCTGACCCTTTTTCTATGTCTTTCTATCTCTCTGCCTTACATTTACTGTTAAATAAAATCCATATTATTGACTTCAACATATGGTTTTTCTTGCACCTTAATTCAGGCAGAGGTACCTCTCACTGGATCATAACAACAGTACAGGATATTCTTACAATAATTTCTAATGTGTTTGGTGTTTTTTATTATATACAGGTATTTAATGTTATTGCAAGTGAGTTTATTAAAGGATTTTTTAAACTGCTATTGCTATTGTCCATTAAACAACTCAAAAGGATTGCATTTGTTATTTCTTTTGTATTTTATACAGGTATTTGTTACCAGTTAAAGTATCAGATGCTCCTATGGTGAAAATTATGAAAATAGGGATAGAAAAGTAAAAGGACTAAAACCAATTGTGTATGACAGGTATACAACAGTGAAAATCTCTGAGGAGTTAGCATTACTCAAATACCCTATTCTAACAAGTTGCTTGATGTTCACGTTTTGTAGAAGAAGGTTGGACTCGATGATCTTTAAGGCCTTTTCCAGCTTAAACAATTCTGTTGTTCTGTGATTTGGGTTTGCTTGTATTTTTTCTTGGTGTTGGTTTGCATGTTTAGGTTTTTGTATTAAAAGTGCCATTTACCAGAAGAAGAGCAATCAATTTTTATTCACATATCCTTGCAGTATCTATAAATAATCACAACAATAGAAAGAAGTAGAGCCACTCACTTGCTCCTCCTGGAGGGATGAGGGGGAGAATCAGAAAAAACATAAAACTTGTGTGTTGAGATAAACCCAGTTTAATAATTGAAATAAAATTAAGTAAAATATAATATAATAATATTAATCATTACAATGAAAAGGGAAATGACAGAGAAAGAAAAAGAGAGAGAGAAAATTCAAGAGAACAAAAACCCCAAGTGATGCCAAACACAGCTGCTCACCCACTACCAACTAATCCCACCAGTCCCCAAGCACCTCATGGCCTACTTCTTCTAGTCCACATACTGAGGATGGGGACTAGAAAATGTTTTATGCTATGAAAAATCCCTTTGACCCCTTCAGATCAGCTGTCTTGGTTATGCTCCCTCACAGCTTCTTGTGTCCCTGCTCACTGGCAGAGCATGGGCAATGGAGAATCCTTGACTTATTTTAAGCACAGCCGAGGAGCAACAAAAACATTGGTGTGTTATCAACATTATTTCATACTGAATCCAAAACACAGAACTATACTGCCTAGTAGGAGGAAAATTATCCCAGCCAAAAGTAGGCCAGCCACCACTAATGTGTGTGTATGAGAAAGCTTTTCCCTGACAGTCTACCTTTTGCTGTCTCTGCTTGATGGAGAGATACCAGCAGTGTCATTTTTCATCTCAGTGACATGTCCAGTGCTCGAACAACCAAAACACCCTGATAGCACTATATTTGATTAAATTCCAGCATGTCAAAATCTTTCTTGTACTGCAGACCCTTGATTGCAGGGCTCAGTGCTTCAGGTGGCACCTGGTGGCAGCTGGCTTCCGCCTTGTTAATATAGTCCAGCAGGTGATTGACTTTCTTTCTTTGCTACATAGAACTATTGATGACTCATGTTTAGCTTCTTCTCGTTCACATCCCTATGCTTTTCCAGCAGCCTGCTTTCTAACCTAGTCTTCATGGTTGCACTGGAATTATTCTAAGGGCAGGTAATCCATTTGCCTTTGATGAACGTGATGATATCCCTCCAGCCTGTGGAAGTCTCTCTAGGGAGCAGCTTTGTTCATCATATCGGCATCTCCGTACAACTGGTTGTTGTCTTTGGACTTGTTGAGGTTTTCTGTCCTACCTTTTTGGTCTTTAATTACTTTACAGAGTCAACAGAGTACATTTTCTCTTCCTTGAAGGCTATCAAATGGACCTTACTTTTTTATCAGTTGTTCCTATTCACTTCCTTATCCATCCTGCAACAGGGCATGGCATACAGAAGGGTGTGGCAGACTGATGGGCCTCTAGTCCCCTAAGATTTTCTTTTTCCCCTTCTTAAAGAAAGAGTGGAAATTTTTCTTGAGATACTTCTTTGTTCATACTTACCATAATCTAAAGGCAAACTACTGCAATTGCAGTAATTGCTATGGGATAATTTCCATGCAATACCTTGCCCACAAAAGCAAAAGTGATTTACAGGAACAAAAATAATTCAGCTTCTCTAAGATTCCATGTTACACCGTATTGCTTCTCATTTATAAAAACTGTAACAACTTCAAAGACTTGTTATGCTTCTTGAAATCTTCTCTAATCATTGTCAGCCAGAATGCTCAATGTCCTTATAGCCACATGACTACTGCACTACACATGTGGAGAGATCTCTGTACACAGCTCTTCTTTCAGGATGTCATTGGTTTCAGCCTTTTTTGTTTCCACATTAACAGTAATCAGCCTTATTTCCCCACACGCCAGCTTCAGATTGTCCAAGTGCTGTCATATTCCTGAGAGAATGGATTTAAAATAAAACATAATCAGCAAAGACAGTGGTCGGAATTCATTCTCACTTATTCTGATGAAAATCCATAGCCAGTTGTAATGAGTTAAAATGTGGGCAGTTGAGATGGAACGACATTCTTAGATGGCAATAGAATCATAATTTTGAGCCCTGAAGTATACTTTGAGTTTATGTTGGTATGTTTGAAGTATTATTGACCTTTGCCATTCTAGCTGATGCTTGGCAGTGTCTGTCTGTCCAGTAGCGCTTACAGCAATACGTTTAATAATAGCTGTGAATTTCAATGATAGTATTAAATTATTCTTTCTTTCTCACCTGGGGAAAAAAAAAGAAAAAAAAAAAAGGAAGAAAATAATAAAAAAGAGGGCACCTGAAGTACACATGAAGCTAAAAATCTAAAAATACAAGGTAAAGAGAAATTTTCCAACTTAAGGACTACTGTGAGTCTAACCCCATACTAGCTTTATGCTGCTAAATAATTAAGGAGAGCACTTGATTCAGAGCAAATACTTAAAATTAATGAAGTCCAGCACTCATTAATCCTGTTAGAAAGAAGTGGCTTAGTAAGGAGTCTAAGGTTTTCTCTTTCTATTAAATCCATAGCAAACATCAATATTAATTTCTATATGCAATATTAAACTCCAGAATTTGTCTGTGGACATATCATGTCTGTGCATCTGCCTGATTATCAAAAATAATTGAGAGTTCTTATCAGTTTGAAGCATGAAAAAGGTGCAGAACATAAACTCAGAACATAAACTTAAGTTCAGCATTTTTGGTTGTCACTTAAATTTTTTATTATTATTGCTATTAAGTGATTATTATATATATATATATTTTTTTTTTCTAATCTGGGTGTGTTGTGTCTAGCTGAAATGCAGTTCTTTTTCCCCACAGCAGCCCTCACAGCTCTGTGCTTTGCATTGGCAGCTGGAAAGGTGTTGGTAACACCTCAGTGTTTTGGCTCCTGCTGAACAGAGCTGGCACACCTCAATGCTGTTTCTCCAACACTCCACCCTCACCAGCAGGCTGGGGGTGGGCAAGATGTTGGGAGAGAATATAACCAAAACAGTTGATCCAAAGTGACCAAAGGGGTATTCCATGTTGTATAATGTGTCCAACAATAACAGTAAGATAAAGGAGGAAAAAGGATGGGGAAAAGAATAATTTTCATTTGTTATTTATGGGATTTGCCCTCTGGAACAACCATGACATGTTCTGAAGCCCTGCTTCCTGGGAAGTGGCTAGACATTGTTTGATGATGGGAAGAAGAGAATAAAATTTTGATTTTATTTTCCTTTGTTTGTGTGCTCAGGAAGTTCACAGCCTTTATCTGAAGTAAACTGCCTTTATCTTGACCCACAAGGTTTTTATTCATCTTATTTTCTCCCCCATCCTGCTGAGGAAGGAAGTGGCTTGCTGGGTGCCTGGCATCCAGCCATGTTCAAACAGCTAACCCTGGGGGAAAGTAAAATGATATTTTTTTAATACACAGCATGTAGAATTAGGTTCTGATAATATTTCTAGTGGTCCTGTAGATTTTCAGGTAAGTCAGTTGTGCAAGCATCTGTCATTTTTATCAAATGCACATAAGGCATACATTTTCTGATTCAATTCTATGTTAGAGTTTAATTAATTGCTGTAAGCTTTAGGTACTGGCAAGACAGACAAGCAAGCAGAGTTGGTGGAAAGATGTCCAATAATTGAGACTATCCTAGAGCCAATCCTGTGCAGAAAAAAGAAATTTTAAAATTAGGAGAGGTAAAGAACAGTGCCATACCTTTGAAGATGCATCCAGAACTTATAGAATCAGTTGACATAATTTGGAATTTAGTTTAAAAATTTTAGGAGTGTTTTATGGGACTTTTTTAGTTTTTGCAACTTCAGAAGTTTACAATTTCTAAAGGTTCTAAAAGAATGAACATTGTATTAATTGGAAATGTTCAAGGTCAGGTTGGATTGATCTTTGAGTAACCTGGTCTAATGAAAGGCATCCTTGCCCATGACATGGTGGTCAGAACTGGTTGATATTTAAGGTCGCTTCCTACCCAACCCATTTTACGGTTCTGAGATTTTTCCACTATTCGGTAAACTATAAAGTGGACTCATGTAATAATATATAAAACAAAACAAAACAAAACAACAACAACAACAACAACAACAAAAAAAAACAAAAAACCAGAAGAATAAGAAAATAAAAGAAATTAAACATACATCTACAAAAATATTTAATTTAGAACATTCAAGTTCTCAAGTAAGAAAAGAGTCCAAGTATGAAACTATAAGAGTACAATAAAAACTAATAAAATATATTTCTATTTATAATTTAAGCATCTAACAATTAAGTTTTAGTCTTGAAGACAATAAAACATACTCCTTAATTAAATTCTGAAAAGGTCAGTATAGCCTAGGCTCAATTTGGTCACTATTCATGAGTATCTCCATAAGTGGAAGTATATGGTTTGTCTTGTCCATTTTTTTCGCTTTTCCACTGCTGCTTTCTTCTTAAAAAAATCAGTACATTTGTTACTGGTTTGCCTTTTTACTTTACCATTACAGTGGTATGAAGATCGCTCTCCAGTCAAAAGATGAGAAGGTGGTGATGTTGATTTGAGATTTTCATGGTGATAAGATGATGAAAGTTCTGACAATAATTTTTTCTGATCCTACAAATGACAGAGAAATAATATGAAATGTAATTATATACATTTCAGTCTGACTTTTAAGTGAAAAAATTCACAGAACAGATTTTTTATATGAAACCATTTCCAGTTTTACCACAGATACATATCTGCTCTCATCATTCTATCAATATTTTTATTCTATATACAAACACTAAAAATACAAGTATTTCTTACAATCACAACAATGATTAATATTTTATCCATATGCCCTTTAAGTTATTCAAAATCCCTGACTCAAGGACCTATGGTAAACAAAGGTAGAATATAAACTCTGATATAGGTATGCTTTTAGGTTAAATAGTTTTAAAATCTTTTTCTTAGTCAGCCTAGTTTCAAACTTTCACTTCCTACTACAGGAAACAGCAGAAACTGCATGATGTCTGAGAGAAAAAAAGCTAGTACTTTACCTTCGGAAAGCTTTCAGCTAATTCAGGTTAGGATTAATTTCAAAGCAATGCTTAGGGCTCTAAAAGTTAACCTTCAGAAGCTGCAAAAGGATCACTTTGTAATCAGTGAGAGGAAAATAAACACCTACAGAAGAAATTTCAGGTTGTTATAAGATAGACAGCAACCATAAATTAGATGTGGAGATATTTATTCCTCTCCTTTGGCCATAATGAGAGCGCAGGATAACTTAGATGGCAGCTGGTAGAGATCTAAATTTAGATGAAATTGCTCTGTGCCTTTTTACATGTCAGTAAGTTTAAAAGGTTCTTTTCCATTAAACTCAACTAACTTTAAAGCCCATTTCAAGGAATAAAATGCATCTACTCTTTTGTACTTAATCATACTTGTCAGGGCTAATAAATTAAACACATCCAGGACCATTTCCTGACACTGAAGCCAGGTGCCACAGAAGGGTTTGTGCCCATGCATTGAACTCTGTTTCTCCCTGGATTAGTGTACCCATAGCCACCCAAGAGGGACTGGACTCTCATCTGGGTGACACTGCAGAGTCAGGCTGTGCCTGGGGTTGTTTCCAGTAGCTAACCAGATAAATAGCCTGTCATGTCACCTGCCAGCACTGTGGCCCTGGCTTATTTTATGAAGCAGTTAACTTCTTGTCTCTCAAAGCACTTTATTGAAGGTGTATAAAACACAAAATTACCAGTCCATTGACAGACTTCATTACTAGCAGGGATTATTTTGGTATTTACCCATGTAACTATTGTGTTTACCTTAAGTGAAATGGATGACATGAATTGAAATGAACATGCGTTAGGAAGAATAGCAATAAACAAGTGGTTTCTTACTACACGTCATTGATTTTCAGGTGCTTAAAGGGATTGCTGAAGCACAGTGTTATATGCATTCAGTATTTCTATGTGAAGTGGCAACACCCTATTCTTTCTACTCTTCTAGTCTGAGATTTTAGCTCACTGTGCTGGTTTGGGATGGAGTAATTTTTTTTCACACAGGCTAGTATAGGGTTGTGTTTTGGATTTCTGGTGAACACAGGGTTGATAATATAGAGATGTTTTTGTTGAGCATGGGGGGCTTGAAGGAGACACAGCCTGGGTAGGTGACACAAACTGGCCAAAGGAGTATTCCAGACTATATGGCATTGTGAGCAGTATGTAAAGTGAGGGGAGGAAGGAAGAAGGGGGATCATTTGGAGTGATGGCATTTTTCTTTCCAATTCAGTATTACATGTGATGGGGGCCTCCTTTCCTGGAGATGGATGAACCCCTGCCTGCTCTTGGGAAGCAGTGAATTAATTCCTTGATTTTCTTGTGTGCATGTCTTTATCTTAACCTAGGAGTTTCCTGCCTATTACCATCTGATTTTCTTCCACTTCTGTCTGGTGGGGGAATGAGCAAGTGGCTGTGTGGGTCTTGGCTACTGACTGGGATTAAATCATGGCACTCATAAATAAAATAAAATTTCAATGTTCTTTTTTTTTATTAATTCATTGTGCATTAATTGCATCTCCTAGGTTTAAAATAACATTTTAAAATCCTGGTTTAATGGTAGGCAGAGATTATTTTAGGGGAAGAAAATAGGAAAATAGTGGTCTCTGGCCAAGCAAAACCTTCTGGGTATACCAGAAAACAATGAAAATGAGAAGTGAAAGTGACCAATATTGCACTCTGCTTATGGACTGCATTAATCAACACTTATCCCTGCTACTTAGGACCAACCACCTGATGGTTATTCAATACAAGAAACCCCTGACTTTGCAAATTTGGATCCATTACATCCCAAAGGTAAAGACCTTAAATGAACTCCTGAACATTCAACCAGCATGTGAAATTTAGGAACATTTTTTTTCTACGAGAAGAGCGGCATGCTCAAGTGACTATAATATATATTTTATTTTTCTTTAAATTTGAACCAATATTTTTCACCAATATGTTTTTGAGATTTTTTCAATGGAAAATTTAATTTGAGTAGCTCTTCTTTATCAGGTTATAATATCTTAGGAAAAAACACCAATTATCTTAACATTATTTGAAGAACAAACAAGGGACAATGAAGGAATCATCACTGGTATTTGTGTCAGAACCACTGTATGCTGCAGCCCTTTGGACCAAATGCTGGCAGGGGAAATAAGAGCTAAGTCTTCAAATGCAACTCTCAGAGAATTTTCTTCTGAAAATCAATTATAAACATCAGAACTGATTCTTTACTGTTTTCATAATTAAAGAGTAAAGGTTTAAACATCAAATATCTTCAGTAAACACTCTTGTTCAGTAAACTCTTTGCTCTATACTTCAGTAATTAGACATAAGGCCAAATTGTCCTTCAAATACTAGAAGCTGATGATATTATAGAATGTAGGTCAAAACTAATTCATAAAGGATACACATTTGGGGGGGGAATGTGTTATCAGCTACTTTATATCCTTCATAAAACTACATCTGCAGACTAAGTGTTAGAGAATTTATTGAACAAAAATGTTTCATGCTTTTATCTAAAATGGTAATTTGTTTAATCTTCATTTCTCTGCTCTTCTTCTCTATCCTGCCTTTCATCTTTTTTTTCTTATCTAACAATAAATTTCTTTTGTCTCATTTAATTTCATGAGATATTCTGGAAACAGAAATATTTGGGTTCAGGTGCTCAAATATTCACTAGTAATTACTAATGTAATTAGAAAAAAGGTAAAAGTAAACCTACCCAAATTATTAGGAGCTAAAAATCCCAAAAGATTTAAGAATTCTACTTATTCTGTAAGACTGAAGTTAAGTGATAACAGCTAAACCACAATAATTTTATACATATGAGCCAAGATGGATATATATTGATACATTTAAGAAAAAAAAATAATTAAGAAATATCTCCTTCTTATGGTTTGTTTCTTTCTTTCAGCATATTACTAAGACAGAGAGATCTGTACTTGGGACCCCAAATTTGTGGTAATAATAAAACTGTAGCATGTAACATCAGTAAAATGTAATTTTAAATTTCAGCAAGACTGATACCAAATTAACAGCAAAACCTGTATGAACCATGGCAACAAGAAGTTTCCATTTTGTGAACAAGAATCAATTATTATAAGAGATATCCATGTAAGAAATGTTATAAAACGTTCTCCCTGTACTGTTTTCATCAGACTTCAAAGGGACTTTTCTCAAACACATTAAGAATATACTATAATTCAAAGGTTGCACTTATGTTGCAATATTAGCTGTAAGAAGCAAGATAACTGAAATATGCACTCTCTAAGAAGAGGAGCCTTTGTTTCTTCTGAAGAGAAATAATCATTTCAGCAACAGAAGTTTTCCATGGGCTTTTAAATTTCAAAAAGGAAGAGAAACATATCCTACATTTTCTGGAACTATCTGAAATAAGACGAAGAAATCAATACAATCTGAATACAGAAATTACTAAAACAGTGTGATTGTTATAAAGATTAAAGATTGGATAAAGACAATAGTACTGAGTAATGAGAAGGGTACCTCTTCACTCTTCATGTGTAGAAATAATAGAATGACATGGCCAGTTCTAGTATCAACATTAGAAAAATAAAATGTTTGAAACATAACATTCAATTATTGCAGATTAACCAAATAAGTTAAAGAATAATTTGAAATTTATATGTATAGAATATATATATAGGAATGTATATCTTTATAGAAAATGAACAAGTGTTAAGAGAAAGCAGTTTAAAATAGAAGAAAAGAGAAAAAATACCTCTGTGTGGTGATAAATCAACTGCAGAAATAGTCAGGTGGACTACTGACAGGCCAGCTTGGACATTTTTTCTAAAAATATATCTAGTTGAATTACAAATGAACAAAGAAAAGCTTCACATTTTTTATTTTATTGAAATATTTATTTTGCTGGGGTTTTTTTAAATATTAGACTTTACAGTGCTCACAGTTCTAAACAATAGTCATTGGAAAAATTGAATATTGCTAGAATTCCCTCATTTTCTTTTTCCTTTTTTATTTTTTCTTTTTTTTCTCTCTGAAGGATGCATGTGAAAAATCAAGGTCATATAAAATATTATTTATTTGTCTTTAAATCAGCTGAGATCCTACAACAAAAGCAGCAGCACTGCCTTTCTTTGGAACTTAGTCTTGTGATACAATCTATCACTGAATTTTGGAGTTTCTTTAATACGTGTGAATATCCCACTCCAGAGAAAATTTTTAGTAAATTGAAAATATTTCTTTTGAAGTCTCTCTCAAGCATTCCCACTCTCTAATAATCTAATAATAATAAAAGCTTGGGGTGGGATTTTCTTTTTGTTTGTCTGGATTTTTGAAGAGATGGAAAAGGATGGGACGGGAAGGGAAGGGATAAGTATTTCAAAAGTATGTTTAAAAAAAAAGGCTTCTCAGACTTAAAACACTGTATTCTTGACTTCATACTGAAAAAACCCCACTGGGTCAGATTTGTGCAGGGCAGAGAGGAGTGGAAAACTAGACAAAAAAGAAGAGCAGATGTCAAGAAATATTTGATTGTGCAGAAACTCATGAACACACAGAATTGCCTATGAAGCATAATTGTTCCATCAAAAAGCATTGAGAAAGCTGCAAAAATTAGATGGCAGCCTAAAAGACAAGCAATTCTAAGAAAGATTTTGATGAGCTCAGTGACATCACCAATATCTTTGTGTTCTGTGTTTTTTTTTTTTCTTTCTTTTGGATGTATATGACAATACTTTTCTTTCCATTATAAATTTTTCTGTGTATTGCAGAATAAATTAAGGATTTACAAGTTCATCTAGAAAATTTATTATAAAGATATTTTGCCCCCATCCATTTTTTTTTTTTAAGAAAAGGAAAAAAAATGAGAAAAGGAACCTCCAGCAAGTCAGTATTTGTAAAAGTTAATTTAAACAGAAAATTGTATTTTGTATACTGTGGAAATATTATATTTGCTCTTTATCCATAGGAAAATAAAATTAAGTGATTTGGGAAAGCAATGGGATTTTATTTCAATACATTCATCTGTACTAATGTGTATGTTGTACAGATATATCTGTGGAAAAAGGAGCCACCTTAATTGTCTAACTCATTTATGCCAGTCCTAGAGAAGATAATGAGATGATTAATGCAATTACCATCAGTAGAGTTTGGCTTGTGTGTTAGAAATATTAGTGGTGCTTTGAATGCTTAATAAGTACCTAATTATAATTAGTATTTCATAATCCTTACTACTCTGTTGCTATAAATCCTTAATGCTTTGCTAAAAATATTAGTACCATACTCTTCCTCCATGCGAAACTTTTGAAAAGGAAAAAAAAATGTACTTTATGGAGATATTGCAGAAAGTTAAAATCCTAAAATTTATTTCATTAAAAATATACTGTTGTTGCTATATAAAATAACAATATTTTTCTTTTAAATTATGAAATATTTGAATTTAAATATGTTTAATTTTATTTAATGTGTTATGTAATTTATTCTTCGGTTTTTCTTTCAATTTTAAAGCTATAATTAATGAAGGAGGAGTTGCCTTTATAGTCAGTGAATGTTAACCAAGCCTAGTCTAACTGTTCTTTCATTCTAAACCAGATAGAAGAATTTAAATAAATTCTTAACAAACACAGAAACATTTTCTTAGTTGGTTTTCAGTTTTTGTGGTTAGCAATAAATCACATTGTTTCTCATACATAGAAAGTTACAGTAGTTACTCCTAATGACTTAAACCACTTTTACTTCTCTTCTTGTGTTGACAGCTACATCCCTAAAATAGGTGACTTTCTCCTAAACTGTATTACACTGCTGTGTCTTTAAAGGTTACTTTTTAGACTAAAAAGGAAATCAATGAACTGCAGCTGGGATGTAAATCAAGTAATTTATCTTTTTCACAGCTATATTTTACTCTTAAAATTCAAGAGACAAGCAATGTGCAGAGTAATTTTCATTTTTTCTGGGCAACTCAGGGAACTTCTTTTTTTTCTTTTTCTTTCAAAGAAATCCATTAAAAATGATCTTGATGGGAAAAAAAAAAAAAAAAGGAGTGTTCCAAAATGTTTTTTGTGGTAGTATCTCACTCTGTAATCAGCAGGGCCAATATAAAAAGAAAGCAAAAATCTCATAAGCAACAAAAGCTACTGAACAGAATCAAAACTGGCAATGTTCCTTTACAAGTTCAGTAAAACATATAAGGCGTGGAGTTGCATGAGGGAAGGAGCTTTAGAGGAAGTAGAGGAGTAAAGATGTTTTGAAGAGAACAGGATTGCTTCTTTTGGTGACACTAAACCATTCTGTGGTCTTGACTATATCATAAAACATTAGAACTGGATCTGAGCAGGAAAAAGAGCATCAGTGAACGAAGTCAGGCACTGGACGCACACTGATTAATTGCATCAAGCCATTTCAGTTGTTTTCCCAATAAAATAATGGGCACAGTTTGGAGAACAGTTCACTTCAGTTACAGCTTCCAAAAGGCACCAGGATGTCTCTTCCAGAGGAGTGACCCCTTCATCTCTGCATAGTCCTCTAGCATTAATGTCAGAGTGCTTTGTACTCTCATGCCCTCTTGCATGTGCTGGAGTCTTGCCCTAAGACACACAGCATTTGTCCTCTTCTTTCGAAGCACTGCTTAATCCATACAAGGGAATCATTATATTTTAGACATTTTGGCATGACAACTTTAAAAATGACAAATATCACTAGATACTTGTGGTCAGAAGATTAAGGGGGTCTACAACATGTAAGAAAAAATATAAAGCTTATTGAAGCAGTAAGAATGATGAACAACAACAGGAACATACAACTCACCCAGTCATTGCTAACAAATACAGGATCATAAGCAATGCTAGAGCTCTGGAAGAGTGCCAAGGACATTCAATATCCTGTTAGTCTGGCAGCAGCACCCAAACATGCAAATGGATTTTTAATACACATAAGAGTTGCACTGCCTTTTTACTCCACCAGAGTGATTTGAGAGTATCACACCTTATACGGATGATGTGGATGGCATCCTGCATGTGCTGCTGCTATTGGTAAAGTGTCAGGATACAGAGGCAGAGTGTTGGCAATTTGTCTGTGACAATAAACTTGGTTAAAGGACAATTTATTAAGAGCCAGGGTATAAGTACTGTCTGAACTGAGATGAAATTTGGACTACTGACGGAATATTGTGCCTCTGACTGGTTAAAAGACTTGAGTCTTACCTAGTCTAAACTTGAGTCTACCCATACCGCTTATGTCTGGAACCACAGATTAATGACTTTCTTTGTCTGATTCAGCAATACAAAATACAGGCATAGCAGATCATTGCCATAGCCTCAGGTTCAGACTTTTTCTCCATAATCAAAGTAGAAACTTTAACCTCAATCCACATAACTCAGATATTGCCAAACTCATCAGATTACAGCTATGGGATACATATGTCCCCCATAGTTTCTAATTCTAAATATTTTCTACTTTATATTAATAATTAAATAATAATTGCCTCTAAGAAAAAAAATATGCTTCTGTCCTGGTTTAGGGCAAATATTTAGGAGGAAACCTCTGGGGGGTCTCCTCTAGGAAGAGCCGATTCCAATCGCCCCTCCCCCTACCGGTCCGGGAAGAATTTCCTTAGAGAAAAGTGGAAAAAACTATTTATTTAACAAATAGAATATTTACAAGTATAGGGAAAATTTGGGTAATATGAAAACAATGAAACCTCTCCTTCCTCTGAAGAGATGGTAGATTCAGAGTCCGTCTGAGTCCGGTTCAGTTCTCCAGTGGGGGGGCCGATTGCCGGGCCCGGCTGTAGAAGTCGGCGAGGATGGGGGGGGGGCCCCCTGGGGGTTCCCTGGTGTCCTGGGCCCACGAGATGCCAACCAGTCCCAGGAGGAGAAAAAAAAGAAAAAATTCCCAGCAAAAGAAACAAAGTCTCTCCCTGCAAAAAGCCGGGAAAAATCTGAGGAAAAACCCTCCGCTGTGAGCTCGGGCAGCACCCCCCACAACAGAGAGAGTAAAAAAAAAAAAAAAAAAAAAAAAAGAAAGAGATAACGCTGTCTGCTGGAAATGCAGCCTCTCCGCTCTCTCGGCCTTGGTTCGTAGTATCCTGCAGACAAACGGCGAGTGTTTTTTTTTCCTCCACCTTCACTCTCACTGTCTTCCTTGGACCAACTCAAAGCTGCAGAACTTAATGTCCAGCATAAGCAAGAGGACGATTGGGGATACAAACAGGTCATATGGCCAACCCAGGACAGCTTCATATAGACAATAAGAGAATTGTAACAGTTATGGGTAGAATTCTAAAAAATTACTTTTTTTTGTGGGCATGACAGCCATCTCATTGTCTTCTTTCACAGGACTGTTTCATTAATGTAAGTGGGAATTAAACTTCTAAATCATATAGGTAGCTTATGATAAAGTGCAACATCAAACGAGCTGCCTGAGTGCAATACAATGATTAACCTTGTGGTACCTACTTGTATGCTTGAAAGTTGTATTGAAAATAACATCAGAAAAAAAGAAATGACAAACAGCTCCATTACAAGCTGAAGAGAATCTTTTATTCTTATTTGAACATTGCTGACAGCATGAACTATAAAGAAAATAAGAACTGTGCTGTAGAAAGTATTTTTTATCCCCTTCTCATTTTTCATTGAATTGTTTGGAATAAGTTTCCATCTCACGTAGTTTGACCAAAAAAATTAATCTGGATTTAAGAATCACTTCTTTGTTGTTAAGTTAAACCAGTTCTTCTGAAAATCCATCAGAGTATATCAGTCATACCATCTCCATAAATGTAGCTATCAATTTCAAAATATTTTTCTTAAAAGAAGAATAGAAGATAGCTAAGGTCAATAACTCTGAATGAATTAATTAGGAATCTATAGAATAGGCTAGAAGTGTGTATTGGGAAAAGGAGTACATAGTAACACAGATCTAGCTATTAAGAATATAGCAGAATTCAGTCCAACTGCCTGTTGCTAGATTCTCACTATGTAAAATTAAGGTGCAGATCTCCTTGTCACAAAGCATTATGGTTATTACAAATGTATGGAGGAAATAATTCCCTTGATGGCCATTAGAAAATAAAAATATAACTCCAGGCTTGTGAATTTGCAGATTGCTGGAGGGTTGCAGAATAGTCTGGGAAAATATCACTGCATGTAGGCTCTATTATTATGCTGCTGCACAGTAATCTCCTTTCAGCTGCTGTTTAAGACAGAATACTGGACTGATGGGCCTCGGGGCTGACATGCTGCGTATCTTCATCATTGAATGATTGTTTGTAATTGCCTTTTTTTTTTATTAATAATAGCTGAGCTGTCCATAGAAAAAAGAAGCTATCTGAAAATAAATGCCTGTGGATTCTGAAGACATCAGAGTAGAATAAAGCTGTACTCTATTTTCAATTAAAGGGTAACCGTTCCTTCCTCTTGAAGATTTTTCAAGTTGTCAGACTAGCTTCCTGCTTGGAGAAACTCTTATACATTGCATTTATTGTCCACTTTACATTATGAAATCTTTGTACACTTTAATCTGAAAAAAGAAGATATATTATTGCTGAAATAAGTGACATCATTCTATGTTCAACAACAGTCAGTGTCATGTGACAACAGTCTGAGGATGGCTGTTGTTTTAGGGTGCATCAATTGCTGCTGTAAATGTTTCTCCCTGAGTTCATTCCCTGTTCATTCACACTCAGAAGACTGTGAATGTCTCTCCTACTTGGCCAGACCAACATGGAGGAAGTGTATGTTCATGGCTCAGCCCAGATTAGTGTGTAATACCACACAAATAGGACAAGAACTTTGATGAGAGTAAGGGGCTTAAGCTGGCTTCAACCCATGTGGTCCCCTCTGGTGTCTGCCCAGCAGAGTGAGACTGAGCACATCACAAAGACCAGTAACGAGAATCCCGTTGGTATGGTGATTGAACTGTATATTGCAATTGCTGTGTCTTGATAAGCGCTGTATCTTGTAAGTGTAATTGCTTATTGTATCATGCACTATATTTTGTGTCGCTCTGCTAAATCAGAAATACTATGTACTATCAGCTATCTTTAAAATAAGAGAACTTGATATTGAGTAATACACCTGCCATGGGTGAAGTACTTAACTTTGTCAGAGATTATTGGATTCTGACATTGATGTTGAGGTCTGCTGTTATATTTGCAATGAACAACATTCCTAGAAAATTACTTTTCTGGGAAATGGCAATAAATCGCAGCAATGCAAAATAAAAACAAAATCATGTGTTATCTATGTGGGCCTGTGTGTGTATATATATATATATATATATATATAAGTGTGTATGGATGCATGCACATGCATGTGTACACTATTTTGAGTGCAACGTGTAGGACAGAGAGGAGGAACTAATTTTCACAGCTGTGTAAAAAGACTTCAGGTTTCTAACTTCTTGAGAGTCTCTGGGCAAAAAAATCCCCACAATATCTACACTTGATGTCTTGTTTACTATCATTTCTGTTCATAACACTTCCCTACTTAATCATGGTATAGTAAAGAAAAGCCAGTGAGTCATTATGAGATAAAAGAGAATGCAAAAGCATCATACAAGAAGTGACATTAGCATTAACTTTTAATTTGGTGTATTGACATTAGAAGACTAATTCTACTTTGTGGAAATGGAAAACTTAAAGGGTAAAATCAGTATTCTCCTGCTAACAAAACAAGGTGATTGTAAACACAGTATGTTTCCCACACTTTTTCACTTGCAGAATAGTTGAGTTTGTTTGTTTGTTTGTTTGTTTGTTTTTCCTTTTTGGAATAACAATGTAAACCTTTTACAGATCACTATGCTCAATGACTCTTTCATTTCATAAAAATTGAAATCAAGCATTAGCAGCTTGTTGTCCAACAATTATTTTTATACTGAGCTGCTTTTATCATTTGTTGTCCCATTTACACAAAAAATCTAAAAGTTTTGAATATAGTTGAATATTTGCTAATATTTGCTACAGCTTCAAATTTCATGCTTATTTGAATGCTGCTTTCAATACCATTTTCCAAGATCCTTATGAGGCATTCTCTGTAAAGATACATCCCTGTCAAAATATTTTGTGGTATTACAGGGTTCCAAAGCAAAGACTTCCATGGATATAGGGTCAAACAATTCCAACAATTTTGTTTGGAAGAGACACATAGATATCTGCTAGTCCAATCCCTGCCTAGATCAGGGTCAACTGGAGCAGTCTGCTCAGGTCTGTGTCTGGTTGGATTTTGAGTATCATCAAGGATAAACTCCATAACATATCTCTTTAACATTTTCTGAATTCTGACAAGGTCATATTGAAAACATTTTTCCTTTTATCTGTATCTTACTTATGTTTTATAGAAAAAATATTCGTTTTATAGCTTGTTTTTAAATGTAGAGGAAATTTCAGTTGACTTTCAGTTCTATTTTATCATATTTCTGCCAAAAGGCTTCTTTTTATGAGGAAAAAGCCAAACAAAACATTAAAAAAGAAATTAAGAGGTGGAATGTGAACAATCAAATTAAATAAAGCCTAAGAATACAGCAATTTTTAGATCTTGGACTGAAAGATAGAATGGATCATAGGCCATCTGGCTGGGTTTAAGGAATTCTATTATCTTTTGTTAATAGATCAACTCTTTGGTACAAATCCATCCTCTAGCATACTTTTGTAATGATCCTTCCCAATACTGCTGTTAAATATGACAGTTTATAATGGATATTAAAATAATGGTTAATGGGTAATATCAGATAGAAGACAAACAATAAAATGTTTCTGCAAAATATTTTGGGTGGGGTTTTTTTGGTTTTTGTTTGGTTTTGGGGGAGGGTTGTTGGGTTTTTTTTGCTTGCTTGTTTGTTTTAGCTTTGATTTTTTTTGTGGGGGTTTTTTCAATATATGCAGCAATTACAAAATTACTTTAGAGGTTTGATATATAAGCCCAGTAAATTTCAGTTGCATTTCAAATGCTTTGTGTGTTGATGATGCAGAATATCAGATTTCAGAAAACACAAAACCCAGTAAATTAATGGAAAGGTGATAATATTGTGCTTTTTAAAAAATTTAAAATTATCCCTATCACAAAATTAAAGAAATAAATAAGTGCATTTGTGTTTTTCTGGTGTATGATGAAGGTTTTTGAACTCAGTTGTAACAGTTATTTATAACTGTTAAATTTTTTTATAAATCACAAATTTTGTGAATCATTACAAGTCACCTTCCTAATAGTAAAAATTATTTTTTGGAGTAAAATAATATGTGTTAACTTTAAATGAGTAAAGCTCAGACCCTTAGTTTTACCTACACCTTATAATCCTTTTAAAGATATTATATAATGAAGGGTTGTGACTTGGTAAATCCACAGTGTAGCCAATGGAAAAAGATAAGTTGGTCTCAGCATTTCCCTGGAAGCAACTCACCAATATGTGGACCAAAATCTAGATAATTAGACATTCTTCACTGATTTCATTGAGACTTTGTATACTTGGTGATTCACTGAAAATGAAATTTAGCCTTAGAATAAAAGCTATAACTCTAAGGGTCTACAAGCTTTGTGTACATAATTGAAATGTTAAATACAGAGTTGCTTGTAATTATAAATTATATATTTATACATATATATATAAACATTTCACCAGGATATCTATGTCTAACATATTCATTATGACAATAAATTCTAAGTTTGTGCCTAAATAAGTAGTAGAGATGGTATGCAGTGAAAGGCCTTGTTCAGCCTATCAGTACAAACCTATCTGATATAGTCTTCACTACTTCAGAAGCACAAAAAGTATTTTTGTAAGAACAGGAGGTACTTATTTTCAAATTATTAACATTGAAGGTAAAAAGTAGATAAACTAAATTGTAAACATTTGCAACTGACTATTCAGCCTTCTTTTTTTTTTTTAAAACCCTTTCCCTTACTGCAAGGCATGGAGTACAAGACATACTACTAGAAAACTATCCTTATTGGTTCTAATATAGGAAAAAATACTAAAAAAAAATACATAACTCTTAATAGACTTTAATTTTTTTATCGATGCTATAAAATTCAGATTTTGTCTATCTACATCAGCCTTCTGCCTTCTGTAAGAACCCTTCGACACATGAACAATATAGCTGAAATACTTCATATTTCAGAGGATGTTTTGAGTGACAAAAATTTTGGAATATTCCTGTGATTTACTTTTGCTTGAACAGGTTTTAAATCTTTCAGTCCACTCTTCCAATGAATGGAAAGAGTCAAGATTATATTCTTCACCTCTGAACTAAATATGTTTTTTTTTTTTCTATATGCATAATACTCTAGTTGTGATGACTACAGAAATACTTAAGGTAATAAGGCCTTTATTTTCTAAAATATAATGTATAAGCTAAATGTATTCAGTTCAGTATTTAAAAAACAATTTAAATATTTTCTGAGTGAAGAAAAGTTTGATTATTCACAGGATGAATTCAGACATAGATCCAATATTTCTACAGGGACAGAACCTCTCTACAAACAAGCCAAGTAAATCTAATTTCAATAAGTTTTGCAAATCATATTCTACAATAAATTCAGGGTTCCTTATATCTATTAAAATCCTGATTGCTTTAGCTGATTGGAAATGCATAAATTGAATAATTTATACATATTTATTTGGAATAATAGATAAAAATTTGTTTATTGGTTTGAGTCTCCAGCCATTCTTTCTTTGGTATACTTATGGTTTATCTGCAGAAACTACATCTGCATTTTTATTCTCTTAATTTCTCATATGTAATTTTTCTGTTTGCACCTTTTTTTTCTCTATTTCCAACACCTTTATGATAAATGTTTAAATAAATATGAGAAATATTTCTGTGTGTATTACAGGTTTTAAAGCAAATATTATTATGTTGGAGATATGACTATAATCTTCATGTCCACTTCTGTCTCCATGGTAAACAAAAACTGCAAAAATTAATTCTTTTTAATATTATGCAGGAAAAACACATGCATCCTTGGTCACCAAGATTTTGTCACTAAAACATCTTAAAAGGGGCTTTTTATTGAGTGTGCTGTCTAAATCAGCTTTCCCATCAATTTTGCAGACATTTGTAGTCAAAAGTAATGAGTGTCTCAGCTCATGGGTTTCAAAGTAATATATTAGAAAATCAAAGTAAGAGTGCACTGAATGGAAACTGCATTGAACTTCAGAAAGCAGTATTGACAGATTTTCCTGCTGAGGCAATTATGGTGAACAGCAAAACCTGGTTTTGATGCTATTAGCTGTTGACAATTTAATTATTCCAAGGATTTTCTTAAGAAGTTTCTTCAAAGTATTAATGTTTTGCCCAGCACAAAAGTTGTCTTTTTTTTTTTTAAACAAGGAATTATAATTAGCTACTATATTGCATTTAAAGTGTAATGTGTATGAAAGCTTTAAAACTAGAAATATGTTTTCTCTGAAGGAATTTGAATTAAAAATGGCAATGCAAAGGTACAATATTTAAATATATATATTATATCCAGAAAATAAGGAGTAGAAAGGGGTGAGTAGAAAGGGGTAAATAGAAAGGGAAACAGAAGGGACTGTCTGTTGGAAAGGAGAGCTGTTGGAAATTCTTCAGTGTCATTTTAGACTATGATGCTGATGATTTCTTAATTGTCTATCAAGAAAGATCTGTATTTTAATTAATTAATTATTAATTAATTAATTAATTAATTTAAAACTGACTTTGCCACGAACAGTAATGATTATTTTCTGTTCCATTTTGGTTTTATTCTTATAGTAATTTTACCTACAGCTGTCAGAAGCAGCAATACTGCATAAATTATTGCCTAGAAAAATAACCTTCAGTTGCACAGAACTTCATGAATTAAATGAAACAAAAGATCATGATTAAGTTGTATGGTTTGAAATTTTCATTCACTTAGGATATGAAACATGGAAAAGTTGGAAGAATGTCAAGGTAAGTATTTATTGATTGCATATGCTCCTATGTTGGAGACTTTGCAAAAAATTTCTCAAACGCCTGAGTTTAACTACAGGAATGGTCTCAGAAACTCACATAATTGTTTAGTGTCCTGTTTAATAGTGAAATACTAGTACATAATTATCTCTGCTGACTCAGTTGTAAACTGATAACCTCTGTGACTCATGTCACCCCAGAACCAAATTAGTTTAAAAATTGTCTTATCAAATTTTATCTCCTCTGAAGCTGCTTTCTCCTTTCTGTCAAACCATACTAATTTTTACATTGTGTTTTTTCTTTTAAAAAGGCTTCTCTTTCATCTAGGCCTATGCCATTTGTTCATGGGATTCCTGCTTTCCAGATATGCATATTTGCTAATGATGTGACCCCAAGATTAGCTCAGTCTGTTAGAGCATGGTTCTAAAGGTGATGAGAACACCAAGGCCGTGGGGTTAATCCCTGCATGGGCAATTTACTTAAGAGCTGGACTTGATGATCCTTGTGGGTCCCTTCCAACTCTGAATTACTGTTAATCTACGATGATTAACTAAGCAAAATAATAAATTATGGAAGGTCTTGCTTGTCTGTGCAGAGGTAAGATAGCAGAATTCTTTGTCAACTGAGTAGTATCTTCCATCATAACAAACCAGGAAATCAGTGTTTCCATAATCACTGTTCCATTATCAGTGATTATGGAAACAGGATTAAAAAAATATTGCAAAATTACTGAATAACAGCAATCTGTGTTCTGGGTGAGATGTGCTGAAAGGGTTTAATGAAACATACATAAATATTAGAACCCTAAATGGTTCTGCTAGGGGTATTAGGTATTCTCCTAATTTAAGATGTATTCCTTTATGTAACAGCTAATGCAAAAAAACCCAAAACAAAACCAAAAACGAGAAAAGGGTTCTGAGACCTCGAGTCAGCTGTTGTCAGAGTAAAGAAACACAGAAATTCAATTCACTCACTATGTATACAGTTTGATTCACAAGACTTAGAAAAGAAATTTCCTCTCTTCTCACAGTACTGGAAAAAGCCTCATAGGACTCCAGAATCTATAGATAATAACTCTCTAATCACTAAAAAAAAAAAAAAGCCACTTACAAATCTAATTCCTTCTAATTTTTCCCTCTGTTTTTTTTTTTTTTCAGTAGTTATTAAAGGACAGAGAATAATTTGGTTTAATGTGAATTGTTTTCAGTGTCTCTGATTAATTTGCCAAATTGTTCCAGTAAATATAAGTAGTAATTTATATGCATCTTTTGAACTGAAAGTCATAATTAGTTTTAAAACTAAGTTCTTTTAGTTGGGGGGCTTGGCTCATAGTAGTTGAATTCTCTTTTAACTTAAAAACATCACTGTCATAAATATAGACTTTTACAGGAGGTGAAGAAAATGTGCTAATTAACCTTTCCTTACAATAAAATCTAGATTTATGAAGGCATTAGTGTCGCTATGTTAAGCAGATCCACCAGGGAGAGTAAGAGCTAAAATATCGAAAACTGCAGTGAAAGTCAGTATTAATGTCAGGCCATACTTGCAACTGTGTTAGCAGTTGCAAAGAAACTTTAAATTACGTTGGTCATCTGCTTTAACATTCAAATTTTTGGGGGTATTAAGTTTTTTAAAAATTTAAATGAACCATCTCTAGATTGAACACTCTCATCTATCTCTGACTTTCCTCACAAGAGGAAATGCTCCAGTCCCTTTGTCATCTTGGTGGCCCTTTGCTGGACTCTCTCCAGTATGACCATGTCTCTTTCATACTGGAAAGCCCAGAAATGTGCACAGGACTGCAGGTGTGGCTTCACTAGTGCCAAATAGAGAGAAAGACCGTCTCCCTTGACCTGCTCTATCTAATGTAGTCCAGATACCATTTGCCTGCTTTGTAACAAGGGTACATCACTGTTTCATGTTCAACTTGGTGACCAGCTGGAAACCCAGGTCCTTTTCTGTCAAGCAGCATTCCCTCTGGGGGGTGCACAGCATGCCCTGGTGCCTTGGGTTTTTTTTTTTCCAGGAGCAGGACTTTGAATTTTTCCCTGTTTAACTTGCCCTAGTTGAACTTCCCCTTGCTGAACTTCACTATGCTCCTGTCAGCTCACTTCTCCAGCTTGTCAAGGTCATTCTGGATGGCTGCACAATCCTCTGGCATATCAACACTTCCTCCTTGTTTTGTGTCATCAGCAAATTTGCTGAGGGCGTGCTCTGTCCGGTCATGCAAATCATTAACGAAGATGTTGAATGGAATATAGTACACTATTAATCCCTGGCTAGCTACTGACTTCCAACTAGATTTTGTGCCACTGAACACCACCCTCTGGGCCCAGCCTTTCAGCTGCTTTTAAATCCAGTTCACTCTTCATCCATCCAATCCATCAACCTTTTCTCTATGAAAATCTTATGGGAGACAGTGCCAAAGTCCTTACTGATGTCAAGGTAGACAATATCCACTGCTTTCCCTTCAACTACTATTTCATCATAAAAATCTATCAGGCTGCTTAGGCATGATTTTGCTTTGGTGAATCCATGCTGAGTATTCATGTTGTCTGTCTTTTTGGGTGTGGGAACCTATTCTAGAATTCTAGAATTCACCTTCCTGGGGATCAAGGTAAGGTTGATGAATCTGGAGTTCCTTAAGATATTTGATTTCCTTCCACCTTCAGGGACTTCTCCTTATTGCCACAACCACACAGAGATTATCAAGAGTGGCCTTGCAATGACATCAGTCACCTCCATCAGTACTTGTGGGTGTATTCCATCAGGGATTATGCACTGCACAACCATTTTGCATAAATATTCTGTACCCCGATCTTTTTCCACCAAAATAAAGTCTTCCAGCCTTTGTCCTTGGTGTCAGGCTCCTGGGATTCCTGAAGACTGATCTTGTTTGTAAAGACTAAGGCAAAGGTAGCATTCAGTACCTCAGCCTTTTCCATGTCCTGTGTCACTTTCTCCATTCAGCAGCAGGCCCACATTTCTCTTAGAGTTTTTCTTTTGTCACCTATGTACTTATGGAAACATTTCTTGCTGCCTTTGAAATCTCTGGCCAGATTCAATTACAGGTGTCTGATTAGGAAAGCATGCTCTGGCAGGGTCTCTGTAATTTCACAGGTTACTTGTCCTTCCTTCCGTCTTCTGTAAAATTCCTTTTATATGTTTGATTTTTTTCCAGGGTTTCCTGGAAAAGGTCTAAAAGACCTCCTGACTTTTTTTGTTTCAAAGTTCTTTTCTCTTTAAGATGGAGTACTAATGAGGTAGTGACTACTTTGGAGTAAGGTGAATGTGAATGCCTTTTCTTAGGCTCCTCTCTATTCCAGGGTCTTATCCCATGAGAGTCTTTCAGGAAGTTTCGTGAAGAGGAAGTGGTCCCTACTCTTCTGATCCCTTATCTTCTGAAGTCCAGTTATGGTCTTGAGGTTTGTTCTACTTGGATCTCACAGGATCCAGAAGTCATTACTGAAAATAATGTTGACCTTCATGTCACCAACAAATCTTTAATTTTAAGTAAGAGGCACAAATGTTTCTAAATACTAACCATGCAATTGTCCTTTCTGTTGATTTACTGATAAAAATAATTATTTTGATTACCTTAGAGAAAGACACCACGGCCAGGCTCGGAAATCCTTGCACGGATGGGAAGCCAAGAGCACCACGGAGTGGATACATGAGCATTGTATCCACAGAGCAAGCACTTCAGATTTTATTAACAATATCTTGTAAGTGAAATGAGAGAATTTTACACCAATCAGTAACAAATGTATGGAGTCACTCAAAAACAAGAAATTGTGTAAAAGTGACTCAAGAATGGCTAGAAATTAGAGAAGACTCCATTATAACTTGTGGGATCAGGAGGGCTGAACTTGTACTTATCTCCCATAGGGACACTTAATGGTGAGAACTTTATGAGCATTAAATTATTAAATTATGAGCATTGAACTATCTTGAGCCAGTTTTCCTTGTTGATTTGAGCATGTCTCTATATTGCTTCAAATTTATTTTTGCAGACAGTTACTATCACCAGCAATCTTTGAATCTTATCTATCGTAATTTTCTATTATGAATATCCTTGTTAATAAAGTGTCTCACTCTGTAAAATGTTTAGAATTAGTCCCTCAAGGATGCTAGCAGTTGCCAACCATGGATAACATATTTGACAAAAGCAGGGAGATCCAGGCCTCCCTTTCTAAACTGTAATAAAGGATTTGATTCTGATACTGTTGGCAGGTACCCCTGAGCAAGTTGGTTGAATCAGGTTCAATACAGTGGAGTCCCCACAATGGGACACTGACAGAACTATCAGGCACAAGCGTTTTGGCTTTCCCAGGGCATAGGCAGACTGATCAAACATAAAGGGCTCAAGGAACCCCTTCACTTTTATATGACACTCATCTGTGCTTCATATGGTGTCCCTGATTCATACAGCAGATAATTAAATTCAGCTATCAAGAAGACATTTATCTGTAGAAGCTTCTTGCTTTACACAGCAATTTTCTTTAAACTACTTCGACTTAAAAGAAGCTGTGCTGAATGTGCATTATTTATTTTTTATGTTTACACTAGGGATTGTGGGCATGTATGTAAGTCTGTTTGCTTGAAACCTACCTGTCAAATGTGCCTCACTGTGAAGGATGTCTCTTATTTTAGACTCAAACCTGATGTTATGCTAAATTTATTCCTTGAAATTACTTACATCAGAAATGCTGAATCAGTATATTGAAGTGATTCAAAACATTACACTGAGTCTGCTTTCCCAGTAGGGACTGTGACAGTGGGCTTCACTTCTGGGATCACACTCACTGCCAGTACCCAGCCTCACAGCGCTGACAATATAAGAACTTTGCCACCAAAAAAATGTGCAGGGAAATAATGTTTTTCAGAGTCAAGTAAGAAGAGCTACCATTTAACTCCACTGTCTTGAATAACTGACCTGTTGGATAAAACTACATGGTTTAATCTTGAAGAAAATCTAAATGCTCCTCCAAAAAAAAAATTACACAATATTTTGTTATTTTTTGTTTCTCTGAGAAATGAATGGAAGGCTGGCCAGATATACCATCAACATCAAGTAATCAGCTATTACAGGTTGTATTTTAAATGTCAAAATTTTTCCTTTAATAGGAATTGAAAACTCAATTAATATAAAGATACCAAATGCAGTCCTTTAGCATTAAATTTCTGTAAATAACCTTGCTATACTGTAGATGACTTTGCACAAGGTCTTAGGTTTGGTTTTTTTTTTCCCATTGTCTATCATCTTTCAATGCTTAGATACCAAAAAGACAGTAGTAATGAAAATACTTTATAGAAATCCCACAACATATCAAGCATAGTATATTGAGGATTAATTAAATACTTTACTGTGTGTGGGGGGGTTGTTTTGTTTAAGATGCAAGTGCAGTATCATTGCAGTATCTGATACCTGTAGCAGCTTGACCATTTTTTATAGCAGCAGGAAGATTAATGTGGTTGTATAATAGCTTAATTAAGTATAAATTTAGTTTCTCAGGTGTCTGAAAAGTCCTTGAGGTTTCTGAAACACAAAGATTAGAGAGAGGATAATTCTTTCTGGAACAAGAACTGGAAAATATTCATTTCACAAAGAAGAATTTTTTTTTTTCTTTTAGGAAGAATCAAAAATACAAAAAAAATCTCTTTAAAACAAAACTTTTCTTTTATCCACTCTTAATGCAGAGTATTTAAGATATCATTGTGATTCATAGATAAATTTCTTTGAAAAAATTTCCACCCTACTTGCAAGGAGGCAGCAATATAACATATAAGGGTTAACGTTTTTAATATTGAATAGTCATCAACATGTGCTTCTAGTAATTTTTCTGGCTAAGCAGTCATTCTCTGTGACAGAGCATGATTTATTGCCCAGAAAACTCAGAGGCATCACTACATTCTGGCAAAACAGGTAACAAATCATGTGCTGAAGTATAATGATTTGTAAGTAAAGATTCTTTTCATTCTCCAGAGGAAAAAATTTGCTAACAAGGACCTTTACTACCTTATAGTAACATACACACAATTCTTCTAAAGCATTTGCTCATAACTAATGGAATTTCCTTATCAAATAGAATCTTTAAAGAATTAATTGTGGAGAATAGTGTGTTTCTTATGGTCACACTTTGTTATGTTTTTCTTTCCTTGTTACTTTTTTTTCTTTTTAAGACCAGGCCACATATGCTTTTCTTTAATTTTGCCATATGATTGGTTTGAGTATTTTCGGTACTGAAGAAATAAATTTTTTCTCCCTTTCAACTTCTCTCTAAGAACATGCCAGACTGATCTTCACTTCAGTGTTCAGTCCTGCCCATGCATCACATAAGATAATCTCTTATTGGCTATGTGCCTGCACATTTTCATCCCGCTTTTCTCTTCCTTTTCTTCTTTTCTTCCTTTTCTTCTTTTTTCAGAAAGTTGTTAGCTCAGTTGTGGGTTTTTTTGGGGTTTTTTTCTTTGTTTATTTTCGAGGTTTTGAGGTTTGTTTTTTGGTTTTTTGTTTTAGTTTGGTTTGGGTTTTTTTCGTTGTTTCTTTTTTAGTTTTGTTTTTTTTTGTGGACTTTCTGTACTGTAGCAGAAACAATAGAAAATTTATGTTTGTTTCTCCTTTATCATCATGCCTTCACTAAATTCTCCATTCTGATTTTGGATTGTTCTAATTTTTCCTTGTTTTTTTAATCAGTGCTATACTGGGAAAACAGATTTTAGAAAACAGGAAAACATGTCCTTAATACAGTACTCTTTTCATCATTTTACACTAATTTGGACTTGTTTCTTATGGATTGCCTTTTTCATTTTCCCTGTGCCATTATTTCTACTGGCTTTTGTCCATTATGCACGACTTCTTACCACAGAAATTTCTGAAAAGTATTCACTGTCTATCTGCTCATTGTATTACATTTTTACTCTTGAGTTTTGTAGCCAGACTATGAAAATTTTCATTCCCCTGATTCCTCTGATTCTCCCTTCAGTGCAAATTGAACACATGGTTTTAAAGTTCATTTTACTTATAATTGCAGTAAAATACTGAAAAAAATCTAGCAAATTAAAAGCCTTTGGTACTCAATGTTGCTGCTCACAAAAAGCCATCTACTGCAATTTGCTGTTTAAGCTACACTCCAGAAGCAAGTATTTAAAATTATCTTTCATCTACATGGAAGATTTTAATTGTTTCCTGTAAGACTTCTTTTTTCTATAAATCCTAGGAGTATGGTTTTGTTCTGAAACAGAAACAAAAGTCTTGCAGTTTATCTGCAATGTTAGATTACCTCTGGCAACATCCAGGTCATTAACAAAAATACTCCTTCTGCATCTTCCAAATGATACACTGTTATCATGATACTTCATTGTTTCAAGGAATGTGAACAATCTGTCAGCAAGCACAATTACATAGACCAGTTTTCCCTGTGGTTAAGTAAAATATAAAGAAGAGCATTCCTCTTTTTCTTGCGGAAGAGCCCCTCTCTCAACAGACAACAAACAAAAATCCCCCCACAAAACCCCAAAGGAAAAACTGTTTCTTTAAAATGGTTTAGGCAAAATTATTAGAGATCAGAAACATGGAAGCGATCAAGAAGTCCATGAACAAATAGCATGCATATTTTGTATGCCTGGTTTAGGCAGTCCTTTTCTAATTTTCTGACAGCTGGCTTCTCAAACTCCGCAGTGACATTTTGTTAACAAGCCATTCATTTGCTGTGATGAACAGGCACAATTTTGATATCCACCTGACTAAAACATGTCTTATCCCATGATTGGAAAACCTGTCATCTTGTCCTAACTAAATCTGTGGCTACTGCTTGGACAGTAGTTTCACTACTGGAAATTATCCAGATTGACATTCTGAGGAAGATATTGCATAGAATAATGTGTAGAACTTCTATCCTAATACCTGTAACAAAAGGTGTTTTCTTTCGCATTCAGGCTGTCAATTTAACTGTCCCTCAGAGAAATGAGCAGAAGTTGTTCTGATGGAATAGAGAATAAAAAAAATATCCAGATGAGTCTTTCCCCAAAGTCAAATGTATTACAGTGCTCCTTTTTTGACCACAGAGCAGGAGCTGCATCTGCTTTCTAAAACTGTAGTTTTACAGCTTAACAAAAGAGGTAAAAAGTAAAAAAGCTTTTAAAGTTTATTACTTTAGCTAGACAATTCTTTCAATCAAATAATAGAATTTTAAATCCTGTTTTATTTTGTTTTTCTCTAAAATGGTTTGTCTTTTGTCAGTTATCATCAAAATCTACATGTTTTTCAATAAGTGAAATTGGCCACTCTGCAATCTGCAGTTTTCACATAAAAAGAACCCCAAATCAAAACCAAAACCAGCAGTCCTAACATTGCAAATCTTATCTTCCTGTCAAATGTCATTTAAAAGGGCTCAAATAAGTATATTGTGTTAATGAAATATAACAAACTGGGAAATATTGTCATTCTAAAATACAATGCAAATTACCCCTTTTTAATGTAAGATATCCTTGACATGTTTATTCACAGGAATACAATTATCATAATATATTTTAAATAATATTTTATACAATTTAGGTGTGTTTGGTCTTTATTATGTAAATTCTGAGATTTAGGTTTCTAAAATTTATTCCAACCATTGCCTCAGATACGGATAAGTTTTGGGAAAATTGGAATTATCATGCACTGCTGAATTTTTTTTTTTTTTTTTAATCTGGATGGTTTTGGTTTTTATGATTTGGGGTAGCTGTGTTTGATTCACTTGGTTTACTTTTAAAATTATATGACGACTAAGCATAAAAATATACCTATATTTTCAACATAAATATAGTAGTGGTTTCGGTATATTGAATTAAAAACAATAATATTTTGCTCTGTATCTTTCATGTAAGCTCAAATAACATAAAAGTGTAAATTTTCAGTATAAATAGCTTTTAATTTTATGATCTTGTAGAAGGGTAGGTTTTTCCGTACCGTGTGCCCTGATAGCAGTTTCAAAAAATTTCTCACAGAGATGCAAACACTGTGATGTGTATATTTTTATACCTCTCCTTCATAAAGCTATCACTTTATTCTCAGGTGCCACCACCTCACTCAGCATCTATGTCATTAGATTTTGCCATTACCCAGGGGATTTTACTGCAGCTGCAAAACTGTAAGTTGCATCTTTATCACTATACTTGATAAATGCGTACACTGACAAGCCATCTTGCTACACAGCAGATATAATTCCACTTCACTCTCTCTGGTAAAGACTATAACCTAAAATAAAGCTTAATCATATCAAATACCCATTAACAGTGAATATGGGTCAGAAGAGGAACATTAATGGTACTGACTATAGGCCAGAGATTTCAAAACACTGAGCAAGAGTATGTTTAGATTTAATGCTCACACTACTTTAGGTGAAGATACAAAGCTTAAGTCTTCAATTTGAAAGCCTCACTCAGAAGACATATAAAAAGATATCTTTAAGAGTCTGTAGCTTTCCGGTAAGGTCAGTTATCCGCTTACTTTCAATCTTCCAAATAATTGAGCAAAACTCAGGTTTTTTGTTTGCTTGTTGTGGTTTTATTGTTTGGCTTTTTTTTAATCCAGTAGTGAATCTGTCTGCTTTTTCAACTGCCATTATGTTAAAGAAAAATTACGTACAAAGAGTGAGATAGAGGTCCAGTTCCCTTCTGTGTATGAGTAGATTAAAAACCATATTTCAATTTTCCACTTAAGTGCCCTAACCATTGTGTAAACTTCTGAGTCTATTAGGATTGTTCCATTGTGCAGGACATAATTCAAGAATCATTGAGTCATACAAAGAAAACATAAAAAGAAGCACTGCTTTGCAGCTTTAGTAGTCACAGGCTTTACCCAAGCTGGGTGAAAGCCTTAATCTAGTGCCAGCTCATGGGACAGCTTCTGTGCTTTACCCTGTGGAATTTGTCTGTAAAGCCTGTGCTTTTTCTTCCACTTTCAGATTAACTATTCTAATCCCTATATTTCTTCTTGGTTTTTTCCATTCTTTATGTTTTGGGGTTTTGTTGTTGTTTTTTGTTTTTGTTTTTGTTTTTGGTTTTTTTTTAAATTTTGCTGAGTCTTGTGCAGTAGCTGCAGTAGAAAAAACTGATATTAACCTTAAGTATCTTATGATAACATGTATGACCTTGGCAAGTGCTAAACTTCTTCAGGTAGAAAAAAACACAAAAACCATTGTTTGCACTATTTTCTGAATTTCTAACTAGTGATTTTTTAAAAATAATTACAATAGATAAATTCGTTTTTGTATATATTTACACACACACACACACACACACACACACACACACACATATATATATATTTACAATTTACAAGTTGTTTACAGAAGTAGCTCATACTAATATAAATTTTGTAAACTTCAACAACATCAGGATACTCACAGGACTGCTGAGCTCTAACCAGTTCAGAAAAACTCTGCTACTTGCAGAAGCACATCTCAAAGTCACTTCTAGTTAAAGTGTCACTCCATTCAACTAATTTTTTTGTGCTTCACTGTCAAGTAGCAGTTGACAGAGGACTACCAGGCTTGTGATTTGGAATATTTGCATCTATGTTCAGAAAGAAATCTAATTTTGGTCTAAAAATTCTACAGTATTTGAATTATTTGTGGTTTTTATGGTTTTATATCAATCTGAGATCATTATTAGTCTTGCTAAGTGTATATATATGTATATTTATTTATTTGTTATATCTGTTTACTAATAGACAATCATACTTGCATCTGCTGAAATTTTACAAGAGAAACCATTTCAGAACGTGCCAAATATTCTGGCAAAATAGATTGAATTAATGTGAACAAAAGAATTTTATATTAAAATACATGTCCAAAAGGTGTACTTTCCATATAAAATAGTTAACAGCTGCTATAAAGAGTAAACAAAAAACCCACAAATCCTTTTAATTGTATATCACTGACTTGTTGGGCACCTATATTTGACACCACTACTAAGTTATTAAAATCCACTAGTACAATTTAAATATATTTAAATAAATACATTAAGACAATCAAACAATTCAAACACATTTTGTACAATAAAAGATCATAGCTCATGCTGTTTCTATGAATTGTTTATAGAACAGAGCAGAGGGATGCATGAGGCATATGAAGCTTTAGACAAGTAGAGATCATAAAGGTGTTTGGTTTGGGCAGGAATTAAAACACTATGGAGTATCATGCGGAAATATCATCCCTGATTGAACAGAGAATGGATATTCTAAGGCAATTTTATATAAGGACCTGGAAGACTGGCTTTTCTGGTAAGTTTATAAATTCCTGTTTTATAAGAACTTCTTCAGCAGAAATTCTTAGATGTCTGCATAAAAAACTTTTCAAATCCAGAAATAAATATTTGCACACTTCATTACAGTAACATGTTATTATATGTAATAGAACTGGGCCCTGTAGACAACCACTCCGTAACAGCACACAGGACTGAGAAGGTAGTGAGGTACCACTGCACATTAAAAAACTTTTGCTGCTACCTATCTGTGCCTGCTTTCCCCATGCTGTCAGATGATTGATGCTTCTGGCAAGTGTTGCAAAATCTCATTCTTGGCATCTACTGTGTTTATCGGGAATTGTCTACTAAGTGACACATAAATCTCACAGAAGTGCAACGTCTGGTATTTCAGATATTGTGAATATAAAATAAGTTGAAAGTGTTATTTTAAAAAATAAAAAAAATCTAGAGGGTTTATTGAAGCTAATTACATATGGAAATTACAGGACCTGAATCTAGAATTAGATTCTGAAACATTAAATTTTGCTTAAATGTGGAGTTGCTTAATTATGTAATCAATCATCTTTTGACCTTAAACTTTTGCACACATTTAAAGATGTGTTTTTACAAAACAGCAAATGTTTATGCCTATCCCTAGTACAGGATGCAAAAATTTTGTCTTTTTCTGTTAGACTATGCTTGCACGTTGTAGAAGAGGCCAGGATTTTCTTCCTCTATGCCCACAGGTGTGTGAAATGCTGATTCACATCTGTGGGGAAATTTGCTTCCATCTCAGAGCAGGGTGGCCTTGACCACATTATTTGCAGCAAGTTTATTATTCCCCAGACCACGTCTGAGCTGTTGTGGGAGCATGATAGCTGGCATGGGACAAAACACGCTGAAAAGCAAGCATGCAGTCAGAGAGAAATGTGCCAGTGTTGACTGGCACTTGACTTTTAGGTTTACTGAGATAGCTGCAGCCTGAGAGGCACAATCCTTTGAATATCCTATTCTCTAAGAATAATTTTTAATGCTCTCCAGGAACTTACTACCTATAAAAGACTGTTGTCTGCTCTAAGAGAAAGCAGATGGTAGTTTCTTTGGAGAGAGTAGTTTAAGGCTTACAGTTATCTAAAGGTAAGAACACTCATTCAAAATATCTGAATGCAGAGCTTGAGTTTTCTCATCAACGCCCCTTGGTGTATCAATTTTACATGAAACAGCCCTTGCATGTGTTAGAGTCTGGGACTCGTTCTTCTTGGACTTCACTTTTCTGTAGAGTCACAGTTCTTCTGCACAAATTTAGGGTGTTGGTTTTACCTGCATTTTCTTTGGCCCCTGTATAATAATTCTGCTTGAAAAGACCATTACCAAGAATATATTTATTTTTCTTTTTATTTTTTCGATTTACATTAAATAAGATTGTCTTTACAGCTAAAAAGTCAAATATTAGTAAAAATACTTAGATGAAAAGTGATACTTAAATGGAACATGTATTTCCCCATAATTTGGACAGCAGTATTAAAAAGGTTTTTTGAGGTCTTTGAAAATGGAGTAAAATTTTAGTATAAAAGGAAATATTTGTTTCTCATTTTTCCCTTTCTTTTATGGGTGACAAGACTGAAGAATATTTTTTAAAAGAAATGTAATTCAAACAAGACTCAGAAAGCTTTAGAATGTAACACTTCAACTTCTTGCAGTACTTCGCATTTTTTATTCATTGATGGTGTTGACAACCATTCAGGTTAAGTTCTATGCTTATGGATTTGCTAGTACAATGGGTCTACTATGGATCTACTATTGAAGTAAATGTTAATTCGCAGAAAACCAATTTGTATTACGAGTTTCTATACATATTGGAAATAAAATAATTTCTCCCTGAAAGTTAAAATCTACAAGGTCATAGACAAATCTTTTAGTGACACTTTATGCTGCAGAAAATTCAGGACAATGGCAACTTCCAGGACTTGCATTAATACTGTCTTTCCTGGTCTGTCATCAGATATTCCTTGAGAATCTCATTAATTCATGAATGCCACACATGGATCCTTTATTTTTTACCTGTGTTTTAGTGCAGATATGCTTTTAAGTTAATGACATTTTTGAGGGACAGGTTTTGTTTTGCTTCTCTTCATCCTCATATAAATTAAGTGATCTACTGAAAAAGTACATCTAAAAATGTCTATTCTTTCCATGTATCTCACGGTCATGTATCTTCACTCTCTTTTCACTGACTCTGAAATTGATTAATCAACATAGTTTGTCTTAGACTACATATCAAATTTAAAGACAGTTAATGTTTGCCAAGATAAATCTCATTCTGAGTCAATGATAAATGGAACACCTTAGCCATCATATTTCTTAGTATAAAGTGTGAACATTGATTTAATATACACCCATAGTCTGTAGAAAGCAATATAGTTTTTATTCTTAAATAAATTTTTCATGTGGAATATACTACATCCTATAGTGGAGTAAAAGGGGGAAAAGAATTGATACAATTGCAATTTTTTGCTTCTTGTTAGAATTTGAAATATTAAAAAAGGTACAATATGGATGAAACACAATTACCTATATTTACTCTTCAATTATTCTAAGAAGCCAGAGACAAAAGTCTTCATAAAGTCTGACTAATAACAAAAAATTCAAACATGAAAAAATCTGCAAAATTACAGTATTTTCTAACAGCTTAAAAATCCTCAGCTAAACACAAAATTACTTATTTCAGTACAGTATACAGTATATATGTATTTCATAGATGTACAGGCACATCTATATTGTAACTATTTCAAAGAACATAGTGGAATTGAATATCTGTCTTTATCAAATATTTAGATATTTAGTCTTTTGAATGATGAGAATATGTATACTCTTTATCTATTTATTTAGGTGCTTGGTCATTTTCAAAATTCTTGACTCCATTGTATTGATATCGAAATTTTAATTGTACTGTTTTCTTGATACAGACTTAAAAACAATAAACTGAATTAATTATTAAAAATCTGAAAGATACGATCAGTTTTCACAACCCCTTAACTATCTTTCAAAGTTACAAAACCCAATCCAACATTTTTACTGAGTTTCACTACAGTTATGATGTTCAGCAGGGCCAGTTGCTGTCTTACTTCCATGGCAAAGCCATTATATACCCCTATGTTTATTGCAAAAGTTCAAAACATTTCGTTCAACCTAGCACCATTCCTGACAATTCAGTGTTTTAAATTTGCAGGAAAACACATGCTTAGAAAAGCCCTTTAGCTTTACAATAAATATGTGTGTGGGAAACTGATTTTCTGATTGATTCAGGTAATATGAATAAATTATTAGTCCTCATGGTAGCAAAGAAAATTAATCTTTTGAGCACAATAAAATTAAAAGGTTTTGGCTTGCCTGATCTGAACAAAGTAAGATGAATTTTTAATACAGCAAATTAATTAGGCACATAATGAGGAATAGGATGCATAATAACTCTAATTCTGATAAATAGCGAAATAGTTCAGATCCTCAAAGAAATAAATATCATCCATCACAAACACACCTTAAATTCTGTTTGTTAGGGAATATTAATGGCAAGAGAGCTTGCACAGAAGAGTTAGATAAATTCTATTTGCTGGTTTTGTTCAGCGCAATTACATTACGTGCTGACCCTCATCTGTAACTTTTTGTGAAATTGATTTTAGGACATTATTCATTTCTGAAGGTGTTAATGTACCATAAAGGATTTGTATTATCGTTAAACATACTGTCTATGCCAGGTGTTACATGTTATTTGCTTCTGCCCTGAAGATCATTTACCAGCTTATAAATCTTTATGGTCCCATGATATTTTGCTACAATAATTTGCATCTTTAAATAGCTTCTGAATTATGCATTCTAAAAATAAGCAAAAAGCAACATTTTTGTTATTAAATAACATATATCTTCTGTTTTACAATAGTCTTAGTTACAAATGTCAAGCAATACTAGTATGGGAAACAATAAAGTTGATTAGGAATGCAAAACCAATTTTTTCCTAACTTTTGACAGCATAAAGGTATTTAAATGCAGATTAAGTAGTTAATCAGTTTAAGACACGTCCTTTTATGAGGACTTTCCAGGAGCTTAAAAGAATTATATAACTGTATAACTCTGTTTCAGTAGAATGTCATGGATGTTGTCTACAATTTTGTTTTGAAATCTAGGAACTAAATATTTATAAATAAAATCTAATATAATCTCATCTCTTCTATAACATAAAGTGGAATTGGAATTTGAAAAGTAACTGATTTGATAGATTTGTCATGACTTCTTTTTACTCTGTGTTATCTTTATATTAATGAATAGGTTTATGCATCAGAGGAGGCTTCTGCAAAGGCAGGGGATTATCTTTTTTTGGTGCATACATTTCATGGGAGCATGGGTGCACACATACACATGGGAGAGG
The DNA here is from genome assembly GCA_025920805.1 of Petroica traversi. NCBI lineage: Eukaryota > Metazoa > Chordata > Aves > Passeriformes > Petroicidae > Petroica > Petroica traversi. Next base: position 2,665,289 of record JAHLSL010000023.1, read on the forward strand.
GAGGCTTTGGGAAAAACTGGACCCATATTTTCAAAGAACATTTCAGAATGGAATGTTTACAGAACAGTAGAAACAATAGGGATTTTATAGCAAGAAGAAAGCCTCCTCAGGGAAGCACAAAGAGAACAGGTAATTATCAGAACTCACAGAAAAAGATTTCCTATGAAAGCTGAACAGAATTTTACTTAGCAACTTGATCCTCAGCTCTGGTCAGCTTTACCTCCTTTTTATCACCTGCCATGACTTGATGTTTCTGATGTTGCTCTCTAAGTGGTCACCTGGTGGTCTGAGTGATTCATGTGCCTACTTGGAACTCCTTTCAGCTCCAACTGAAATTCATGGGAGAGTCCTGTCTGACTTAATTTTGTACATCTGCGCTCTCTCTTTTCAACAGAAAGTAATGTCAAATCTACGTTTCAGTTGTAATTGCTGAAATTTCTCACACAGTGTTAGTATGTCTATGCAGATTATGCCAATATATTGTATATGATGGCTAATTGATATTTATTAGTTAAATAATTTGAAAATAGATGGTAAAACATACATTGACTTTTAGCTTAGTTAATATAAGGCAAATATCATAAAACCTGCTGCATTACTGTCCCATGCTCTTATTCACTAAGTCACTGTTTTATCTATATTGTCAGGGTTATTTATTTTCTTTATGAAAAATATTCTGTGTACTCACAGTAGTAGTATTGATTCTCTCATCTGTAATTTAAAGTTTGTATTTTTTTAGTGGGAGCTTTCACAATATTCAGACAGGCTAATTTTTAAACTTTCTATTAAACTTAGAGACTATATACTGCATATAAATTATTTTCTTTAATACTTTTAAAAAAGCAACAAAGGTAAAAACTCTGTGCTCTCAGTACCTTTTGAATAGCTTATTTATATAGCCATCGATATGTATTCTAAATAGGACATGGTCAAAGATAGGTCTGAAATTCCTGAAAAATCATTTAGATGGGGTTTAAGAAATTTTAGGATGACCAATTTGATCTTTATAACAAACATGGTACATATCATTCAAGACTATGTGCAGAAGGCAGTTTATTATGAAATAAATTTATCTATATGATAAAGTATGAAGGTGGGGCTGCTGATACATTTCATGAGAGATAACAGAGTCTGTTCTTTGAACAGCATTCTGCATCTTGCTTTATAAGGAGTGAATACAAGCTGTTGGTCATTGCTCATTGTTGATAAAATAGTCCTAAGAAAACAGTATTCAAAATATTTTGTGTTAAAATAAAGAAAAAAAGAAAAGGAAAAGCCATTGAAGTCTTATCATTATATGGTGCTTAATCTTGTTAGTCATAGTAACAAAAATGCACAAAACTGAAAAATAACTTCAAGCCATTAGAAAAGATCTGTTCTGTAAATCCTAAGTCTCTGATAATAACCTACTACAGAAGTGATTTATGTCTTTCATATGTCATCTCTCATATGGTCTATCTGTTCATATTCTAATTATAATAAAGGATAAATCTAGTACACAAAGAAACAAAGTTTTTAATCTATTTCTCTTTTTGAACTTAAGACTAATTGTTTATTCTATTTAAAACATATTTATGAAATTGTTTCATACAAGCTTTATTACTTTTAATGGAAAAATGTATTTGATATAGCAATCAGAAATATTAATATTGTGGAACGAGAAGATACAATTGTTCAATATAACTGGCAATATTAGATTTTTTATTAGGTTTTTTTCATTTTTTTTCTTATTTATTTGATATAAAGATATCATCATAGGGTTAAAGCTATGCTTTTTCTTCCCAATTTCTTGTTTATTTAAAAACAAAACAGAGATTTCTTAAAACACCTGTACTGGCACAGGACACATCTGCAAAAAGGCCTTGACAAATGTAGCCTCTATCTAAACCCAGTAACCAGGAAAAAAAGCACTTGTTTTCCTTGCCCAGAAATAGTCTCTCCAAGGCTGTTTTCTTACAAATATTGAATTCACAAGAAAGTATTATTAGAGGATATTCTTAAAGGCAGTGGATCTACAAATTGCAATATCTAAAGGAAAGTGGGAGAGATACGCCATCAATTTACAATCAATTTTCTGCAAAATACTAAGCTTTCTATTTAGTGGGCTGCCATAGTAACATAGTTTTTATTATTTCTTTTGGTTGTATTCTGTTTTTTCTTTCCTAAGTTTGTTCCATTTTGGCTGGGTCAATAACAGATGGTCTCTTGACTAATCTTTTCTTTTTTAAATATATATATATTTTTTTGCCATCTCTCTGTTCAGTCTTCTATATGTATTCCTTTTTCCTTTTCTAACTCTGTTTCTCTCCAGTAGTTCTTTCTTTTGATCACCTTGCTTGTCTTTCTCCAGAAACCTGATTTCAGAGGGGATTTATCTCTTCTTTATTTGTCCAAATATGTAGACATTAAGCCAATAATTTTACTGGATAGTAATTAAGGGGAAAAGCTAAGGACACTGAAACACAGAACAGAGGCTCCTATACTCAGCTGAATGTCTGAAAATCTGAGACATTTATTTTCCTCTCCTTTGTGGCAAATGAATACGCACGTATACTTATATCAGGGAGTTGCAGATTGCTATGGAGTGTTTAGAAGACTAAAAATTTCATCAGTCTAAACCTGTAAAACTAATCGTTGCTAAGCACCTTAATTAGCAAAATATTTCTTTCAAATATATTGCAAATAATTTATGATCATTGCTGCTTATACAAAACTCTCACTTTTTAACAATTATATTATATATAATTTGTTATTATAGATTGCCATAGATCTGAAGTTGAACATTTAGCACCGACAGCTATCTGGTTCAGTCTTACCCTTAGACTCCAGGTGACCAGGCCTCATCAACCAGAAAGTTGCAACTAAGGTGCAAGTTTTCCTTGCTTGTTCTTGCCTGATGGTTTTATGCTGTTGCAGTCTTCTCTGCTACTTACTGAACATATGTGATCAAGGCTAGTGATTTCCAAAAAACAGCAATGAAGCTGGTAAAATATCTACAGAACAAGTCCTGTGAGGAGGGGCTGAGGAAACTCGGATTCTTTAGCCTGGAGAAAAGGAGGCTCAGGGAAGCTCTTATTGCTCTGAAACACCTGAAAGAACATCATAGAAAACTGAGTGTTGGTCTCTTTTCTCAAGTGACAACCAATAGGATCGAAGGAAATGGCCCCAAGCTGCACCAGGAGAGGGTTAGTTTGAATACTAGGAAAAATCTCTTCACTAAAAGGGTGATCAAGCACTGGACTAGGATATCCAGGGAAGTGATGGAATCCCATTCACAGTGTGATGAATCCAATGACTGGTGTGAGGTTATCTGGGACGACAGGCTGTTAGAAGGTACAGGCAAAGAAGGAAGGGCAGAGACAAGGTCTCCATGTCTTTACATCAAGACACGGATAGTGTGAAGAGCTCTCTGAAAAACAGCCATAAACAGGTTGAAAGCCTGTGGGCAAGAGTCAGAGACCAAGGCAACAAATGGAGCCATGTGTTTGGTGTTCTCTACAAGCTGCCTGTTGCTGACGCCTTCTTGCTCCAGCTCCAGGAGGTGATATGCTTGCTGATACTTGTCCTACTGGGAGACTTCAGTCAGCCTGGTACCTGCTGAAAATATGGCATAGCTAATCTTGGAATGCATAGAGAATAACTCACACGAGGTAACAGACCGGCCTACAAGCAGGGATGTGATACTGTACCTGATGATCCCCAATGCAACTGAGGTAATTGGTGATAACAGGAGGGAAGGCAGCCTGGGCTGACCATAATCAAACTGGAGTATACAGTCCTGAGGAATATGGGTCAGGCATAGGGTAAACTCAGGACCCTGAATTTTGGAAAAGCAAACTTTCACATGTTCTATTTGTTGGTCTGTGTCTCAGACAAATAAGGGCAGTAATTGGGACAGATTTTTACATTAGTTGTGTACATTCTTTGGAGCTATTTGAACGAATAGAATTAGATACTATAATAAAAATGCTCCCTTTTCCTTGACAATCTGAATTACCCTGGTAATTCACTACCAATTGCACTGTCTGCAATCAGGAAACAACACAAAATAACTCTGTCTAGTGATTAGTGTCTAAAAGTCTCATGCAGGATGAAAATTAAAATGACTAGATTAATTATCTCTGGGATTGCAAAACAGACTTGACAAAGCTAGCAATTTGGATTTTCCTTGGTCCTTATGCTTCCATAATTGCATTTAATCTTTTTTGACCATTTTTATTTCTATATTGATGAGGTCTTAAGGATCCTTCAACTTCATGGTTAGCTTTTCCTGGAGAGAAAGAAAGAGCTAAAATGTCTTCACTGTCTCTTTTCTAATGAGTTGCTCCTTCAATCCTGTTTATTAAACTCAACAGATTAAATCTTGCATAGCTCTAGGCTGCAATGCCTGACTGTATTGGGATACCACTGCAACCCACACTTGCCTCTTGACTTGCTACAACTGCCCATATCTACAACCTAGTTCTAAAGACTTTAACTAGATTTTTCACAGCAAATCTAGAGGACTTGTGAAAAAGGGTTGTAAACCATGGCAGCTCTACTTCAGCAAGAGCAGAATGTGCTTCTATCTCGTTCTCAGGCATTGACCTTTCCTACTTAATAAATAAAAGCATACTGGGGTGGAGTAGATCCCTCATATTTTCTTAAGAATTTCAATATGTATTTTAGGACTTGATTGAAATATTCTCCAATTTAGTGAAACTCCAGAAATCTAAAGAAAGCACCACCTAAATCAAGTACTGAAATTGGACACAGTTTCTCATTAATAGTAGTTTCTTACATCTGACTTTGCCTTTTTTTTTTTTTTTTGCTGGGTTAAAAATTCTGAAGTTATATATATGCTCTAATGAAGAATCCTTCTCTGCTGGATCTTTCCAGTGTTTCAGGTTGGAGGTGGAGTAGATGATCTGTAAGTCCTAAAATTTAGAATTAATAATGGCAGTCTGAGCACCAACTCAGTATAATGCACTGCTGTTATGCCATGGAAGTTTTAATTCCTAAGGTGTTAAGAAGTATTAAAGACCACTTGTCCTTAGGCACAATATAGAAAAAATAAAAAAAGTTATATTCTCCTATTAGGAATAATGTTTTTCTTAAATGTTATCGGGAAGATATTAACTATTATGAAAATAAATTTGCTTCCTAGGAAGCTGAAGGCCTATTTTACCACACAGAAGTAATTTAAAGCTAAAGAGAATTCAGACTCAAAATTCTACTGATTTTCTGCACAGTTTTCATTGCTAGTTTTGCCTTGGCAATTAAAAATAATGATGGATTGATATAAAATACATGCAAAGTTTGCAGGAAAATGAGGTATCTACTTATTATTGCTGCAATGGGAGAATAAACTAAGATGGTAAAGTTTTATTTGAAAATTATTCAAAATTATTCAGTAATCTACAATCTTTTACACTGTGCACAAGTTGCCAGTGACTGACAATGATAAATGATATTTATTTCTGTTACTCAATTGATGATAATGTGCTATTAACATATGAATAACTTTATCTAACCATTATATTTTTGAAGTTCTTTGTATTGTTTAACTATTATTTAGTAATGGACTGTTCCTGAAGAGGATGCAAGAGTCACTGAACTTAATTTTTCTCCCAAATTCAAAGAATACACACGGTCTTTCAAATATGATTTTTCTTAAAGACCGGTATATAATTTTAAACCATTGATTTGGATATTTCAGTTTAAATCCTTTATTGAAAACATTAGAGATGTAGAGTAAAGCATTCTTTTTTATGTTCTCTAAGGTATACATATTTTAGCTGCTGCTAGATGACAATGAAATATATCTTGAAGGAAAAAAGTATGCTGTTTGATTCAAACTTCCACTCATGTTAGTCAGAAGAATCCTTGGAATTCAAATTATCTGTGCAGGGCAAATTCAGTCTAAGGATGTGACGTATAATTTTTACAGTAATTAATTGATACAGCTACATTTTTGTTTGTTTTGTTATTGAAGTCATTGACCTGCATGACATTTGAAATATTTAGGTTTAAATTAATCATTAATTTGAATAGGTTTATTACATACTAGCAATTCTTCTTACTGTTGATTCTGTTATATCACTTCCTCTAATCTTAGCTATCTAGCAATCCTTTGACTTAAAGAAGAATAACAATTGTTTTCTATGTTAATTCCAGACCCTCACTGAAACCAGTGGTTACACTATTTTAATATATTAATGTATATATATATAATAAAAATTAATATATTATCTTTCTAAAGATAATTTCTCTCTGATTTTCAATCCTATAGACACACATATACCTTTGATTTATTTTTTTATAATGGTATTCTTTCTTTGTGTATATCCAACAAATATGAATACTTCCTTTCTCCATTTTCAATTTTGAAATTTTTGTCTTTTCCTCTGAAATGTTACCTTTGTGTATATTTTCTTCTCTTCATCCCCATTCAGTTCACCTAAACACTCAGACTCAGGAATAAAATAATTAATGTTTTTTAGGTTATTTTTCTAATTTAGAAACGCTGACAAAACAAATTTTAATTCACAAAAAAAGTAGAAAGCCTGTGAAGTTAATAGATTCCCCATGACCTTTGAGAAGAGTGCCTAGATTTAATTTTTTATTTTACGGTTTGGTTTTTTTTCTCTCAGGGCCACAATATGAAATAGAACAAAGAGCTCAAAAAAGTTAATCAGATATTATCAAATAACACTTTTATATGTCTTCTACCTCACCACATTTAATTTTACCCCCCTGAAATTAGGCCTGTAAGGTATTGCCTGTACTCCTAAATTAAAGATGATCTGCAAACCCCAGACCTAAGATCAAATGTCCAATGTTTGGCAGTCATGACACTTAAAGCCAGTATTCTCTTTGTTAGATTTTCATGAAGATGGATAAATGGAATGATAAAACCAGACTCAGGAAATTATTTAACAGCTAAACAATATGAAAAATAAGTGTTTAGTATTGGAATGTACTCCCTCTCCTGCTTTTGTTCCACAGCTAATGTGCACTTTATGCCTACATCTATTATGTAAACTCCTTCTACTAGTAAGTCAGAGATACATTGGTTTGTAGGGGTATTTTTTTGGGGGGGGGGGGAGGGGTTGTAAAAAAGTTGGTATTTTTAAAAAGAAAAGAAAGAAAAGAAAAAAAGAAAAGAAAAGAGAAAAGAAGAGAAAAGAAACGGAAAAAAAAGGAAAGAAAAGAAAAGAAAAGAAAAGAAAAGAAAAGAAAAGAAAAGAAAAGAAAAGAAAAGAAAAGAAAAGAAAAGAAAAGAAAAGAAAAGAAAAGAAAAGAAAAGAAAAGAAAAGAAAAGAAAAGAAAAGGCAAGACTCAGAGATATCACCTTTCCTGGCCGGCTGGAGCAGAGCCTAATGTGTTTCTCAGAGATGTGTCCTGCTAGCAGCGAAGTTGAGTGTGAACCCACAAAACACACATTATATGAACCCAAAAAGACACAAAAACAGCTGAAAATAACTTTTACAGATGTACCCACAAACATAAATAACACTCAGACAAACAGGAACAACAGAAATTGGGCCAATCCTACTCCTCCTTAGGGCTATTCACTAGCAAAATTTGTATATCACAATGTACGCTTACCACCACCAAGCCACATGCCCAGCCACATTTACTGGTCCTTCAAACACTGAATTTCAGATCATCCAGTTTCCATGCCCAAAGCCTGGGTGTTTCACCTGGTCTCCAGCTTAGAGGATATGTCTTTCCAGATGATGGTCTCCATCTCTTTCCGTGTTAATCCTGGGTTTAATAGTGAACATCTTACTGTGCCCCCAACAAAAACAGAATAGAAAGTAGTTAGGAATAGAGTCTGATAAGAAGATAGGATGGATTGTGACAATCAGTTACACCAGAATCTTCATTAAAATCATCTTCAGTAAAAAGTTTTGTTAAATGTAAGTATTTAACTGACATATTATTCTGTTTCTTTGCAATGGTGACCAGTGTTCATCTGCAATCTCTTGTTTTACACAGTGACTGTACAGTTCTAAGATATCCACTGACTTCCTATTTGGTATGGGAATAGCAATTAAGTCCTTGACTCTCTCTAATTAAGATTAATTTCAGTATGACAAAAAGAGAAATCATTGTAAGAATAACCTTCAATTTCCTATGTGTGAGTGATTGCACTCTAAATTCTCTTAGGTAGCTGACTTTTCCCTTCTGATTAAATGAGGTTGACTGCCTTATGGATAAGGTGCATTGCTCATCTGAATCTCAGGGACTTTTAAGCATTACTTCCAGTATGGAAGTCCACTCCCTTCACAAATGGACAGGGAAGAGAAAACATAAGGAAGGGTGTATGGGTTGAGATAATGTCCAGAAGACATATCAATCACCAAACACCATCATGGTCAAAACAGGCTCAAACTGGGGATACTAAATGAATTTCTTACTAATAAAATCCAAGCAGGATATCGAGAAGTAAAAAAAGATACTAATAAACCTTTCCCAAACTCCTCCCGACTGTTGTAAAAGTGTTTCAAGTTTACTTAAAAAATCACTGGGAAAGGCATCAGTAAAAACAACTTTAATATAGAAGTGACAATACTGACTGCAGCGGTCCAGAAGAGCTCAAAGGTTCTCATTTTTAATTGATGTTTATAGGCTGCAACAGGGCTTTGGTCACTATCATGTTTCATTCTGGCCACACTTTGGATCAACAGCTTTCTTTAAAAGTGTGAGAGCAAGAATGTTATTCCATTCAGGCAAAAAAAAAAAAAAAAAAAAAAAAGTTCCAAGGTTGTTCATGTAAAAGAAAAGCAGGAGCTCATTAGACAGCACCAGTTCCTGGGAACAGCTGGTGTTTCTGATACACTCAGGAGGAGCTCAGCCCAGGTGCTGTTCATCAAGGGCCAAGGCCTAATGAGCAGTTCTCAGATCATAGTGTGAAAGGCCTGAAAAAAGGGAGTGAGGAGTGGGGGGAGGATACAGCACCCCACCTCCTTCCTACCTCTGCCTTCTTTCCCCAGAGGTGCAGGGAGGTTAAAGTTGGTTCATCACATATAGTTTCTGTGCTGCTCAGGGAGAGGAGTCCTTCTCCATCCTGCTACAGCATGGATTCCCTATAGGATCACAAATTCTGACAACAAAACTGCTCCAGAGGGGCCTACTGTCACCACAAGTCTGCAGATCCCTGCCAGGAATCTGCTCCAACATTTGCCTCCCATGGGATCGCAGCCTTCTCTTAGGTATGCACCTATTCTGGAGTGGGTCCCCTCCATGGACTGTGGGTGGATCTCTGCATCCTGTGGTCCTCCATGGGCTGCAGGGGCACAGTTGTCTCACCAGTGTCTTTACTATGGGCTACAGGGGAATCTCAGCTCCATTACCTGGAGCACCTCTTCCCCCTCCTTCTGCACTGACCCTGGTATCTGTAGAGTTGTTACTTTCTCATATTCTCACTCCACTTTTCTGTGAGAACAATTACTTATGTGCAATAATTTGTTTTTCTTCTTCTTAAATGTGTTATCATAGAGGTGTTGCCATCATTTCTGATTTGCTCCAGCTTGGGCCAGCGGCATATCTGTCTTGGGGCTGGCTGCCATTGGCTCTGCTGGACGTGGAGGAAGCTTCTAGCACCTTCTGACAGAAGCTAACTCTGTAGACCAAAACCTGACCATGCAAACTCAATACAATACTCTAAGTCTGTCACTAGTTAACATATCTTAAAATATAAAGAGGCACAAGAGACAGATGGTCCTGCCTGTCAGTTCTGTCAGTTAATTCTAAATAATATTATCAAAGTGGCTTTCAGGACCATGTGCCAAATTTCTCTGAAGGCCTGCTTCAAAGGGCAGCTCACGTCCTTTAAAAATCAAGAAGTGGAAAAGATACTTTACAACTTGTAACTCTAAGTTAAGCCACATGACACTGAAGATAACACCTGCCTCAAACACAAACATGACAGTCTTCTGATATATTGTATAGAAATAGAATCCCAGAAAAAAATAGCCTTGTAATTAGGGTCCTTTTCTGTTGATCATTATACATTTACCTTTCAGAAAATATGGACTTCAATTTAAAAGTTGAAGCTCACCTCTAAAATCAATATTTCTATTTTTTACAAAAGATATTCCAAAATTTTCATTCATTTGCTGATCTTTCAGGTATTTTTTTTCCCAATATGGCTCATTTTTTTCTCACTGATATACCATAATAGTGCAATATCATAGCAAAAGTGCTATAAAAGTGTCTATCAACAATGCATAATCTGTAAGAGTTCTGATCACTGTTATCCTACTCATGCATAGGTACAATACATCATCAGGATGAAAGCCAGAGAGAACAGAAGCCTAACAACAGAAGATCAAAACTTAAAAAAAAATTGTCTTTCTTAAGTACTAGTTGATGAGCCTTCTCTTTGTATATGTAAATAAATATTTTAAAAAATCCCGATCTCTTCCAGAAAAAATAAAGAAGGTGGTCCATTAGCAATAAATAGCAACTTGTTATGCAGAATAAATTCACATATTTTCTAAGAAATCTCTTCTCTTGCATTTCATTACAATAGATATAGCTCACTCTAAATCTCCTTTGCCACTGGTGGTTGTCATCTTTGAAGGCTTAAAGTTCACTATAAGTGCATCTCAAATACTCTTTCTTCATCGACAGTACTCCACCACTCTCAGTATGAAATCTTATGTTTCAGTCATCCTGAAATAGAATAAAACCCATCTTCATTCCCTTCCTACTCTTTATTTTATCAGAACAAGCCCAAATGGTTTCAACATATGTAAGCATTTTCACTCGAGGATATGGTGTCAGTGACTGACAAAAAGACTTCAAAGAGTAAAAGAACAGTTTTTCACTTCAATTTAAATAGCAACAACTGAAGTGAAAAAAATACTGAGTGAAATGATAAAAAAAAATAAATCCAGTTATGTGCATATCCTCTAGATACTTGCCTTTTACATTCTTTTCCTCATCTGAGTCAATCACATTTCTACTTTGAAAATAAAAAACATCCCACGCTGTTTTTCTGTGGCAGCATCTCATTGATGATGTCTTTCCTTTCTGTCACATAAAGCCTTATTAATTAATTCACATCTATGTACATATTAGTTTCTGTATTTCATCTTTCCTAATTCAGAAGTGCTGAGGTTCTGCAGTTTCCTTTGATACTACTTTTAGTCTTGAGAAAAAAAACAATCCTGTTTTCCAGATTAAACAGAGAGGTATATTCAAATTAAGAGTTTTCTCATGGATCTATCAAAGACTTTTAATAATATATCCTTTCTTATGTCTGTTACTGTTTCATTTTGTGTTAATTTTGACCTAGCGGGTTCTGTTTAAATTAATTCTATGCAGTCAGAATAATATAATTCCTTTTAAAAAAGACATATAAAGTATAAATTTTCTCATTTATTTTATGAAGGAAAATATTTTGTGCATTTTTTTACCACAGGGACAAGCTTTACTACATTGGAGATGTTGGAAAACATAGCTTACACTTACTGCTTTGAGTACGATTTTTCCCCCCACTTTTGGAGGTATACTTTCCAACAAAACTGCTATTTTCTTATCTTCCTTACCTACTTACTCATTATATTTATTTGAAGCTGAAAGCTAACCTGTCCTGACCTGAACTGAAACATAAAACAAATCATTTTATATTTCCTTGAATTTAGTACTCAAATTTGGCTAATTTTATCCATTTTTGTGCTTCACAGAACTAGAATTAGTCACTGTGGCTACATAATTATGCTTTGAAGGATACTTATAATGGTATTGCAAATGTATATTTTTCAGGAAAACTCTTAATTTTTTTGATCAGGGATAAAGTTTTCAATTTTTTTTTAAATAATAAAATTAACTCCTATCTTTGATTTGGTATTTTTATTTAAAAGGAAAAAAGAGTTCTCATTTATTATTTATTCTGTAGAAAACCAAGATACTCTCCTAACACTTTCATCTCACAGAAAGAAACTTCCATCGCCAAGGTCAAACTATAGTAAATTGAAAATATATTATGAACCTTGATAAACAGAATATTATTAAAATTCAAATAACCTTCCAAAATACACGGGTATTATCACTCATCTCTATTATAAAACATTTTTGATTAACAGGTTAAAGTAAGATGAAATGAGAAGTTCAGAGGTGTAATCAGGTAATTATACTATGGTAGATGAGGTTTTGAAAGATTATGACTTTGTCTCACACATTTAGGTACCTTATGCGCTGCAGAATGCCTCACACTGCTGCAGTTTGTTGTCCATATTAAAGATCTTTGTGGGCTATTTCAGAGAGAAACAGCATAAAGCATAATTTATCCAAACTCAGAATTCTGGACTACTGTGAACGGTGGCGTGGGCCGGACAGCTGACCACAGGGACGGCCAGCGGCTCCGGCGGCTTGTTCTGAGAGCTTCCTCTTCGTTAAGTCAGCTTCAGCTAGGGACTTCTTTTCCCCTCACCGCGAGCCAGGCTTCCCTGGGATGGTGGCCGCTGTCCTAAAAACCGGAGAGCTGCTGAGAGAGAGAGTGTTCCCTTGCCCGGAGCCCCAAATCAGACACAGGTCACGAGGGTCCGCTCTGCTTGGGCTCAGGGGCAAAAGACCCAGAATAGCCCAACATTCAGACTTTTATTCTGAGGGTTACAACTTATCTCATAACGGTACAGGGGAGGACACGGAGAAGGGTCGAAGGTCAGGATGCAGTCAGAAAGGAGGAAGGGAGGAAAGAGTGAGACACAAGATACTATTGTTAACTGAGGGGCAGGCGGGGAGAGTTCGACTCCCTTTCCAAGGCCAAACTTAACTCTACCTTCAGAGGGGCCTCACTTTCTAGGCCCCCAGAAATTCTTCAGGGGATATGTCATTCTCTGAGCTTGAACCACAGCTACAGACTACTTAATTAAAGATGCTAAGTGCAAAGCAAATTTCATCCTATAATTATTTCTTTTTCTCAGCTACACATTCAGACATTAGATATGCACCAAAATGGTTATTTTAGGCTCCAAAACTTTGGTAAATGTTCAGATTTCTATGTTTAATACATTAACTCACTTTCCTTTAGGTTTTATTTAGCAAAGTTCACCTACACTCAGATGAACGAAATAATGAACATACCTAATGTTTTTCTAGTTATTTCTCTCCTTCATGTAGTTGCTAAAAAATAATAATCATAAAACATCTCTCATTTGAAATGTTATTTCAGAAGCTATCTACTCTTGTGGTATTAAACTTCTTTACATTTTTTATTTAGTGGCTAAATAGGAGAATCTTAAAGAAACTTTTTAAGCTGACCACGTCTTTATTTTGGAGAGCTGGATTGGCTATCAAGGTTTCATTAACATATGTTTTCTGGAACCCCATGCCAAGACATGTAATACCATTGAAAGACCTTAGACCCTCCTTGCTGCTGCTTTCAGGAGTATCACACTCTTGCATGTCCCATGTCTCTGAGCACTCTTGTGCTTGTGTCTGATGCCTTAGGGTTCCCCAGGTGGACCTGCTTTTGCATGGGGAGCTGGAATCAGGCCATGCTCACCTGCAGGTAGAAACCAAAGACATCAATCAGCATTTGCTCATTCTCAGACTGATTATAACCATGTGAATCTGTGCCCCAATCAGCCTCAAGTTTGTTAAGTCATTTATTTATGCATGCATTTTTCCTTTCTCTAGCCCTCTGACTGGTAAAATTTCCATAGCCTTGGTTCAAATTTACATTAATAACAATAAGCATGCAAATTTAATATACAGTACATGTTGTAAGAGTCATACCTGAAGACCATCATTACTAAGGAATATTTAATTAATTACTTCCATTCATATCTTTAGGCTTCAAAACCAATCAATATGTTATGGTGATACTAACGGCTTATATAATTTCATGAAGAAGATAGTATAATTTTGGATAGAATTAGAAAGATTTTTAGTTTTCTTTAAAACCAGCTTTAAGAGATTTTTTTTTTCCTACTGGGTTTATTTTATTTTATACTTTTTTTTTATTTTATTTTCATGATTAAACAAGGGAAAATTTGAGATGGTGGATTGAACAGGTGCTGAGAAAAATGAAATCAAAATATATAATGTTATTTAATAAATACAGAACAGTGTTACTTTGAGATTTGCCAGATGTTCCTGATACGTTTAGTTTAACAAATTCTCTTATGCTGATTGCATGTGGTTATTAAGCTTTGAAGTATCACAGTATTTTTTGTAGTCCAGTCCCTTAGGCGAATGTTTAAAGGAGAATCTAAGGGGAAAATATTAGATCCAATATGACATATAGAAACAATAATAATAATTTAAAAATCTACAGTAAGGTATCAAGAAGATGAAGGAAGGAAAATAGTAGAATAAGGTAATGAGTGAACAAGAGTTTCAAAGATGTTTGGTGACAGCACAAAAGGTATATTGCTTAAAAACTACCTAATGGGAACTGTACGTCTGTTCATCTGTGCACATACACATGCTTGCTGGGGCAAGAATAATATCTCATAGATCTGATTTGCATCTTGTTTATCACTTTGAATACAATTTAAAGACTATTGGAAGAATAAATACATTATTACTTAATGATTTTGTCCTTTGTTTTAATGCAATATTGCTGATGTCTGCATACTAATATGCCTGAAATTACAAAATGAAATGTTATTGAATGCATCTTGAAATAGTACTGTTACTTATTGGGGTTTTTTTCAAAGTATTTATGCAATGAGTTTTAAGCATTATAGGGAACTATCAAGCTATAGATACAGATAATAATAAGGGCTTTCACAACAGACCTAGATCCAACCACTTTCATGAAAGTTTTCTCAACTCAATAGCTAACAAGCAACCAGAAATAAATTTCATTCAAGATCTATTGCAATTTGTGTTACACCAGTGTTAATAATGCTCATTCTCTCTATCTAATCAGGTATTTAGCAACCATTCTCAGCATCTCCCTTTTGCAACAACAGGGACAGGTAGGAACTATGACAAACTGTGCTGTGCCTATACAGCTTATCTCCAGAACTATTCCTTTGAAATATCTTCATGTATGTAATAGCCTTACCTACATAATTTTTTGTCTTATTATTCTTCAGTTTAATACTGAAGAATATGTTCGGTGGAAATGTTCGGTAACATTTACGCTACTGCTCTTGGTTTCTTGAAACTGAAAGTTACCTTTCAATAGGATTCTTAGAGCAATGATCCAGAATCAAACATCCACATTAAAATTTAAAGGAGTTGAGACTAAATTATATGTTCCTTTCAGTATTTTATTTTAAAGGAAAATCTTCAGCTGCTCAGAAATAACAAAAAATGCAACTTTGAAAAAATGTTTAGCATATATATCCAGCACAAAAACAATAAATACCGAAAAGGAGAATTTTAAAAACACAAAATGGATACTTTCGTAAAACAAATGTGTTTTTCTTACTTTGTTGCATAAATTGTTTTAATAAATACATTCAAAAGTTCTGCATCTACTTACATCTCAGAAAAATTATGTTACTTAAACATATCATTAAGTAGAGGATTTTTGTATATATTAACATTGTACTGTTGCTAAAATTTACATTCTTTCTCCAAAAATAAAATGCCGAAATCAGTCTAAATGTAGTTAGTGAAAGGTTAATAAGTGTTGCAATGTGACTATTTATTTATTTATTTATTTACTCTGAATAGCTCAAAATTCAGGTCAGAAACTGCTGAACACAAGCTCCTGGTGTTATGGAAAATCAAGTCAGGTCTGAATGCAATTAGTAATTCAATTGAATGCATTGGATTGACTTTTTTCATTTCAACTACCCTCTTACTTCTGATGGAAAGTTCTTTTCTTGACACAGATGAATTTTCCTTCAAATATCTTTGAAATATAGGGCTATTATGTAAATCCAAAGTAATAAAGAATGACAGAAGATGCTAGGAAAACATTTAGCACAAAGCCATCTATGGAAATATATGTGAAAATGTATAGATGAATGGTTTATGTTTTAATTGGGAGGGGAAAAAAAGAACTTCTATGAAAACCTAATATATTCATCATTTCATGTAATATTTCTAATATCAGCTGGCAAGAGTGATATTGATTTCTGCCACTAAAATCACAACTGTAAATCACTGTATAGCTAATAAGACAAACATATTGTGGTGTACATTTTGAAAGCCTTGCAAAGTAAAAAAAAAAAATTGTGACAAAAAATGAAAGCAGTAAACAGAATTTTTTTCCTCAAATACATCGCTGTATGTATCTTTTAATAATACACAAGGGAAATCTCCAGAGGGCCGATTGAAAGTTTGTCTTGATTAGTTTCTTTTAATGCATATGTAACAACTTCAGAAAACCAATAAAGGTTAAACACATGTATATTGCTAGAACCTTGAAGAACTTCAGCCGGATGTTTTTCAGAATTTCTTCATGAAGAGAGGGGGAGAAAATATTTAATTTGCAAATTTTTGTGTTGTCCCTTGAAACTTGAAAGAAAACAATAAAAATAACTATTTTCACTCCTATTCAAACAAGTAAACTCCATTAATTTTTTGAATATAGAGGAGGTAGTTTTGAGAATGCAGTTAGCTTACATTCATATTTGCCCCACCACAGACAATTTATTGTAATGTTGATAAACAGATCTGAGGAAAGAAAGTGCTCTGGAATACACTTACTCCTTATTTAAATAGTTAAAACTGTAAAACCTAAAGAAAAAAACCTGTTCATCAATAAGCACTTTTAAAATGCTTCCATTATTTGGATTATTTTTCTGAAATGCTGCCTTCTTGCAGATTTTTTGTTTTCAGCTTCTGTTTCTTTTGTCTTATATTTTAACTTCAACTATTACTTCTAAATTCAAGAAAGCTTTTTTGACACTAACAATGAAGATGAAGCAGCAATGTTACTGAGATGTGGTCAATTCATCAAGAGGTGTTCCCAGGCAGAACAAGCACTCCTCTGAAGTCCCATGGATAAGACCTTGCTTCAGCTGCTACACCTCTGAAATTATTGAAGCCTGTGGAGAACCAATCCTGGAGCATTGGAAAAGTATGAAAAGGAAGAAGATGAAAAAACTAACTACGATGCCATGACCCAAACGCACTGTGCTGCAGAGACTGAGAGAGTTGTTTGCAGTGAAGCAGAACCTGGGAGGGAAGCTAAGCCTGGAAAAGTGGCGGAAAAGTGGTTTTATCATTCATCTTCTTTTTTTCCCAATACTCGAATCACTAATTATTTATGCTAATTGACAATAAATTAAATTATTTTCTCTTTTGCCCATAACAACAATAGCTAAGTGTTCTCTCTGTTTTATGTACAGCCATGTGTTTTTTCATCTGATTTTCTGCCAGTTTCCTGTTGAGGAGGGAAAGTGGGAGAGTGGCTGGATGGAATATTTCATATTCCATAGCCTCGGGCTGAGTCTGAAGGAGACAATTTTGTGCCTTTAGATGGATCCCATGGGAAGGAAGATTATTGTTGCAGGAATCATTTAAAAAGAAAATAGAAACTGACAATAAGCCTAGGGAAGAAGACCCTACTACTGTGGGTATAAAATTCCTCCCAGCAAGGAAATGGTAGTGCAGCTGAATCATAAATACTTCCTGCTCCTACCCTGTTTCCTGGGGAAGACCAAAAATGCTGATTTTAGGACCAGGGGGAATGATGGGAGAATAAAGGTACCACTCACGAAAAAAAAAAGATAATGGGGAAGTTCTGACAGAAATTTTTGCCTTTTTTAAATGATGCTTTTTCTATATTAATTAGAAAGATCTAGACAATTAGAGGATTCTAAAACATTAAAACATTAATTTGATGATTCATTTTTTTAATGTTTGTGTCAAATATGTTTGTGTAGCAAATACTGTTTTGCCCCTAATCTTATTTTCAGATTTTTAAAGTAACAAAGTCCACCAGTGTATTGTCCATAGTACATAAAATCTCTGTCATACAAAGAAACCAACCCTCCAGAAGTGTGGTTATTTTATTAGGAGATCACTCTAAGTTTTCTATAAACCATTACATATGTGTATGTGTATATATATACATACATATATGTGTGTGTGTAAAAACTGGATTTTTTTTCCTCCAAGGGAAAAATTAACTCTTCCATGTTGTTGTTATGACTTGCTCACATAGTAAACACAGGAAAGCTACTAAAATGTGCCTCTTTCTTTCATTCATTTTCTAAATGTAAAATTGATCAATATAAATCCTATTGATTATGTGCACTTATTTACAGCTTTATTTTATGAACTAAACTACATTACAGTTGCATACAAATAGTTGTCTAGTAATGGTTTTGTCAATAATTGAACATTTGAAGCATTCCACAGGAAATTATAGCTGATTATTGAAATCAGACTCCATTAAATTTTACTCCCCCAGTGGATTTCTGAGCCTGAGAATTTGTCTTTCTTTCACGAAAAAAAAACAGCAAGATAATTTGGAAATTCCGAAATCTGTTTTTATTTCTCAAAGACTAGGATTTCTGAGTTTTGAATATACAGTCTGTGAAAAATAATTCATCCTTCTGGAAAGAATCAATTCCTTGAGATGAAACTAAAGTTTTAGTTCAAATTTTGAGACTGAATTTTCTGAAGCTGTCATAACCATATGACAGCATATCATTATGCTTGATCTTGTTTTTATGTATGAAAAATATAATTCAAGATGCAAAATTTTTTGAAGTGCAATCAATACAAACTTTTTTGCCTCTTCTTAGCACATCATTTGTTGGGTTTTTTCCCCCCGTTCTGGCTTTTTTTCTGAAATATATAGATAGGGGCTTTAAATCATTTAATATGCTTTAGCCTTAATTAATTTATCTGAGAGTCAGATTGGTTAATATTTTCCTATCTGGAAGTAACTGAGATAACACTCAAAACTATAGAAAACTGTTGAACAAAAACCAGAAGACCTGGTTATGATTTGGAACATTTGAAGGAGGATAGGGTATAAAAAGCTTCATAAAGTTTACCACATGCATTGAGAAGCAGTAGAAATAATTAAAAAAATTTCAAGTGTCCTTAAACTAAAAAGGATACATTTTTAAAGGAAGTAGCCTTCCTATAAACTTCTAGTTTAAACATTAATATTTTCAAATTTTATTATTAATAAGATCTCTGAGAAGAAAAGGGGAAAATGTTTCAGAGACTATTTGACTAAGTCCAAAATCTTTCTGCAAACTCTTGAAATCAGTTTGATTTTCAACAAGTGAAGGGGTTCCTATTCAGTTTCTGTAATGCCAATGACTATATATTTTATCTCTGTTCTTTTTCCACATATTTTATTTACATTATACCGTTTAATAACTCCAGTACCTAGTACATACTGCATTAGTCAGTTTTTTTACTACAGCTAGAAGACTATTGAAATATATCTTATAGCTGATATTTCAAATTTGGGTATGTTTAATTCTTCATAATTTTAAATTATAAAACATCCCAGACCCCATTTTAAGTGCTGTTGTTTTAAACATTTTCCATAGAGCTTTCTTGCATCATTCCATTTCCCACTTTCTCCTTCAGTGAAAATGGTACAGGTTTTCTCCTTCAAATTTAATCTCTTTTGTCTTTTAAGCAAAGATAAAACAATCTTTATTGGTGATCAATTACTAATCACAGAATGAAATCTAAAGGGTTGACTTTACAACAAGAACATTGCCAGCTTTTATTGCTTGTGTCTAAAGCAAACATATGGAAACAGGGAATAAAAGGCACATTCTGTTGCAAGTCCAAAAGAGCAAGCACATAATGAATAGATCAATAGAATAATCAATAGACTCAGAAAAGGATGAAATAGAGGGTAAGTTAGTCTCATGGTTGGTAAGCAGATGACAGTTCATAACAGCATCTCTAAACAAAAAACAATCAGTTTTCTGTATTTCTGTATTTTGTGAAGGAATAAATCTGATTGCTGAATGAACATAAACTCAAAGAGAACAAAAGTAATAGCTTAAGTGACTGAGGATATGGGGTAAGTATAGTTAAAGTTGAATAAACCTACAGATGATATTTAGATTATAAACATCTTTCATATGATTGAGGAGAAGCACAGTGGAGAATATTTAATCTGATTTTATAATGATAAAAATTGTTGGCTTATTTATAGTGTGATAAAACTGGTCATTCTAGAAAACTAAGCATATTCAACAGAACAGATATGAAAAAGTAGCTCCATAAATTCAATACAATTACCGCTAATTTTTGGGGAAAAATCATGCCATTTTTAAACAATTTTTTTCTTATGCACAGCTTTCACATTATTATAAATTGAATCCCTGACGTCTTGGTTTTTGTTTGTTTTGTTGGCTTTTTTTAATATACATTTAATACCAAATCTACTTATTTATATATCATACAAGTATTTGCAGAGCAATTTGGCCACTATTAGTGGGATTTTAAACTCATGCTGAACAGTACTCCCTTGATTAAAAAAATACCTTCTTCATTTGTAAGTGTTGTTATAGCTCTCTGACTCTTGGAGAATCTCTTTATTCTTAATCATAAAAGGGTTTGTTTTACATACAGTGCAACTAATAGAGCGGAAAAAAAAATATGTGATGTTTTTGTGTTAATATTTTACATGGATCATGGTGGAATAGCACCACACTGCCTCTATTTGGTGAAATATCTTTTTATGAAAGAGCATAATACATCAGAAAGAAATATTTCTATCAGCTGCATGGCCACTTTCTTTCTTTCCAAAGAAAACTTTCATTTATATTGCTCGTCCCCCAAACACAGCACTCTCATGGCTCACATCTCTGTACACAGTGCATTAATTCTGCAGATATTGGACTCTTTCATAAACCAGTACTCTCCCTGTTGTGCCCAGCTGTACAACTTTGCCTTCTCTCTCGATTCTTTGCTCTGCCATCAGTCTACTTCTATTATTTGCTCTCTGTTTTTCTGGCCTTTATATTTTCTTATTTTCCTGAAGAGAAATGTTGGTCTAAGTTGCAGGTAATTTTAGATTCATTTTTTGAAACCTCAAACCCCATATTCCCAAACTGGTATTACAATTATCTCAAGTCAGCAGTATGTGACAGAATGTGTAACTTGCTGTATACTTTCTTCAGCACCTATAGTCAGACAAAATTCCAGTGCTTGCTGTGTGCCCCTGTCAATAACTGCAGGCCAGCAGAGTCAGAATGCATGTGCTGGTTTTGTCTGGGGGAGAGTTAATTTTCTTCACAGTGGCTGGTATGGGGCTGTGTTCTGGATTTCTCTGAACACAGGGTTGATAACATAGAGATGTATTTGTTATTGCTGAGCAGGGATTACACAGAGACAAGGCCTTTTCTGCTTTTCCTGCCTGCAACAGTGGCAAAGGGTGGGCTGGGGGTTTATGGGAGCTGGGAGAAGGCCCAACTGAGATGGGTGACCCTAGTTGACCAAAGGGATATTCCAGACCATGTGACATGATGATCAGTATGTAAAGAGGGGGGAAGAATGAAGCAGGGGAGTGTTTGGAGTGATGGTGTTTGTCTTGTCAAGTCACCATTACCTGTAATGAGTCTCTTCTTTCCTGGAAATCACTGAACACCCTTCTGCCCATGTGAAGTGGTGAATTCATTCCTTTCTTTGCCTTCTTGTATGCTGCTTTTGCTTTTCCTATTAAATTGTCTGTATCTCAACCAATGAGTTTTCTGTCTTTTACC
This sequence comes from Petroica traversi, assembly GCA_025920805.1. Taxonomy (NCBI): domain Eukaryota; kingdom Metazoa; phylum Chordata; class Aves; order Passeriformes; family Petroicidae; genus Petroica; species Petroica traversi. The sequence continues at coordinate 2,686,888 of JAHLSL010000023.1, forward strand.
CATCTGGCTCTCTCCCCAGTTCCACTGGTGTGGGAGTGAGCAGGTGGCTGCACAGGGCTTGGTTGCTGGCTTGGGTTAACACAAAAGAATGTATTCTACTTTTTCCTTTGTGATTCATGTTGATCTTTAAACTCATATATAACTTAGGGTTAAGATAACTATGGATCTGCCAAATGTAGAGTGTTTCTTCTTTTTGAAAAAGACAGAAATTCACAGCTTTTGGATGGCACTGAACAGTAAGATACATTGCTCTTCTCCATGACATGTCATAGTATTGGAATTCTATCAGAAAACAAACAAACAAAAAATACACAATAAAAACGGACTCTGTAGAGCCTCCAGGTTTAGATAGAGATCCCCAGTAAAACTTAATATATTATAGAATCGAAAAAATTAGTAGGGAAATGTTTTCAGTCTGAGATCTGCAGATGTACCAAAGGAAATCAAACTAGGAACATGAGCAAAAACTGAGACATATAGGATAAACTTTCCACAACATAATAGAGAAATATTGTGAGGAATAATCTCTATTTCCTGACTGGAACAGCGTGAAACTTTTGGAAAAGCGACAGTTTCTGCACATGCTGATTCTCATCAGACACCATTTTTTTCTGCTGCTTTTACCAATGGAAGTAAGTCAATAAAGTCAATAAAAGAATGTGCAGAGCTCACCAAGGCTCCTTTCCAGCTGTGCCTGTCCATGACCGTGTTCCATACTGTTCCACAGTGATGCTTTGCTCTATGCTTTCATGGCAGCTCCTAATTCTCAACAGGTTTATGTCTTCAACAGTAAATTCATTAAAAAAGAACCTGTGAACAAATTTTGACTAAAGGAGAACTTAAACTCACTGCCACCATATGTTATTACATTGTCTAATTATTTGATTAAGAAAAGGCCAATACAGTAGCTTGAGCAAATACTTAGTGTTAAAAATTATGTTCTTTTAATAAGTTTTATTGGAAACACTTTGTGACTCAGTGTTGCTGTTTTAGGTTTCAGTGTTCTGTGATTAGATAGTCATATACAAATAAATACTGAATTCAATACCTACCACAAGTAGAGAAATCTTCTTGAGGCTTTTAACTCATCCTACCCTGTTCGCCCACCTGTATGCAAAAATAAACCTGATTTATGCTCATTACACAGATGAAGTGGAATTGAAAACTAGAAACCTAAGTTAAGCAAAGTAGACCCTTTAGTAGAATTCACAGTGTAATACCCCAGTTAATGTTTCCAAGTTATGCTTTTTTCTTTAGGAATCTCATAAAGGTTAAATTTCTCATCTGGCTGAACATGAGCCAGCAGTATACCCAGGTGGCTAAGAAGGCCAATGGCATCCTGGTCTGAATCAGAAATTGTGTGGCAGCAAGACTAAGGTATTGTTCTCCTGTACTTGGCACTGGGGAGGCCAAACCTCAAGTCCCAAGTTCAGTTCGGAGCTCGTCACCTCAAGGAATGCATTGAGGGACTGGAACACCTAGAGAAGGGCACAGGAGCTGGTGGAGGGTCTGGAGACTGGGTCTTGTGAGGAGCAGCTGAGGGTCTGGGGCTGCTTAGCCTGGGGAAGAGAAAACTCAGGGGTGACCTTTTGCTCTCTGCAACCCCCTGAAAGGAGGGTGTAGTGAGGTGGGGATCAGCCTCTTCCCACAGACAACCTGTAGCAGGGTGAGAGGAACAGGCCTCAAGCCACAGCAAGGGAAGTTCAGGTTGGACATCAGGAAGAATATATTCACTGGAAGGATAGCAAAGTATTGGAATGGGCTTCCAAGGCAAGTGGCGAAGCCTCCATCCCTGGAAGTGTTCAAGAAACAACCAGACATGGGACTTAGTACTGTGGTTTAATTGACATGGTGTGTTCAGATAAAGGTTGGACTTTATGATCTTGGAGGCCTTTTCAGACTTTGATGGTTCAAGGGTTTTATATTTCTATGATCTTGGCTAGCCATACAGATTAAAATAAGAGGTGCTATTAGACAAATCTTTTCATTTTATTGTCACATTTTTGGTTTTCTTCAAAGAGAGTTAAAATACATCAAAAGTTTCATTAAGTGTGCAATTATAACACTGTATAACTTGACTGCATGTGAATAGCCAGATTCAATGTAAAGATCACCTGTTTGCTCCAATCACTTAGTTTCTGTTTATAATTCTACAGAGAGATAACTTCAAATAAAAGTATTGAAAGTGTTATTTTTCTATTTTGTGCTTCAGTTTTACTGAACTTTGATCCAGTTCAAGCAGTACCTTAAATCATCTGATATTTTTTATATCCAATATTGAATATTACTTCATACATATGCAAAATCAGTAGACTGTGCTTGAACATACACATATATCTGTATGAATGTGAGTGAGCATAGATTTACATTTAGATTTAGATTGATATGGTAGAAATTGTAGTCCTTCCTGAGGATTTACAGTTCATTTCCACCACCTGCCCTTTTCAAACATGTGCCTGCTCCTTGTAGTAGAATAAACCTAGTATTCGCAACAGTAATATCCACATTTACTTTCATTGCTAAACAAGCTTTTTCATCAGGGCTCAAAGGCATACAGACCTTCAGGTTTTCCACGGGATGCTTATAAAGTGAAATCCTCTGATTATATTATATCCTGTAGCCATTTAGGCAGGACAGTATTGAATCTGTATATGATTGTTAAATTGCTTAAGCGGCCATTGTTCTTATTTTTCTTCCATTATAATTTTTTATGCTTTATTCCTAAGAAGTTTCTTTCTTATTTTGTTAAGTAACAAAATACTGTAGTCCTTCAAAAAGCTACTGATTTGGTACAGATATCTATTTCATGCAGGACAATGCCAATGTCATTATCTAGTTATATCACTTAATAAAAGGTATCTAGTATAAATATACCAGAATTGTAACAATCTCCTAGAGGGAAAAAAAAGCAGCATATTTGATTTATGAATACAGAAATAGTACTTTCTAAGTTTTCCTGGAAATAATACAGTTGATTCGTTTTCATGACAAATTTATTAATATTATGCACAGATCAGAAATAATCACAGCCTTGAAATATTTATTTGTATAAATATATACAAATTTACAGTTCCAGAGCTACTGGTGTTTACTAACTAGAAAAACACCAAATTATAGATATTCTGGTAAAATTGCAAATAGTTTTGACATCAGGCTTTTTGCACATGAAGATTAAGTATGAATGTGTTTGTCTAAATGATATTTTTTTTTATCCAGCTGTTGCAAAATTCTGCACAGTATTTTCTCCTCTGCTACATATTATCTTGGTATTTAAAAGTCTCACCACCCCTTGCTCTCAGAAAATTTACTCCACTCCAGCCAAAACCAGCACAGTTTGCCAATGTCATTCACTCTTTTTAATCTGTGGTGCAAATAAGAACATAAAGAAGCTTAAATTGCCAATTATTTTGTTTATTTGTCTTTTCCCTTAAGCAGTTTATACCAAGCATGCTTGTGAGAGTAATTGCTAAGTTACATGTACTTTCTTAGTCTTGAAAGATAACTAAGCTGAATGATTCCCTTTATGTAGATAAATTTCAGCTAATGGAACCCCAGATAAAGGAATCATTATAATAAGAATTAAGCCACAATATCCTTCTAAGGAAAAATAACCAATCAACCAAGCAAACAAGCAAAAAAAACCTCACCAAGAGCAAGAAGAAATCCAGACTAACGAAAGAAATAATTTCATTAATGTCTTGTAATAAAAATAGCTCTGCACTCATTCTCCTGTTTCCTGTGTTTACTACTATCTGATTTTGGAGTAGCTATCAGTAAAGTTCACATCAATGCCAGCAATTTGTGTTCAACATCAAGGGCATGTCAGAAACTGCAGATATGATACCCAGCCAGAGAATTTACTGAGACATGAATCCATAAAGATAGATCTGCAAAAAAACACCTGGAAAATGACTATTCAGAAGTACAATCAAAAGCTGAGTTGACAAATACTGAGTATGTTACAGACAAATCTTCCTGACAAAGGGGATTTGTTCCCTATGGAAGGAGGAGACAGGAGGAATTTCTTTCTTTTCTTTTCTTTTCTTTTCTTTTCTTTTCTTTTCTTTTCTTT
>JAHLSL010000023.1:2691261-2843079 GCA_025920805.1 Petroica traversi
GAATTCCAGAATTCCAGAATTCCAGAATTCCAGAATTCCAGAATTCCTTCTGGCAGTAATTCTGCTTTAAGTTACAAATATGTAAAGAGAGAAGAAATATTTGCATGTTTTCAATTTTAGCTATTGCCTTGATATAATTATTTTTCTTGGCCTCTAGTAAATTTTTTCTTGACATTAAGGTACCATAAAAAATAACATTTCTCAAAGTATATACTTAGATCTGTGTAAGTTGATGTCCTGGGTGAGCCATATGACCTGTTTGTATCCCCAATCGTCCCCTTGCTTATGCTGGACATTAAGTTCTGCAGCTTTAAGTTGGTCCAAGGAAGACAGTGAAAGTGAAGGTGGAGGAAAAGAAAAAACCACTCGCCGTTTGTCTGCAGGATACTACGAACCAAGGCCAAGAGAGCAGAGAGGCTGCATTCCAGCAGACAGCGTTATCTCTTTTTCTTTTTTTTTACTCACTCTGTTGTGGGGGTGCTGGCCGAGCACACAGCGGGGTTTTTTTTTCCTCGGATTTTTCCCGGCTTTTTGCAGGGAGAGACTTTGTTTCTTTTGCTGGATATTTTTTCTTTTTTTCCTCTTCCTGGGACTGGTTGGCATCGCATGGGCCCAGGACACCAGGGAACCCCCGGGGGGCCCCCCCCCCCCCTCCTCGCCGACTCCTACAGCCGGGCCCGGCAATCGTCCCCCCACTGGAGAACTGAACCGGACTCAGACGGACTCTGAATCCACCATCTCTTCAGAGGAAGGAGAGGTTTAATTGTTTTCATATTATCCAAATTTTCCCTATACTTGTAAATATTCTATTTGTTAAATAAATAGTTTTTTCCACTTTTCTCTAAGGAAATTCTTCCTGGACCAGTAGGGGGAGGGGCGATTGGAATCGGCTCTTCCTAGAGGAGACCCCCCAGAGGTTTCCTCCTAAATATTTGCCCTAAACCAGGACAGTTGATTAGAAGGCTATTTCCATCATATAAACAATAGTTTAATCAACAATGATCTCTGTATGCCAACAATGGTCTCTCTATGACCCAATGTTAATACAACTGTAGTTGATAACAAAATGGAGAAGGGAAAAGAAAGGCAAAGGAGAAGGGGAAGAAGTGAGGCACAAAATCATTCAATTTGGGTTTTATTCATGTAAATTCTTCCTAATTACTGCACCTTTATTAGACACAGAAGGAGCTGACTGACAGAGAAGTTGGTTTTAGAGTTGGTTTTCTCCTCAAAATACATCCAATTAGATTTTATCTTCTAATGGACAAGGAGATATAATTTAATATATATAAAGAGTATCTGCAGTTACTCTTTATATATATTAAATTATATCTCCTTGTCCATTATCCAATATCCAAAAGCATAGAAATGAATATTATAACCCATAAAAGTTTTACTAATTCTAAATTTATTGAAGAAAACATGATATTTTTGCTGGGTTTTGTTAGCATAAAGCATTCAATAAATCTACAATATTTTTCACTTTTTAACTACTGTTTATTGAAAACAATTTTCTTGAAAAAAATGTGTTAAATAGGTCAACCTTTAGTCTTTGATAGATTAAGCACTGGAACTGAGCACATTACATTAATTATATTTAATCATATAACATTAAAGTCTAAAATTAAATTCTATGCTGACAGTTGTTGAAAATACTTAAGTCAGTCATTGTTGATTCCTCTTATTTATTTGCCGCAAGACACTATACACCACTTGTATAGTCCTAGAAATAATAAAAAATGCTTGAGATTTCCTAGGAAGCTATCCTGTCTCCCTTCCCCTTCCTCCTCTTCAATAAAAAATCCAGCTTTTATTGTCTATTGTTCCTTTGTATTGAAAGTTTGACTAATTCAATCTGCTAATGGAAACATAAACCATGAAAAATTAATGGTACCAATCTCAATTGCTTTATAATGTTGAATAAAATAAATGCACATAGATTTCTGCCAGTGGAAGAATATTTCTGATGATCACCAATGTTAATACAACGTATCATTAAATGTTTTATTAAAGTGAGTGAAGGTAATTATCATGCACAGACCTAAAAGATCAAATCAATGTTGGTAAATAATTGTTCATGCTTTTGAAAAATCTCACTCCAGAAGTGGATGGTGCATGAAGAAGAAAAGATCTGTTTGTACTGATACTTTATACATTGTGCACATTGCCCAGAAGTAGCAATCAGGGTGAATGTTGTGGTACTCCTCTCTGGAATATGGTGTGATACTGCGTATATTTCACACAAGAAGAGTATAAAGGCCATTGAACTGGAAAGAAATGAAATAGCAACCCATTCTCAGTCATAATTTTGTGATCTGCTGTCCAGCTTGGCTGCTTGCAGCTGGGTTTCTTCTCCATGAGCATTGTCCTTGGTTTAGCTTTTTCACTGACCCGTGTCTCTAAAACCCAACTGTCCAAATGAGCGACAAACTTTTGACCCATCTCTTGCTCTTCATAGCCCTCTTGCACTGTCAGAAGCATCTGGCCTAATTTTTTGCCCTAAAAGGAATCAAACATAAATTGTCAGAATAAAAGAAATCAGTGATCTGTAGAAGGATTGGTTACACATCCTGGAAGTCTGTAATTGCCTAAATGAATTGAGTAAAGAAGAAAATGACACACATTAAGTCTCTAATGATTTTGAATTAACAAAATTTTGGCAAGAGTGTTAAAAATGAAACCTAAATTTAAAAAATACATACTATTGATGATCCTCAATTTTTATTAGTCAAAGTTCTCTAGAAAGAACACTTCACCTCATTTTAAAGACTGAGGACAAAGCAACAGGAGACTCAAGACAAAAAGTGATAAAATTGGGAGATATTTTAAAAAGTAAAATTATTAATAAGAAAATATTTTATAATAATACGTTTAGTGTTTATGCTATGTAGATAAATAGATGAACCTAAATTCTATGTGAATATTCCTCTGTCTTTGTACTTTCTACTTTCTGTATTCGGTTCATTGAGTGCTTGGTTCATTTTACATGTGTTTAGCAGTAGTTAAATAGGGCATTAAAAATGCTGTGTTGCTTCCCTCCCTTCCTCCTCCTTCTCTGCTCCCTAAACAGTTTGAGCCTTCAAAAAATAATTCAGATTACTTCTATAAGGCCTTATTTGTTTGCTTGTGGTCTGACTTAGGCTTTAGTCATTACAGTTGATGTTAGTGCACCTTCAATGCTCTCAACTGTGCTTTAGGTTTATCAGAAGGCACTGCTGATGGAAAGTAGTTTTATAGCAGCTATAATACCACCCCATAAAAAGAAGATCTATTCTGACTAACTTCAGCATGTGACTTCCTCTTAAATAGTTGGCATCCTGGGTGAGATTTGTTTAATCTCTGGAATGTCACATCAGGATGACAATTTATCTCAGTCCAAATGAATACCCTGAGTAGATCAGATGAAGTAGCCCCTGGAGAGGGCTATAAAAATTCTACGTTCATAGTTGAGAACACAGATATAGACATCTATACTTTAAAGCTAGCTGTCTTTTAGAGATTTGAGGTTTGTTGACACAACTTTCACCTCTGCTATTTTCTCTTTTAATAGATGCTTAAAATGAAAAGTGTTTTCACTCTGAAAGTCTCCAGAAGTACAAATTTTCATTGACTGCATCGGGAATGCAGGCACTTACTTTCAGAAGATGCATCTATTCTACCTTACATATTTAAGTTGTAACTCAATAATGTAATTTTTTCTCTGTGCGTGTGTGTGCATATTTTTCATGTGTGTACCTGAGTTGGAAGTGACTAAGACTTTCAGTATTTGCTTGCACATTTAGCAAATTGTATTAACAATTAGCTACAACAAAATACAAAATTTTCACTAAGTGTGAAAGCACTACATAATCAATATTTTTAATTAGTTTTCTAAAGCTAATAAATAAGTAAGAGCAACTTATTCTAAGTGAAATTAACAGTGTGAATTCCTATGACTATATTTTAAAGCTGTTGTGTTTCTCTTTGCCTAATATCTACACCATGTAGAACAACTAGCACTCAGTTTATTGTTTTCCATTAAGCCAAAGAAGGGGCAGGGCTGGAAAAATATATTTTCAGGTACAGATATAGTTTCAAGACTGCTGAAAGATACTGTGACCTCTTCAACCTGTCAAGGGAATGTGCAATAGCAATAATAATAATAATACTCAGTAGATATATTTCAGAGATTATTGAACTCAGGGATGACTTCAATGTGTTCAATTAATTCATTGAATTAAATTGTAGTCTTTTCTCCTCTTATAATCTTGAAACTCCTACTCGGAAATGTAGTTCGCTTCCTACCCTTATACTTTCCAACATCCTCTTAAATGGTACCAGATATTTGGTCTAAATTAAAAGAAATTGAGTATGTGTGTGTGCACAGTTTGTAAAAATGTGTGGAGGCAGACAGTGTTGTGCCCTGCCAGGATAATTTTGGCATTCCTTTTTCAGCCCAAGGGTCTCTGGAGTTGCAGGCTCTGTGGCTCCCTTAACCATGACACAAACCCTAAATCTAAAGGGATCATGTTGTTCCTCATTTGAGTTCCCCATCAATATGGGTGAACATAATTAGAAAGGTGTGGAAACAGCTGTATTGATGCCCTGCAGTGATTCCCTTGGCATGCTTTTTCCAGCCCCAGCATTCCTTGGGCTGTGGGCTGTTTGGGTCTCTGAACCCTAAGCCACAGCACAATGGAATCTTGGTGCTGTATCTGAGGACCCCATCGTTATGAGTGCTCCAGAATGGAGAATGTGGAAGTAGTAATGTTGATGTCCTGCCATGATCCACTTGGCACAGCTTTTCCAGCCCCTGGGTCACTGAAGCTGTAGTCTCTGTGGCTCTCTGAACTCTAACCCTAATGTGTTACTGGTGCTGCAGCTTAGTTCCCAACCACAATAGGTGGCCAAAACTGGGAAGTAGAGGCAGACTGTTCAGAGAGGGAAGGGCTGATCTTATCTGAGATAAAGCAGTTGCTTCCTTTTTGGGTTTCCTTGCTGTGTCTCAGCTGTTTGGATCAAGAGTGTGTGTCTGCTTCTCTCTTCTTATGAAAACGCAGGTGGCCTAATCTAAGTTTTTCATAAACTCACAGGAATGGAGAAACACAGCAGTTACAATTGTGAACTCCACTGTCCTGGTGCTGGGCCAAGGCATCCTCTGAATGTCACTTTGATGCCCTCTTCCACACTCTTTTTGGCTCCTTCCTGGAACCTCTCCCACAGCCCCTGAAAGCTCCTGTATACAAAGCCACTCCATCCATGTGTCTGAAGCTGAACCTCGCAGAGCTTCTTCCATGTGTCTCACCATGACCTTCTGCACCACATGTCTCCAGAAGAGCCTTTAATTTTGTGATTTTCTTTATCCCTGGAATAAAATTTTATCTCACCTGAGTCAGAGCCTTCAATTAAAATCATAATTTCACTCTCCCGACTGGTAATGTTCTGCTTTATTAGTGAATAGCAGTGTCTGTCCACACTTGCACGTACATGTCATTCTTTGTGATATTTTAAATTATCTTCTTGATACAATGCTGCATAGGAAACTGAAGGTCAGGTCAAGCTGAAAGGTGCTGTGGAAGAACAGAGTGGTTTAAGGTTTCAGTCTCATTTTATATTTTCCAGTCTAATTTCAGTTATTTTAATAATTCCAGAAATCAAAAGGAGTTTAATATTTGAACTCTGCCAGATAATAAAGTTCTCATTTAGTTGCCATTGCAGTTCATATTTTAAAATAATCTTCTTAACATAAATGAGAATTCCTTACAATGTCTCTTACTCAATAACTAGTTCTTCCTAATTAATCTTTAATTTATATTCTGTATTACAATGTGAAGTTGTAAACAAGCAGAAAAATCAGACATTTGGGGCAGGGTTTTTTTATACAATCTAAAAGATTTCTTAGATTTAAACCTTAAAAATTTAGAAAATTCTTTAAATGTCAGAAGACCTGGGAAGAATTTTGGAATCTGAAATTAATTTAATATCAAGACAATTATACAAATTGTTCAACAAGTGTGTCTTTTAATGTAATTTTCTTCTTTCTAATCAAGGTAAGTTTTTTTGTTTTGTTTTGTTTTGTTTTTATCAAGAGCATTGTATTCTAGAGTATGCTCAGATGGAACTTTAGAAGAGAGAAGAAATGTAAACATGGTTTAATCACAAGATACTTTCTTACACTCCCACATTTTATGATATCTATTTTGAACAGTTCTAATGTTATGCTTGCTTATATTTTAGTAATATTTTGATAATAAATTAACGTTCATCCTTCTTTTGGGAACACTGGCAGACCTTCCCATCCACCAGGAAGAGGCTGTGGTCTGTTTTGTAGACAAAGTAATAATTGGAACAATTTGAGGAGTTACCACTTGCACCAAAAGCTGTGAATGGAATTCCTATTTTTCTATTGCAGGGACCAGGCCTGCTAAAAACTTTTCCTTTTTCCAGAAGGAAAGTATTTTTTATTTTTCATTATATAGGTGGCAATATGTTTGTTTTGGGGTTTTTTTTGTTTGTTTTTTAAAATATTAGTGTTCTTTTTGGTAGCAACAGGAGCCTCTGAATAAATGAAGATGTTGTACTCTTTCAGCAACTATTTTATCCTAGTCAGATGAAAAAACTTGAATAAAACCACATTAATAGTTCTTGTCTCAGGGATAATTTTAGGGTAATATCAAAATAAAAATAATATGTTGTTATAGATTTACAGTGTTTACAAAGAAAGTATAATTTAAAATATATTTTATAAATATTAGCCAGTATCCTCAACACTCCATCATTATTCATTTTTTTTTAAAAAGCTATTTTCATAGGCAAAATTTGATATTTATGTAGAATAACTTTAATAGTTTCATTACATATTTCATGTTGCAAATGTGTTAAAGAACCATTAATAGCTGATAGAAACTGCTATCCATGTCATGTGAAATGAGTTGTAAAATGACTGTCAGGTGATCTTTGTTTGCAGTTTGCTATCCAGAGTGCATATATTTTGTAATTTTTGGGCATGTGGTTTGGAGCTTCACTGTGGCCGATGGTGCGGGCCGGACAGCTGACCACAGGGATGGCCGGCGACTCCGGCGGCTTGTTCTGAGAGCTTCCTTTTCATTAAGTCAGCTTCAGCTAGGAACTTCTTTTCCCCTCACCGCGAGCCAGGCTTCCCTGGGATGGTGGCCGCTGTCCTAAAAGCTGGAGAGCTGCTGAGAGAGAGAGTGTTCCCTTGCCCGGAGCCCAAATCAGACACAAGACACGAGGGTCCGCTCTGCTTGGGCTCAGGGGCAAAAGACCCAGAATAGCCCAACATTCAGACTTTTATTCTGAGGGTTACAACTTATCTCATAACGGTACAGGGGAGGACACGGAGAAGGGTCGAAGGTCAGGATGCAGTCAGGAAGGAGGAAGGGAGGAAAGAGTGAGACACAAGATACTATTGTTAACTGAGGGGCAGGCGGGGAGAGTTCGACTCCCTTTCCAAGGCCAAACTTAACTCTACCTTCAGAGGGGCCTCACTTTCTAAGCCCCACGAAATTCTTCGGGGGATATGTCATTCTCTGAGTATGAACTACCACTACACTTTACAGTCAAAAAGAATTTTTCATATTTATTTTTAGTCATTTCTAAGGAATTGTCCATAGTTAGTGAAATTTTTTTTTGTTTTTTTTAAGCCACTGAAGGATTATGAAAAGTGAATGTTCTTTTATGAATATGTCATAATTTTATGTAATATTTTTTATGATTGTGTATACATAAAAAAAACTTTCAGCACCAAGACCTTAAAAAATGTCTTTCAAATCTTCTTTACTTTCTTTCAGTTCACTGCTGTTCTCAGTAATAAGTGGCTCTATTTTAACACGTACCAAGGACTGTCAATCCCTGTGTAAATAAACTTGGTATTTCTGAAAAAAATTAGTTAACACAAAATCTGTTTGGAAAATGACAGAAAAAACATTAGAAACACTTGTACAGTTATATTAGACATTTTGTTACAAAGCTAGCTATTGATTTTTATGGGAAGCACACCAGTATCTGTGAATGTTTCATGAGACACTCACATATATTTATTAAAGACTAGCTTGCTTAAACATATGATAAATGGCCAATTTCTTCACCTAGCATTAATCAACTTAACAGCATTTCCTTAAAATCAAGCATCTAATTCACTCTACTCATCTAGGTCTGTATCTGTAGTAAAGGTGCAGATCCTAGTGTTTAGTTTCTTTCAAAAAAAGTCTCAGTGTAATCATTTTAAAGGATCTCATTAAGTCACTTTAAACTCAGACAATTGTCAATTTGGATTTATTTTTCTGAGCAAAGAGTTTGCTTTTCTTAGTCTTAAGCAAACTGCTTAGTGTGTGCCTGGACCTACACACCTGCCTGCTAAACCCTTTGGGTCCCAAACCCCATTAGCCTAAACACCTTCTTTGTCTTTGTTAACTTGATGTAAAAAATCACTCACAGAATTTTATGATGAGAAGTTCTTGTGTGTAATAGAAGTGCAGTTATTTCTTCATAAATAAATGAACTTTGAGGGACAAAATAAAGGAAGGAACTTCATTAAATAAGTCAGCAGAGCTCTCACTTTATGAAGAGAAGTAGAAAGGATGTACATGACTGATCCAAACCTAGATAGATATTAAACACATAAAAAGAAATTCTGCTCTAGTATGGATTGATTTTTGACAGATATAGCTACCTCTTTTCTCCCTTTTAGTAATAGTAGGTCATTTTAATTTTTGCAAAATTTAAAAAATATTTAAATATTTTATAGCAGTCACAAGATTGTGAAAGCATGTTAGATTTTTAAAATTATTATTATTATTATTCTCTTAATTGTGCCTAAATTCATCCCTGTAATCTTCTGTTAAAGCCAAATATTTACACTTTGACCTACAGGTACACATATAAAAGTTCTGTTTCGACAGCAATGAAGAGAGTTGACTGGTGAGAGTTGATAAAAAGTGTTTTCTAGAAGATACAGTTCTGCCATGTGTAATCTAACTATCAAATAATCTTCCTGAATATTGTTGTGAATACATAATTTAATATCTCAAGAAAAATTATTTCATGTTTTATTAATGTATATGACAGTATTTTCAGTCAACCTACATTAATTTCAACATTCCGTATTACAATAAATGTATACGTCTGCATACATTTTATTTTTCAGCATCCAATATTTCTTCTTTCAGTAACATTTAAAACCACATACAAGATACTGCATTCAGAATCAAGCTCAAAACAGTGTGAGCTCCTTCAAAATCAAAACTTTTTTCTAAACACAACAAAGCAAATTATAGATGAAAAGGATACATAAATAAAATTTATGCTTAGCTCCTAGAGAATGATACAGAAAAACGCTGTCAAATTTGCTTAGTCACTTGTAGATCTTTTAGACCCTAAAACTGAAGATCGTGAGTGTGCATGTATTTACAGCTGCAAATGTCTAGATGAAATACAACAAAATGCAAAAGAGACTTAATGTATTCAGTATGCTTAGAACAAGCCGTACTTTGCATTTCATAACTCTGTGCCGTGTTATTTCAGTTACCTCACTTAAAATCAAAACCTTTTGAATAAATTTTCAAGGGGAACATTTTCTAGGAGATAAGACCTGGATTTAAATTTCTGCAGTGGCATTCTTCACATTCTAGGGCATTACCATAGCCACCAAACCATCAGATATTTTGTTTAATACTATATGTTTTGTATTGCCACTGAAAGCAGGCACTGTGCAGCTGGGAGTGTGAGAGACATGGAACCACGTGTGGAACAGCTGATTACATTCAATATTATAGCCCAAACTGGCTATGTGTAAGGTAAAGGTAGACTAAATAAAATTAAATTAATATTTATTTGTCTTACACCTGGACATCAGTATACCATCCCAGCACATTTAGCAATTCATAACTCTGTAATGCAAGTATAGAATGTCAGCAGCATATAAAATGTTGCTGCAAAGGAGACCTGCAGGATAGGTCCACAAGCAGGGTTCAGGAAAATACATGCAAGGAGTAATATCTATGAAAGAAAAGTAAAGAAAACAGAGTAAGAACAGCATTTGGCAAAATGCTAACAAGTACAGGTACTAAAAGATCACATTTGATGACCTTAACAGGTAAGACCATCTCATTTCTGTTGAAGAGCGATCTGTGGAACACAAAATATCAGAGAGAATAAAAATGGCATAGAATTAATATTTCTGCTTTATTTCCAGGTTCCCTTGTCAAAGAGTTCTCAGACATGGTGTCCTGGGTTGGCCATATGACTTTTTTGTATCCCCAATCGTCCCTCCTGCTTATGCTGGATATTAAGCTCTACAGCTTTAAGTTAAGCCCAGAGAAAAAGAGATGGTGAAAGCAGAGAAAAAAAAAACACGCACCGTTTGTCTGCAGGAGTTACACCTTTACTCCCACGAAAGGCCTTGAGGCTGCATTCTGGCAGGATGGGGATATCTCTCTCACTCTCTGGGTGTGCTCGGAAAAAGCACACAGCGGAGGGTTTCCTCAGATCTTTCTCGGTTTTTTTGCGGGAAGAGCCTTTGTTTCTTTTGCTGGTTTTTTTTTTTTCCTTTTCCCTCCTCCTGGGACTGGTTGGCATCTCGTGGGCCCAAGACACCAGGGCAATCCCCGCCCCCCCCCCCCGACTTCTACAGCCGGGCCTGGCAATCGCCCCCCCCCGTGGAGAACTGAACCGGACTCAGACGGACTCTGAATCTACCACCTCTTCAGAGGAAGGAGAGGTTTCATTGTTTTTATATTATCCAAATTTTCTATGCTTATGAATATTCTATTTGTTAAATAAATAGTTTTTTCCACTTTTCTCTAGGGAAATTTTTCCCGAACCTGTTGGGGGAGGGGTGGTTGGAATCGGCTTTTCCTAGAGGAGACCCCCCAGAGGTTTCCTCCTAAATATTGCCCTAAGCCAGGACACATGGTCATCTTGATCACAGAGAGCTGTAGCTATCAATTCTGTCTATGCAGTGTCAGCTATATGGTGCTGCTGGTTTAAGTTTGAAGTCTTAAAGACCTTTTTATATATCTAGTAATAATAACTGGCAGTGACTAAATAATAAGATTGGCAATGTTTGTTGCTAAACAATGGCAACACAACAAACTATTATTCTGAAGTTTAAAACTGGCCACATCTTGCCATCATTCCTATTCATAATGATTTCCAATTTTCTTGAATGTTTGCATATATCATACATATGTATAATTTAACTATATATGTAAAATGCATACATAGTTGTTGCATGTAAACATTGCCCATTTGCAGCATATGAGTTACAAGAATTTTTTTTATCATTTTGGAAGCCAGGCTAGAGGGAATCCAAGATCAAGGACAGCACTTTCTGGTTATATCTCCAAAGTTACAACGGGTGAGTGCAGGCATCACCTCTGTTTATTTCATCACCTCTGGAGATTGCCACCTTATATTTGCATTCAACATTTCATGAACTAGTGCCCAGTCATGAAAACAGGGTCTGATAAAGTAATGTATTTTCTTGGCTTTCTCTGTTCCATATGGCTGGGGGTGATCATCTAAACCTGTCTTAGCAAAGAGATGAATCCTACTATAGTGCTACTTCAGGAATCCAAGCAAACTTCAGACTGAAATCTCAGGTCCTCAGGTGTGTTGAGTGTTTCTAAATACTATGTTGGGAAAAGGAGAATATACGCTGTTAACATGCAGGATTTATTGTTGGTTCAATTCATTATCACAGTGTTTTAGACCAAATTATATAATCAAAGTAGAAAAACTACACCAATGCCAATAGAGTTAAATTTTCTACAGAAATACCTTCTTTGTATCCACGCCTTCTTTCTGCTGTTATATTCACCTTCTCAGTGTACTTTCAGATACTTTCTTGGAGGACAAAGATAGATTGCCAGCATCCAAAGCTTTTTCCTGGGAGCAGCAAGATGGTCATGCTGAATGAGCTTTTTGTTATCAGTAGAGGCTTCTGCTTGATGCTTTGTTTGTATGATTTTTTTGCTTTGTCGTTTGATTTTTATTCACATCAGTCTGCTGATATCTTGTGCTCCCAGCTAAAGTCTGAAAGTTATCCTTCACCTTCTTCAACTTTTCTAACCTACTGGTCTTCTGTTTATTGTACCTTAGAGTGCCAATTCTTTACCAGATTAGTTATTCCTGGACCTTCAGGTACAAGAACTTTATGTTTTGGCTCAAGTAACAGTTCTGCAGGTAGCCACTGTAATTTACTGGTCTTTTAGCATATCTTGCATCACCTTTTAACATTTTCGCCCCGTACTTGATTTGGCCAAATGTCCAGATATGTTTTGGGAATTCACATTGGGAAAACTAATGGTTTGCAGAATCTCTAAACCACTCCTCTTCCTGGGATTTTTTGTTTTCAAGTCCTTTTGATCCTTGAAAAAACACATCTCTATTGCAATCTTACCTTTTCTTCTTCTAAAAAAAATTATTTCCACCTGGAAACACTGTAGATGTGATTTAAACTTGGTAATGTTATGAACAGCAGAACTGTCTCATCTAAAAATGTATAATTTTTTTTCCTTTATTAGTTTCATTTCTGTGATCAGTCTCAACCAAGTAAATGCTCATCTTTATGTGTTTTTCATGAACTTTTTATGATCTTTATACAAATGACAAAAGTCCTAATTCAGAGTTAAGGCTCCCAACTAATATGTGCCAGTCTGGAATCTGCACTGTCTTTTAGAAGTTATTTTATTTATATTGATATTTTTTTGACGTTTTAGGGCTCTTATGTGCAATACAGCAAGTTGCTAATTAATTGTTTTGATAAAAGATTTGTTTTTATTTTGCAAAATATGTTGATAATTTTCTTCTTATCAGGAGAAATTGCAGCTGAAATGTACATTGAAGTGTACACTCCTCTGTTTCTGTGTAAAGAGAAAACAGCCCAAAGAGGCATCAACAAGATCAATCAATCTGAATTCATATGCATTACTTGGTCCTGAGACAAATTTTAATAGATTAGATCCTGGAGTAATTGAAAGCTGAAGAATATTAACATTGTAAGAATTAAATTTTCTTTTTGTTGTACTATTTCTGTTGCATTCAGGGAAAAGAGATATTGTGTAGTCTTTATAATAGGTAGTATTGCATAAAAAACCCCCTCATACCACATTGAATTTTTTCTAACTTGGTCAGGTTAGCTAATTCATTGAGGAAATGATAAACAAAAAAATTTTAAAAATATTTCTCCTAGTTAGTAGAAGCAAAAATAATAATTTCCCAAGTTCTTTTTCTTTCCACATAATTATTATTTTTAATATATTTTCCAATTTTGCTAGTAAAAGTAAAAGGAAGTTTCCCTGTCCTCCTTATATGTGTTGATAATAAATTGCAAGAGTTGATTTGTGACGAACTAATAGTGTCACTTTTGCACTTCTTTTTACTATTATAAAAAAGCATATCCTCAATTGTCTTTAACATTGAATTAAGAAATATAATGGTGTAGAGTACTACATTTTTTCTTATTATCCTTAGAGGTAGTAGAGTACTTGTAATCTCATTATTTCTACGGGATGGCTGTAACTGTATATGTAATATTAATGTGAATTTTACTGAAGTGGAAGAATATATTTGAGTAATCTCATTTTCTCTGCTCTATGCTTGTAGAATTACACATATAACAATTCCATGACTACACTTGGTGATAAAATACATAATATTTAAGCTTGCAAGCTTTTGCTTTTAATGAGGTTTGAATTAGACAAAAGATACCAAGTTGCTCAGCTATTTCAGTGAACTTGAAATAAAAAAAGTTTAAAATGTCAGTCATTTGCTAGATTGTGGATAGCCAGAAGCTCATTATGAATATCGATTTTTTTTCCTGATTTTTTTTAAATCTCCCATGCATTTCAATATACAAAATATGTGTAGAAAAATTTCTCTTAGGTACGTGATTGTTTCTGTAGAGAGCAAAGTTGGAATTTTGTTCTCAAAGAATGTTTTGCTTAACAGGTCATGATCTCCGAGCTAAGGTGAGTGAATATACGTGGTAGTGGATGCTGCTTGTGTGTTCTTGGATACTTTTGTTGATTGCTGCCTTTGTACATGGGTGATGTCAAAAGTAATCTCAGTAAAAGTAAGAATAACATATTCAAAATTCTGAGATGATATCTTTTTCTTCAGATAGCATAAATATTATAAGAGTTTTAATGACTAAGATTTGTCTAGACTTATTCTCTACAAAGCACAACATTTTTACCAGTACTGCTTTCAGAGATGGCTGAGATTTTAAATGCACGGTCTATATAGTATGTAGTTCCAAAAGTCATTCTAGATAAATAGAATCAGACTCCTCGTTCTCCTTTTCATCTCTTTTGCTTTCTTTGTCCCGCAATCCCATCTCTGAACCATCTGGTCCATCTGACACAGCAATCCAATATCTCAGGATTGATGATATTCTGTGGTTTTTTTCCTCGCTTTGCCTGGGCAAAGCATGGTTATCATATTCCAGCCCATACTCAGCACTGAAATTTGTTGCAGGGAGGATCATGTGGAGGTGTTTTTGGCTTGTGAGCCAGCACCTTTGATGAGTTTTCTGTGGGAGTAGAGAACTTATTGAAGTGTACTGTACAGAATTAAGTGTTTGTTAGCCTTCACTCATGTGGAAGAGTATTGTAAGAATTCAAGGGTTTGTTAGCCAACACCTTTTGAGTGAAGACCTTTTGAATCTAAGCAGCAGGCTCATTCCTGGGGTTTAGAAGATGTTCAATAAAACAGAATTCCCTGACATGTGGTCCAGGGTCCTTGTGCAGCCTGATGAGAATTTACAAGAAGCATCACACCCCTCCTGGTGGCTTGTGAGAGGGCAATGGCTCTAAACTGAAAGAGGGGAGATTTACATTTGATATTGGGAAGAAATTGTTTACTGTGAGAGTGGTGAGTCAGTAGAGACTGAAAATCAGTGGATACCCCATCCCTGGAAGTGTTTCAAACCAGGTTAGACGTGGCTTTGAGCAACCTGGTCTATTGAAATATGTCCCTGCCCATGGCACGAGGCTTGGAACTAGATAGTCTTTAAGGCCCTTTCCAGCCCAAATCATTCTGTGGTTGGAACATTTGCATATACCAGTCTTGTGTGGAGCATACACAGGAACCATTCTCACATGAAAATAAAAAAATCTAAATTCTTTTCTTTGATATTGTTCTCATTAAGATTATAGTATTTTGCAAGTTCATTTGTATTCTGTGCCAATTCCTTTATCTCATGCAATGTATCACATACTGCTAATGTGACTGTGTTTTTCACATGACACAAACACACTTGTGCTTCTTCTTTTTTTTTTTTTTTTTTTAATTTCCTATATAAAACTATCCTGCAATAATAAAATGCACCATCTACTTTTTTTGTAAGACTTTTTCCGACTTTGGGGATTGAAAATATTCTCTACTCAGGACAACTATAGGGGTTAATATCAACACTGAACTCAGTTTTGAGTTAAAATATTGCTGTAGTGAGAACTTAAAAACCAACTACAACATAAAACGAACCGACATAACCCCACCACTAACAACAGAAATACTGCCAGACGCTAAAGTAAAGTACACTCCATTTCATGTTGTCCAGCATTTTCACAGATATAGAGATTGTTCACCAAAATTCAATATCTAGTCCTTATAAATTTTTCCCTTTTCTGCCTGCCCAATAGTAGTAAATTAATAAACATTTCAATCAATGCATTACTGTACATCTTTCAACCAATTTATTTCAAAAGAGTAAAATATTTAAGATGCAGATTAGGAAGCCATCAAGAACATCCTTCATCTAAAACTCATGAAAGGCGCTACTTTTTGTCAATCTAAGATAGAATTTAAGTTTGTCAGATCATGGCTTATCAAATTATACTGTCCTTCATCTTTTCCACTGTTAAGTTTTTGCTTCACAAGACCTTATATGTACGCCATCTTCAAAAGGGAGATGAAAGATATCTGAGTTAAAGTCCTCTCCTATGCAGGGACATAAAGAAATTCAATTAGTGATTGGGAAAGATTATTGGAACTAGTGGTAAAGGGGTTTCATAACGATATAATAGTATGGCAAGGGCTGTCTGAAAACATTAATTGTGGGGTTTTTTTACAACTTGAGCAGCATATTTAACAAAACTCTGAATCATAATAGGGGGAGTGGGTTAAATACCATCTTTTTGGATGTGTTTGGTAAGATGAAAAGACATGCTTTGCATAATAAAAACCAAAAGCTAAAAGTCTTGTTTCTATTTCACTGGCATATCAACAAAGAAATTTCCCAAATTCCAGAGAAAATTGATGCAATTCCACATAGTTTGGTAATTTTTATTAATAAGCCACTTAAAGAACACAAAACAGGTAACCAAGAATTATTACAGTTATAGATGTCCTATGAAAGCTGTTGTACTGAAAACTTGCATTATTTTTCCTTCTTTTTCATCAGTCAGTAGGAGAGAGATTATATTTTTCCCCAGGAAACATGTTTGTCTTCATTAATTGAAACATAAGACTTGGACTTTAATCCTTTTAGCTTTATTTCAAAGAAGAAACAATCTAAGAGTTTTGTTCTTGTAGGAATTTATAATGACCCTCAACATGTAACAGAAAAATTCCTTTTTAATTTAAAAGACTTTTGGTGATTTTTCAGAAGGAGCTGATAGAATCAGTGAACAGTAATTCATCAGGGAAAATCTTTGTTCTTTAAAATTTCTTCCATGGGTTCACATATCAATATTTGAGAACTGTTATGGTTTCACTGCAGATAGTGTTTAAAGAACTAAGATGTTTTAAAGTTACCTGCAACACCTGATTTATAAGAAAAAAACCCTGAACAACAAATCCAAAACACAAACCCCAAATTACATATTTATAGGAAAATAGAAGGTCTGTGTGTGTTCAAGATTGTGAACAGAGCCTATTGGAACAAGACAGAATTGAGGTTAAAATGCTTGAAGTATAGAGTAGCTATCTACTGAGATTTTCTGTATTTCCTTTTATATCTGACAATATATTTTAGAAGACAAAAAAATTATGAAGGCTAATTATTTTGTGGTATAGCTGTATTCCTCTGCATAGAGTAATTATTTGTAACTGCTTGCACCTTTAGTGACATTGTCATGATGTTTACTAACTTCACTCAAGGCTTTCAGCTGTATAATGTACCTCTCTTACTCATTTTTCACTGGGCACAGCCTGAATCTCATAGGAGTGCTGTAGCTGAGAGTGACTAAAATAGGGATGGCCATCACGCATTATGCATGATGCAGAACATTCACCAAGAGATATTTGTCTCGTTGAAGGAGCAGAGGGTCATCTCTGAGTCACGTACATTGATCTAGTAGCGATGTGTTTGTTATTCTCAAGAGCAGTGTTTCTGAGAATGAACTGAAATAATCCAGTGAAAAAACTAGTCAAAATTTAAACCACTTGTAGAACTGAAGTATCAGATGTATTGCAGGCTTAAGAATTATGACATCTGAGCTGTTTAATTTTAGTACTTCTTAAGCTCCAATGTAGATTCCTATGGCCTCTGAACAGGAATGTGATTTTTTTTTTAAGCTAGGTGTTAAATACAGGCATATTAATATCTATTAACTGGAACATGAAAACATCAAATGATGTTGTATCCTAAGGGAACTGTTTCAGAAAAATTATCATTTTCTTTAAACCACTCCACTTCATGCAAGACCGTAATGGCATGTCCATGGGGCTTTCATGAACAGAACTATTTAATTCTGAGGAAATTCAGATATCTCTGCATGATTCCAGCCCAGTTACCATTTCAGGAAGATTAGGCAAATTATATGGATTTTTCACCTTCAAAATTTATGCAATACTTTGTGGATAGCAGGACTGATAATGAGAACATAATTGGGACTCTCATAAATAACAGTGATTATCAAATTCAATAAAGCGCAATTTTACTAAGTAGTAGCGGCGCTGACCATTAAATATGGATGATAAGATGTTAAACACGTGTCCTATTTTTTGAGTCTAATACACATTATATAAAAGTCGAGCTATATTATTATGAATTTTTGCAAAAGGGAGATACTAAAACTATGCACTCTGAATAGAAAAGTAACTGACATCATAGTTGGTAATTTTTCTTTTTTTTTTTAAATTTGGAAAATTAGAGTAGCATTACTGAAAAACAAGAAACTTTCTTTTGGATGTAAAAATTTTATAGGACTCGGCCTAGAAACTAAGATTTGAAAGTTTTGACCTTAGTTTTTTATCTGTCTTTGGTGGAATTTATATCATAGCGTAGCTTCTGGCTATATTTAATCTTTTTAAGCAATTACTTCTGACTGCAAATCTAATGAGATTATGTTGGGTTGTGATTTTTTTTAAGCATTATGCAAAGGTATCCTTAACTAAGAGTGAAAAATTCCAAAGGTCACTCCTTTTTATTAATTTTAAATCATTATGGTGGACTGATAGTAAAAAGTATCAGAGGGATTTTTTTTTTTTTTAATTAGGGAACTGAACTGTGGTGTCTTATATTTGTAGGAGTGTAATTAATTTATCCTACATTCACTTTTATCCTGAAACTTGCAGATTTTTCTAAATTCTTTACTCAGTTTGGACTGGTGAGGCTGCATCTTTAATCCTATGTTTGGTTTTCACCATGAAAAAGACATTCAGGTGGTGAAGATCATTCAAAGAAGAGCAACAAAACTGGTGAAAGGCCTGGAGCACAAGTCCTATGAGGAGTGGCTGAGGCAGCTGGGGTTGTTTAGCCTGAAGAAAAGGAGGCTCAGGGGAGACCTTATGGCTCTCTAAAACAACCCAAAAAGAGGTTGTAGTGATGTGGGGGTCTGTCTCTTTTTCCCAAATAGTAAGCCACAGGACAGGGGGAAATGACCCCAAGATGCTTCAGAAGAGATCATACATGAGGAGAAATTTCTTAATGGGAAGGTTTGTCAAATATTGAAGCAGGCTGCTCTGGGATATGGATGAGATACCATGCCTGGAGGTATTTAAAAGACCATATGTGGTGTTGAGATACTTGGTTTGGTGGTGGTCTTGGCAGTGCTGGGTTTACATTTGGATGCAATGACTGTAAAGGTATTTTCCAACATAAAAGATTATATTATTTTTTCCTTATTTTAAGAAAATAGTTATACTAATGAGAAAGTAAAATAAGCAGAATCCATTCTGAAACTATCAGGTGGCATTACTGTTACCTGAAAATATTTATTCTAGTGATTTTGGTGAATTATTATTATTGCTATTCATTATATGAATGCTGGAGACTGAAAGATCAATGGTGCTTAACTGTTCTCACTATATTCTGTAATATAGTTCTATGTTCAGTAATATAGAACTATGTTCAGTACAAATCTTCATAAACTTACCCTCAGCATAATTTTTAGGTGTATAGCAGGCAAATATCACAGATGTTTTGATTACTCAGGGAAAGACATTGATGTCTTTGAAAATTGCCAGAAAAAGACCTTATCTATTTAACTTTCAGACTTGCATTAACATATGAAGATTCACTTTCTAGAAATATGCAAAATCTCTTGCCTATCTCCAGATACCATTCAGGAACCTTATAATTAGTGAGACCTGCCTCATTTTGAGTAGCTGAATGTAGGTGTAGCAGATTGGTGTTTTTCTGAAGAGCTTAAAGTCAATGCATATTAGATGACTATGCAGTTAGAAAAAGTCTATAATAGATGATAAATGATATTTTTATAGCAAATGTAATCTCAGTTCCATTCTGAAAGGAAGATGGGAAGCTTAATTATAAATTAGTAATCTGAACATAGTCATGAAGTAAAAATTATTTTGGAAGGACAGCACAAGAGTATGAACAATGATACAGACTTTGCTACTGGACTGATTATCAGGAAAGGACACAGGGATAGAGTAAGACATGACAGAAAAAATCCCCCACAGTGTAACCCAAGACACCTTTGGGAGAATGTTCTTGTTTCCACATTTTAAGGTGTTCCTACCTGATGATGATACTGTTTGGCTATCTCCACTGTTCTATGCTAGAAAATTTGAATTTAAAATGAAAAATCTAGGCCCTAATACTTCCTTTTGAATATATTTTTTGTCTCTATATTTTCTCTCTGCCTCATATCTCCTCAAATCATGTCTGATTATAGCTAGTTTCCCTGGTATTTAGCTATTATTGAATGTAGTAATAAAAGAAAATCATAGAGATACTTAATTATCGACACAGCAGGTATCCAATGAAGAAACTTAATTCTAACCTTTTCCTCTGTGATAAGATAATTATTTGGGTCTAATTGCTGCTAATATATATATATTTATTCACTGATTGTAAACTGTGGTCTAAAGGCTGTTTCTGTGAAAAGAAAAAAAAAGCCAAATAAAAAAAAAATAAAAAAGCAAATCTCTTCCATAACACTACAGGAGCGCTGTTGCTTGATTCTAATCAAGTACAGATGTTGTTCAAAGAAAAGAAAACAAAACCCAACAGATTCTATCCATTTTTATTCTGAAATAATAATAAACTGCTCTACCTAGCTGAAAAATCCTAGCTATTGATACATATCCTTATACGTGTTAAATTTATAACTAAGGAAAAGCAGTCTGTTTGTGTTCCTACCAAGTATTTTATTCATGCAGGAGAA
Source organism: Petroica traversi (assembly GCA_025920805.1). Classification (NCBI taxonomy): domain Eukaryota; kingdom Metazoa; phylum Chordata; class Aves; order Passeriformes; family Petroicidae; genus Petroica; species Petroica traversi. The sequence goes on from JAHLSL010000023.1 coordinate 2,711,838, forward strand.
AAAGCCCAAACCAACAATATTGCAGGAATTTTGAGAGTAAGTGACCCTATGATCCTAGGCACTGATGAAGAGTGGGGAAATTAGAAAAGCGATTCACATCTCATTGTGATGATGAGATAAATACAACGTCTGCAAATCAATCATCAGTGACATTGTCTCTGATACTGGCATAACTTCTCATCTTTTGATTTCATTATTAAATACTGAGACACTGACACAGTTCACAAAGAAGTTTTGAAAATATTTGCATTGATTATGTAGGCATTCAGCCAGATTCTATTTGTGATGATAAGGCAAGAGTCAAACATTTCTTTGCAATGATGTTTGAGATTCTGTGTTTGAGGGGACAAAATTTAGTGTCATTATTTAGGGCCATTATTTAGTGTCCATGCTTAAGAGGTTTTATTGTAAAACAGGAAAAAAATTATAGAAAAATAAAAGAACCGAGGAAATTTATTTTTTGCAATGCAGTTTTGTGGCTCGAAGATTCATTGTGAAAAAAATACCCTGGGCACAGATTTGCGCAGTTCATAGGGCTCTGAGAACAAGAGGCTATTTTGGAACAGATGTAATAATAATAAAAAAAAATCATTATCTTGAGTTGGCTTGCCAGTAGCCCTTAGAAATGCAGTACTTTCAACCAAGAACCTTTTTATAAGACCACTCTAAAATCCATCGTGTTGAAAGGCAAAAGGCCCATAGTCAGCACCTTTAGATGCTGTTAAGACTGAACCTCTATTTTCCATTGTCTTGTTTTTCACCCACATTTAAAACAAAGTGGCAGTGCAAAGGTTGTATTTTTTTTTCCTCCCTTTATCATAAGGACTCCTTTCTTGCAGTCTTTGGCTTCCATGGTCATTGCTGGCACTGGAGCACCTCAAGGTCAAAGTTAAATTCTTTCTTCTTTATTTTTGTTTTAATATGGTTAACACTATAAGAACACCAATATGAAGTTAACATAAAAATATATAAAAACTCTAAAGGAATTTAATATTATTTTCTGGCAGAAGTATTTGTTAAAAATGAAGAAGGATACCTAAAAACAGCAATTTGAATACTGATGAGAAAAAGCTAAAAACTAAATTTTAACAGGGAACAACATCAAAAAAGAGTCATCTACATCAAAAATTCTCTCAGAAATAAATCCAGAATTTTTTCTCATTATATGTACAGCTACAAAGTAGGAAGAACCCATAATACTGAAATGCACTTTTGGAAAAAGATGAGAAGGTTTATAGCTAGACTCCAGTCTTCCAAAAAGTAGGTATGAGCTCAGCTTAATGTTATTATGGCTAGGTCTGGGTGCAGTGTAAATATTTGATTTTAGCACTCTAACTAATGGTGACTCAGCAACCACAGGATTCTGGAAAAACCTAATATTGTACTGCCTTTTTTTATCAGATAGTTCCTCAGGCAGTTTTCATGCAGTATCCTGAGACTGCCTTCTGAATTCCTAGACATGTTTAGTGGTGATCCAGAAACTGAGTAAAACTGTTGGGTTTGTTGTTTTTCAAAAACAGGTGCATGAGAGTTTTTAAATATGGAGGCATCTATTTTTAATATGTTAATATATAAATATTTTTATATATTTACAGACTTCTACAGTTCTGAAAGTTAGTTGGTCTCAGGCAGACTGGTTTGAGTACCAAATATAAATGTTTGCCCTTGTTAAAATTATTGATCCTGAATACTTTGGAAATATAAAAAAAAGGCCATAGAAAAATAACTGTTAAGTCTTATCCTTTATATATTTGTTTTATTTCCCAGTGTCATTCTTGACTCAAGAGACATTCGATGTCAATATAGCAAAGCCATACTTTGCATCCATACTCTGATCTCTCTTGAATAAATATTAGGCTTGACGTTTCTATGCTAGTCATTCTTTACTTGCACAGAAACATAGGAAACATTTTTTAGCTAGAGGCAAAGAATAAAAATATATATATTGCTTTAGTTATGTTTCAAAAACTACGTTTAGACCTGGTAGAGTTAGAGTACATCAAGACTGCCACAAAAAAATTTGTCTTTAACTGCAAATTGACTACTTGACTACTTGGCTAATTCCATTATTCATGTTCATGTAATAGCTGCAATCTAACAAGGGCAAGGTCGAGGTTTAGTCCATTAGTTTAAACAGAACTAAATGTAAATCACAGAGATCAACTGAAAGCTGAGGTATGTCCTAGTAAGTATTCCCAGGCACACTCAGATATCAGAACCTTTAACATACCTTTGTAAAAATGAGAATGTTGAGTCTCCAGGAGATGGTAGAATGCCAATACCTGCAAAATTACTGCTGGAGCCCAGAACAGCAGTGGCTTCTTCTGCACTCTATATGACATTGTTACAGAATTTGGATGAGTTGTCTCAAAGACAAGCAAATCACTGTTGCTGTCAACAAAATGTAGGATTAGTTTCAGAAAGTTGAGTCAGCTACTTTGTCTGCTCTTAGAAGAATAAGGAAGGTGAAAAAAAAAAGATTGTAATCTAAATTTGCTAAAATCAGTGGAATTACCTATTTAAAATGAAACATATGCTTTTGACTTGCCAAGATGGGGACGTATTCTCGATTAATTACCTTTATTTTATTGCAATTAGAGTTCTCATTAATATTTATCAGAGTACACATCCATCTCCTTTAACCATTGCCCCATTTTCTCAGTGTCCCATTGCCTTCACTGAATGAGGAAATAGATACACAATAATGTAATATTAATAAAGCAGTCATAACTGGTTTAGCATATGCCTAATTCACCTAGGGAAACTGAGCCACCCAGTTGCTAAATAAAATAATTCTAATATTAATTGTAATTTATTACTTGTGTAATTATTTTGAACTATTTATATAGTTTGCAGAGACTGACAGAGCAATGCAGGTTTAGAAGTGCATTTTTATGAATGAGAGTACAGAAATTATTAGGCCACAGAACAAGCAGAAACCCTGATTTCTGCTGGAACACTCTTGAAATATCTCCAAAATTTCCTTTTTATTTTTTTTAAATTGCAAACATTATTAATAGCATTTTTTTCTAGAGGTATGCAAACATCAAAAGACATTTTATTTTTCTTGTAAGCCATATATAGAATGTCTGTTGCTCCTTAAAGCTTGAAAGAGAATCTTCATTCATTATACATTATTGGTAACCAAACCCTATGAGAATACTCCCCACTGAGAAGCAAAGGTTGACAGTGGAGGCTAATAAAACGAAACTTTTTTTTTTTATTCAACTCTCTGACTAGATAAATTCTAAGCGCACATTTTAATCGAGCTTAATGAGGTTTCATACTGTTTATATGCTCTGGCTATACCACTGTAATTAGCACCAAGGCATTACTCACTCTTGTCTTCATAAGAGTTTCATCTTAGCCTTTGTAAGAGGTCCTGCTACTTTTTTGCTTCATTGCTTTGCTTTATTGAACATTATATGACATAGTAAGCAATTAAGTATATTTTTGGAGGAAATTAAATCACAAAAAGGGCATTAATGCTCAGACTTAAATCCATAAAAGTAGGGAAACTGAAGTTAAGGTTGAAATCATACTTGTTTTATCTCCTTATGCTAAGAATGGCAGCTTGTATTATATTCAAGTGCAATATACTATATAGTATTCAAGTTCATATATTCTTTTTATCCCCATAACTATATGCAATGTGGAGGAAAAATGGTAATATTTACTCTATAATTCAGCATTTCCTTTCATTGGGAGACTTTCAAGTGCTCAGAATTTTATTGATAGTTTTATCTTTTAAAGATAACATTAAAAAAGTCTAATCTGTATATGCAAACGTGTCTAAGTAGATCCAATTTAAACTATAATTCTAATGTTTTGATCAATGTATTTTTATGTGGGTAGTAAAATATCTCAAAGGTATTCAGTCACAAAGACACAATTATAATGGGCATAAGCAAGGCCCTCCAAAGCACCCCCATGCAGACATTAAAAATATTTTTTTTGAAGTGTTCCTTAAAAATCATACAATGAAAAATTGTTTTAAGTGATGTGCAAACTAAAAATTATTTTCTTCCACACATTAGCAAAAAAATGGTTTTTCAAATAGCTGTGCTAAATTATACAAGAAAATCTGTTCCACTGTGTCTAGAGCCACGAATAAAAGAATAGCCACCAAAACAATATCTTGTTCTGAATTAAATCACTTTTAAAGGCAAAAAGAGATTGTCTACAGGCTCAAATATTCCAACACTTTTCATTTAAAGTACAAGGTTATGTATATTTATAGGCAACTTATATTCGAAAGCATGCTACAGCAAATTGTTTGACAAAAATTTTATACATTAAAATGTCCTGTAAATGTATTTAGCTAAGATGAATCTTTATTCTCATTTGCAGGTAAATTCCCAACAATAATAAAATAGCGTGGAAGGGTAATTTAACTGAAGAAATAAATGTTCTTTTCTTATTTATGACCTTTATTTAATTTCAGAACAAGCACATACTAATTCAAATATTCTGAGAACTGGATCTTTCAGAAGACCCCTATTTGATAGCCTTTAGGACAATTCAATGTACCTACACAAATAAACTATTTTCAGGGAATACCAATCCCCCAAAATCTGAAAAAGATAAAGTGAATATTAGAAAAGGAATAAACAAAAACGAACAAAGAAACAAAAAACACATGCTGAAGAATTCATGACCATGAAGAGAAGTAACACAGCAAAACCCAACAATAATTAAGTATCATTTTGTTGGTGTGGAATAGCGAATATTTTTATAAGTGTTATTATCACTTTCATTGACAGAACATCAAACCAGACCTCTCTTTGAATTTGTCCAAACCTTTTCCTTGAAGGATTACAAATTTACAAAGATAAATATACAGGGATCCAACTGTTATTGGAATATTAACTCAAGCAGTTGATTCTTTGTGGAGCGAAACCTCAAAGCTAACAATGAGATATATCAAAACCAAAAGGTTTTCAAACCACTTCATCTATTCCTCTATACATATTCTTCCCTCATGCTACCTAAAACTTTATTTCTGTCTCCCTAAATCCTGCCAGCAGCCTGTTATTCACAGAAGCATCTCTGCTTGACCTGCATGTTGAATTAGGGATTAAATTTTTCTCTGTCTAATATGTTCTTCTACATGGAAACCTCTGTATTTTTTCTTAGCACATTCAGTTGATCATAAGGGAAGGATAATTTTCCTCTTCTTCATTACTATCAAGCTCTCCTTTAGTCACTAAGTAAATAGTAAAAGAAGAGCAAACAGTGTAAATATGTGAACAATCCCTTCTGAAAAGGTTTCAGTGTCATTAAATAGTTTTACTTTCAAATAATGGTTCTACTTTATGCTTCCTAGACTTTCTAAATAGTCAAATGAATATATAAACACTATTTTCAAAATACTCTTAACTGTTAGAGAAGGTTTGCAGTAGTTCAGTAAAGGTAATCACCCTTTTAATTCAGGACCAAATGTTTTAGAACAAGATATACCATCTTGACAAACTATAGTGCTTGAATTAGGATATTCAGGACAATGCATATGTGATCATGTTTTTTATATGGGTGGATTGACTCCATTGCTGGTGTGTTACTAAGCAGACTACTTGGGCTATGCATATTATAGTCCTGTTTATGGGTGATATCAATTCTAATTTTCAGGTCTTTACAGCTTTTATTCCCACTCAAAAGTAGAGCTCTTAATACAGAAATCCATCTAGATAAGTTTTGTCAACACATTTAAAGGGGTGGAAAAAGAGTTTTTTGTTACGTGAGCCCACTATTGTTAAGGTTAAGTATTGTTAATTGTTAAGTATTGCCCTCAGGGAAAAAAAATGTCATAATTTAGAAAGAAAAGAATGATTCCTTTGAACTCTCTATGGTAATTTGCAGTTATGTATAATAGATTGAACATCAATAGTTTTAAATATCTTAATAGTTTAGATTTTATTTTTGAGATGGCAAGAACTTAAACTTTCCATTCCTACTGCAACTGTAGATTGGAATGAAGGAACATAACTTTTGCTATGCAACAGATATGTAACTTCTTGCTAGCTAATTGCTTGCAACAGAACCTGGGCAAAAAAAGATCAATCTCTTTCCAAAAAAGCACTTTCCTATATCACATTTCTATTATGCAATGACAGCAAAAATCTCACCTCACTCTCTGAACATGTCACTCTGTGAAGGAAAGGAACTGTCACTGTGACAAGAGAGACATTGAGTATCAGTGACAGCAGTTTAGAGTAAATATCTATTTTCTCAACCTCCTTCCTAGGCACCTCAAAATTTCCTTAAACATTAGTAAATATACATGAGGAAAATCTAAAAATTAATTAAATAACAAAGAAGGGAAAAAAACTGTGTAAAAATATATCGAATAACATTTTTTCTTTTTCTTTCTTCATTTAATGTTTTCTGACTAGTAGTACCAAGACATGTTATTCAAAGTACCTGATCAAATGAAGGCTTGATTAGTAATAGAAGTCTTTACTTTGCAGTCAACAATTAGCTTTTACCATCATACATCAAAAGATCATACATATACACCATACATTACACCATGCCTAGTCAGGGACAAAAGGACTCTGATGAGGTCTATTTAGACTAGCCAGGTCAAAACAGGCAGGATTAATGCTTCATGTCAATTAAATGAATTTCCACTTAGAATTCTGTGGGTCAATGCTATTACTCTCCTTTTTTTTAACAACCCCATGTCAAGGCTAATAGTAAAACCATCATGCAGATGGCAGAGAATATTTTGTGGTATTAGTATTAATTAAGCAAATAATTCAAAGCCAGAAAATAAGCATTACAATGTGCAGCCTAAATATCTAAAATACTCTTTTCACTAAAGATAACATTGGGAATTGCTTGTTCTTCATAGACAAATATAGAAATCTGATGTTATACAAGTGTGGTAGAGCATTGCTGACATAAGTGAAACTAGATTAAGTGACTGGAAGTTGAAATGAGAAAAAAAATCAATCTTGAAATAAAGTGCATTTTCCTAGCTGTGATGGTAATTAAACACTGGAAAAACTTCCACAGGAGGCAATGGACTAACCAGATCCTGCAGTCTTTAAAATGAGCTGTCTTTAAACATAAAATTATTTCCTCAAGCCTTTCTGATAAACGGTATATTTGATATGAACTTGAAAAGAAAGCACTGGAACTGAGTGTTCAGAATGTTCTGTCACTGAAATTTGTGATGCTCTAAGGCAGTTGTTCATGTTTTTCTTATTCCTATTTGAGGAGATCAAGATAGTAAGCCTCATCCTTAATATTTGCAGATCTATGCAAGAGAATGACTACAAGCCAATTTCAAATAATATGTTTCGTGGTTATGTTCTCACATCCTGTCTTCTCCCTTCAGAGCTGAAGACTGACAGGGTAAATGTTCATATTTTTCAGCTCTGTGAACATAAGATGTAGGTTACATGTGACACAAGGGAAGAGCAGATCTGTTCCCTTAGTAGTACATGGACTATTCTCTGACCATTGACTACACTACCTTGCCCACCAGCTCAAGCACAATCACATAGATTTTTGGTTGGAAAAACACTTTTTCTTCAGATGTAAATCAAAAGGGAGTTTGAGAAAAGCGTTCATCTTTTTATGCATGGAGGTGTGATTTAACCCATAGAATAACATAGGCATTTGTATCATAATCCAGGTATGGTTTGGGTAATCAAAATCACTTCTCTTTTTATAAGTTTCCAACACTGAAACCAAGATCAAAGTTTTTTTGTTTCTCCTGCTCCCGTCATGAGACACAAAGTTTACTCCCCTCACAACTGAAAGGCTATTCTACTAATGAAGTACTGATCTTTTTTAGAATATTTAGGTGAAACTTCATGGAAAGGGGCATAGAAAAATAAAATTGAATTATATTTGTATCACAGTAAACCTGGGAAAATGTGGAAAATTTATTGTTTTTCAATTCAACTCTTAAAAATACATGTAATCATATGAACTCATTTAAGGGCCATTTGCTTACAGGATGAAAGCTAATCTTACACTTAAATGTTTAGATGGATAAAAACCAATTAAAAAAAACCTGTGAAAATTAAGGATAGGTTTAGTGAACTGGCAGAATACTACAAACATTTTCAATAATGTTTTGTCATTTAAGTTTGGATTGTTCCAATTGAAACATTTCCAGAATCTGTAGAATCATAAAGGTGCTGTTTAAAAGTCACAGCAGTAAGAATACGCTCTGGCAGTGTTATGTAGACTAAACTCAGTCTGTTTTGTTCATGTAAACAAAGATTCTCATAAAATAGACATAATTAATCACAAGGATGATGTTTTCTCTGAAGAGATGAAAAGGATCAAAAGGTTCTCTCTGGATTTTTCGTGGAATCAAAAATAATATGGGCTGCATAATTCAGGACAGAAATGGCTAATTGTTTTGGGAAGAACTCATTCCTTTTCCTTAACACAATGCTTATATAGACATATAATTGCATAATTGCAGATACTTTATGAATGTGTGTAAATGAAGAATCAATATCAGATAAATAACTAACTAACTAAATAACAAATAAAAGACAAAATAACCCACAAAAGAACAAAGAAGAAGATTAAAGATGACTAACAATCTTAAGAAAAATAGTTGCTAAAACATTGCTCTCTAAACAACAGATGTGGTTTGTAAATGCTAATCTCTTTTACAAAAGTTCAAAGCAGAAATATTTCAATCAATCATCCTGCTTTCAGGGACTATAGCAAACAGTTTCTCCAAATTTGTTTAGAAGATGACTGTGATCAATGTTGACAGTTAGGCAAAGTATTTTTAAGAGTTCAGAGCACAAGAAGTAGCAACAACAGTCATGAAAGCACCAAATGTATCATTACTTTTCAAGATTAAAAAAAAAAGAGACAGTAATAACACAAAAGGTATTGCAGACTCTCTCCACACATTTTTATTTTAAAGACCATAAGATTGAATACCTGCTATGTTTTCAAGCAAATATCGCCAGCAAAGTTTTTAGTTAAACTGAAACGGGTGTCAGCACAAAAATTAGTGCTACAATAAACATATATTTGTAATTGAATATTCTCTAAAACCTTCTTTATACTTTAATTCATTTGATTACTTTAGTCTTCATTGCCTCCAAATGCTCATAAAATTGAATTATATAAGAATATGCATTCATATAAGGCCATATAAATTCACATACGAGAGAACCTTTGTGGGGAAAAATATATAGGAAAAAAAGAAGACTTGCAATGTCTAGGGTTAATAGGAACATTCATTCAACTTCAATTACTCCAACCCTTTCTATTCCCATCCATTTGCCTCCTGTCACATGTTCCCAGTGCACCATGTGCCTGAAGGAGTGCTCTGTGTGTGTTGCACTGACTCCACAGGTGCCCTCTGGGACAGAGGTGGCAGATGTTCTGACAGTGACCTGCAGGTATAGGAAGTTCCATTTCTACCTCCAGTGCAACTTGAAAGAGACTTTTTTTTTCCCCCTGTCTTTACAGAGTTCTTTAGTTTTTCTTCCTTTGAACTAGTTTTGAAGAGAGGTCTTGGCAGGCAGGGAGAGAGTGCAGCTCTGAGATTTTTCTATGAGAGGGCAGTGACACAGAGGGAGTTACAGAGGAGTGAAATGGAGGTGGGCAGGTGGGTTTAAATGAGCTGAACTTCTACCTGCTCTGGAGACATTCCTCCCTGCTGCTGTTGCTTTAATATCTTAAGAAGATATCTGTGATGAGTACTTGTTTGGAATGCTAATGCATATAAATATTCAGAATCAATATTTTTTTCTTCAGAGGCAGACAAATTAGGACTAACTGCAGAGATCTACTTTTAGGGAAAGGAGATTTGGAGATATACCTTTTTGTCAAAGGATTTCCTAGGTATCTTAAAGAGTGTTCTTCTTATGTAATAAAAACTGATATTAAAGAATTACCACACACATATCTGAAATAACAAGAAAAAATATCGAAAGCACTAAAATATTGAAAGTTTTGCACTTGGAAAAGCTGACAAGTTATTCAAAGATTCTTGAACTCCCTACAATTTTTCTTCCAGGATGAAAGGTTTTTTTGTGGATAATGAAATACATTTATCTCTAACACTTAAGAGTAGAACATCCCATATATTGAAGTGAGATATGTAAATCACACAGGCTTTTGAAAAAAAGGGCAATTTTTTCCTCTGAGAGCAAGGTAATTTGATTCAATTTTTTCACTAAAATCACAGGAGTGATGAGAGAGAAATTTACTTACTTTAAATGCATTTTAAGTCTTAGGTTTTAACTTTTTTTTTCTTGGCAAGGAAAAGGAGAGGAGGTATGATCTCTTACTTTGAAAAGCAGATTTAGTGTTTGTTTCTCATCAATAAACATTTCATTTGATTTTCTTGGTTATGCTGTTACCACATCATCTGCTCAGGTAAATGTTAGGTACTCCAGAAAATTAAGGCCTTTCAGAAAAATAAAAATATCTCACCTGGCAATTTTATCTCACAGAAAATCAGTGTTTGCAATAAGGGTTCAGTCTGAATTTTGTTGATTCTCTCCACTGCACGGACTAATATTTGCATTTCTATTTGCTTTTTCTGAGAGGTTTTTCCTTGAAAATATATTAATATTCTGAACACTAGTGTTATATTTCAGGGTAATATATATGGAAGAAATGTCTTCACATACAAGTGTCTGCACTTATTTTTTCTGATTTTCCTGCTTTAACAAGAGAATGAAAACAAAACAAAATGCAATAAATTTATATAATTGTGAATTTTTCCCTCTTATTTTTATATATAAAGGGGGTTTTTATAACTAGATACTGAAGAGGTCATGCCTCAGTACCTTTTTATTTGTCTGGCAACCTTGATCTCCTTTACTCTGTTGATGGGCAATGATTTATTTTTATTTTCACGTATTGCTTGCAGTGGACTTCATTGGACTGTATCCAATTTTTGTGTCACTGATTGTGAAATTAGGGGAACAAAGTTGGTGGGACTCACCTAATTATAGTCTAATCATCTACAAGATACAAGTCTACAGTTAAAATAATCCTTTAGATTATGCTTGTTACAAGTGAAGAGACATAAAGCCCATCTATCCAATATGGTTTAAAAGTTAGCCCATTGACAAGGTGAACATACCTCTGTGGAATGGAAATAACTTGGCCGGGCAGCTTCCAAATATGCAGCTTTTAATATTATTGCCTACATAACAGAAATGCATGTGATTTGATAGATTTCAGCCTAACCAAATGTTAGTCTAGACAGGAATTAGTAAATTTGAAAAGCAGAAACTAGAGGGACCACCTCAGGAGATATCTGTATTTTATACATCAATAGTTAGATGAAGTGAATTCTCTCCGTATCAATCAGTTCATGACAGGTGCTCGCTGCTTACCTTCCTCACTGCCTGACATGCCTTCATTGCACTGAGTTCATGAGAAGCATTCCTCAGTGGAACTTCTTTGAAGATCTCTCACTAGGATAGCAAGCCTGATTCTAAATATACTCATGTCCCACCTTGTCAGATGCATTGGTTCTTGCCCAACAATCCTTGTCAGACTCAGAGTCCCACATTCATAAAAGCCAAAGTCTAGTTTTGAAACAGGACCTGTGAAGAATTAATTAATCCACTGGATATATTAGTTCCTCCTTTCCCCTGTCATATTATTGATATATCACTGGAGCTGCCACTCTTCAGTCCAAAATCTATGAAATCTCTCTTGGTACACTTCATGTCTTCCCTGGCAGTGCATTTCGTGCACATCACAGCTAAGCAGCAAGGAGCAATGTTTCAAGAGCCATGCAGATCTTGAGTCTTCCTGCAACATTCTAGGTTTAAGCACGCCACAAGCACCTGATCTCTCAAAATGCATAAGACAGGTTGGTGTCTGGTTTGATTTGTTCCTGGAGGAGGGTCCCAGCAAGTTTCATCAGGATTTTTCTCTTGATGCAGCCACTTGATTGAGGCTTTTCTGAGTCTGATGCCTGCTGCGACAGGCCTTGTCTAGGACCATCAATTTCTATTGCACTCTATAAGTCCTGAAGCATAAAGCTGCAACTAAAAAAGGATCCTTCTTGTTCCTAAAAGTCACAAGTTTCCAGACACCTCTACTTTGGGAGTCTGCATCCACTGCTACCTTTGAACAAATCATTTTGTGGATCCCTCCTTCCTTACACCACAGGACTCAAGCTCCTGCCCTAGCGGACTTTCTGAGAAGACCCTATAACATTTTTGTTATTCCTTCCAGTTGGTGTATGATCTGTCCTTCTCTTCTTCCAGCTACCCTTTATGGCAATTCAGCAGTGAAGCCAGAGCACATCCTCGTTTTGTGGGGCTGCTCAGCACGAGGAACTCAAGATCTGCTATAGCATACTTCCTCTGGAGCTCTATCTGGGTCAAGTCCTCTGACAGATCAAGGCAGATTTTTGCCCAGAGATTCTGCTCTGAATAACTTTGACATGACCTTTACACGGCTTCACACAGTCCTGAGCAGAGTCTCTGTGTTTCTCTCCGTCCCCGATGAGGTAACGATTGCAAGAGTGACAGTGTGCTTTAGCTGCCTTTGCTGTCCTTTGCACTCCTGTAAAAAGATTGTGACTGCTGATAGAAACCCCACTGTGCAAAAAAAATTGGTTGTCAGACACTATAGCTCTCTGAAATCCTTTCCTCCAAGGGAAATTGCTACAACTTCTCCAGTGAGATTGCCACTTCTTGTATTTCAAAATAATTGTGATAGACAACGGCTCTCCCAGCAGTGAGCAATATGATAAGTTTAAATTAAATATTTTATTCAAAGCAAACCCTCAAGTGATATTCTCTAAGAGAGAATAATAATAGTATGGATAATAAGCAATAAAATTTATTTAAACCTCTGGTTCTGGGTGATATGATTTAGGGGTTTAATGGTAGTGCGAGGTTGACGGCTGGACTTGATGATCTTAAAGGTCTCTTCCCACACTGATTACTCTATGACTCTATGAAAACAAAATGTATCATGTTTTGAAACTACTCTGTCATCTTAGTATCATATTTTTGAGATACTCTTGGTGACAATTAAATTAAAATTTATTTCTGATGTGAATGTAAGATTGTGTTTATCTATAAATAACAAAAAATCCAAAACTCACCTGTGCTTATATTTTCTTAATGGTATATCAATTAGTGGCTGAAGTGGTTGAGGAGCTTTAGTCATAGTTATTATGTTATTTATGTCTCTGTGTGTCCTGGTTTAGGGCAAATATTTAGGAGGAAACCTCTGGGGGGGTCTCCTCTAGGAAGAGCCGATTCCAATCGCCCCTCCCCCTACCGGTCCGGGAAGAATTTCCTTAGAGAAAAGTGGAAAAAACTATTTATTTAACACATAGAATATTTACAAGTATAGGGAAAAATTGGATAATATGAAAACAATGAAACCTCTCCTTCCTCTGAAGAGATGGTAGATTCAGAGTCCGTCTGAGTCCGGTTCAGTTCTCCAGTGGGGGGGACGATTGCCGGGCCCGGCTGTAGCAGTCGGCGAGGGTGGGGGAGGGGCCCCCCGGGCGTTCCCTGGTGTCCTGGGCTCACGCGATGCCAGCCAGTCCCAAGAAGAGGGAAAAGAAAAGAAAAAAGAGATAACGCTGTCTGCTGGAATGCAGCCTCTCCGCTCTCTTGACCTTGGTTCGTAGTAATCTGCGGGACGGGGGGCGATGATCCCGGGGAGCTCCGAGTTCCCGCCGCGCTGGAGCCACGCGCTCCCTCCTCTGCTCTTCTCTTCCTGCTTCCTGCTGCCGCTCCGCCTCTTCCTCCACCTTCACTCCCACCGTCCCCCTTAGACCAACTCAAAGCTGCAGAACCCAACGTCCAGCACAAGCCAGGGGACGATTGGGGATACAAACAGGCCATATGGCTAACCCAGGACACTGTGTTTTACTAATCTTTTCTGTGTCACTTCTTGACAATGAAATAAAATTATCTTTGCCCTGATTACTTTAATGAAGCAGATGCTTTCACTTTCTGCATGTCTTTAAAGAGATTTTTCAGTTTTGAATACTGTAATTGCCATAAGATATTAGGGTACACTCTAAAACTGCTAACCAGTCAGAATACAGTAGGAACATTTGATGCTATCTAATCAATAATATTGGACCCAAAACCCAAAAGGGTTGACAAGAAATGTGAATAAGCAGACAGCAAGGGGTAGTAGTGGTGATGAGGATGAAGTGGTCTAACAAGCTTGGGCAATATTTAGAATACCCATATATTCTTCATGGAAGAAGAAAAAATATTGATAAACTAGCATAGTTTAAACTTTACTTTTTGCAGATGAAAAGTGTTTTAAAAATTGTGTTTTCTCTCATGAAAAAATGGTAGTAATTTCCTTGTAAATAGAAAAAAAGTACGCTAAATTTCAGCACTAAATTTTTGCTTGTCTTACTAGTAATTAAAAAATAAATTTTCTGTGAAGTTAATGAATGTACATTCTAATGTGTATTAGAAAAAAATACAAAACAGAATATGAAGCAATCCAATATTTAAAGAACAGCATAGCTGAACCCCATAATAAATTATATCAATTATTATTAAAAGTAAATCATGTGACTGTAAAAAAAAAATATTGGTATAATGTTTTTCACTGTTGTTTTGAATTTGTATTTCCATTTTGTTAATAGAGCACATGATAACTTACATAGAAAATTCATGGATCCAAAAAGAGAAATGACAGAAAATATTTATTATGGAAATTTGTTCAGTCAAACTCCAGAAGCTGTCACATCTCATGTTGGAGCTTTGATGCTTATTTTTAAAAATTACCAAAGAAATTCCAGGATATATTTTCCTGTAGGACATGTAAGGATGAATTTCAATTATTCAAATTAAGGGAAACAGGAATATCAGCTGAATGTTATAACACACTAATACAAGGTGGAAATTGTCTTTTATTTTTTGTCACCACTAAAAGCATTAGTAACTCCAAAGCAAAGCACATTTCTAAAGCTAGTTATTTGTTTTTAAAGAGAAAAGCTGTCTACCTGCTATTCCTGTTTCACAAATGAAATAGATTTTAGTAAGTCAGGATATGGCAGTTTCATGCTATAGACTGCACCATAAACAGACCAATATGGTTAAAAGCCACACTAAGAACTGTGTAATGAAACAATTTCCTACAAATATAGGATCCAAAGCCCCAGTCCGCAAAAGTGTTTAGAACACTATGCTCATCTGAAAAAATAGCTGCATAGAATTCTCTATTATCTTTTAAGCTGCTTTTTATTTCAACAGGTAGACTGAAAGCTGATATGAAAATCCAAGGCCAGTCCTATTAATATTTTTCCCCTAGTTCTATAATTTTCGAGGCTCCTGTGTGTGGGAGATATACAGATAGGTACAGTAACAGGATGAACTAAGGGAACATGTGGGTACTGTGTTCTATTCAGCAACAACTTAATATATTTTAGGAAAGATTAAATAGTCTTTAGAGAATAACAGAATCCTGAAACAACTCAGTAGATCCAAAAATATTGGCAAATTTAGGGGAGTGAGGCCAGAATGAGAATGTTCTTTTTCCAATTACTCAATAAACCAAAGCAAAAGGAAGAAAACACTTGAGGATATCAGGTTATTTCTTAAGGATGAATGGAAGCAAGGAGCTTTATTAATCATAAAAAACATTAAACAAGCATCCATCAACACATCTCCAGTTGTTTATGACTGGTCAGAAAATGTAGATAGAATGGATTTAATAACAGATAGGAATTGCAAGTAAATTGAATCAGCTCCAAGGACTGCCTCTTCTTTCAAAAAATGTAGAAATATCATAATTGTAAGCTATGAATCAGTCATTAATTAATGTTTTCAAATTATGTATACAGCGGCACAAAAATAAGGTACTTGTGTTGTGATCCACTTCTAGTAACATGCTGAAAAAAGTTTTATTTCTAAACTCTGTCTCAAAAACGTGTATTTGAAATTGACATTTTACATTTCTGTGAAACTCATTTTTGAGACTGACACCAATTTGAGCCATTATCTGTTAAAATAATTGTCCTCTTAAAAACATGGTTGGAGAATAAGGTAGACCTGTGAACTTTCCACACTTTCCTGATAATCCTGAAAATGCAGTCAAATGGTGACATCAGATTTAGTTCTACTTCAGAAGTTAGAATCCACAGTCCCAAAGAGAACAGGAAGAGTTGAACTATCAGCCCAATAGCCATTCTGAACATACCTTTCTTCTATAGACCTTTGTTATTTATAAAAGTTTGTTTCATCTCCACATCTTGGTCTAGTGTTTTTTGGATTCTCTTGTAGATAATTACTATTTTACGCTCTTCAGGCTCTTTTAAGCTGTTACAATTTCCATTACTGTGTCTGGATAGAACTGAAGATTGGCCTTGCTTGTCTTCAACATAGAACATGAATATATCTGAGCAATCTGTAAAATGCTTTTTGTATTGATACTGGGAATTTCTAGTTTTCAACACTCTGGTATTTCTCTTATTTATTAAGAATGAAAAAAAACCTTTTTTTTTTTTTTTTTTTTTACCTTAGGAAAAATAAAGAAATAAATATTCTAACTAAAGGACCTAGAGTAGAACTTCAGTTAACAAGGTAATTTTCTGATGTACTGAAGGAAAAAAATTTCATGTAGAAAATAGGAAAAAAATATAAGTATTAATAGGCCTGGAAAAGAAGTAACACCAGGGAATGCTTCTGTCTCTGTGTGTTCTAGTTTTGGCTGGGGTAGAGTTATTTTTCTTCACATTAGCTGGTATGAGGCTGTGTTTTGCATTTGTTATGAAAATTTTGTTGATAACTCAATGTTATGGGATTGTTTTCATAACATTGAAACATTAATATGCGGAGCAGAACTTACACAGCCTCAAAGTCGTTTCTGTTCCTCATCCCACCCCACCAGTGAGGCTGCACAAGAAGTTATGAGGGGAAACAGCTGACCCAACTGACCCAAGGGATATTCCAAACCATATGGTGTCATGCTTAAAATATAAATTTGGGGAAAGAAGAAGGAAGGGAAAGGGGGACTTTTGGAGTGATGTGGGGGACGTTTGTCTGCCCAAGCCACTGTTACACATGATGGAGCACTAGACATGGCTGAACACTGACCTGCTTATGGGAATAAATGCATTAATTCCTTATTTTGCTTGCATGTGCAACTTTTCCTTTACCTTTTAAACTGTTCTTATCCCTACTCACAAATTTTCTCATTTTTACTCTGATTCTCTTTTCCATCCCACTGCTGGAATTTAATGAGTGGTGCTGTGGTGCCAAGTTATTGGCTCGGATTAAACCATGACATTGTGGAACAAAGGAAGTAAAAATTGTGAAGCCTACAGAAGGCTGAAGAACTAGGGAATGTCAAAAACCTTGTAAGTCAAACTTGACTGAATAATATAGTTTCCAAAAAGGCTGCCTCTATTACTCTTTCATTTCAGTTTTCCCACAGTGTAGCAATAACCATCATTCAAGTGCCAAATATAATGTGTCTACTGAAACTATAATGTGGGAATTATGCACAATAGGGATTCACAGCCTATTCTATTATGATGTTATACTGCTTCTATGAACATAAAAGACATTAAATTCAGTTGTAGAGAGAATATATCCACCCAAAATTCCTCAGAGGAATTTACACACTGAAAAAGTCATCATTCTGGGAAGAAACTCTTTGAACTGAGGAGGTGACAACTGTTGTATGTCTAAGTTTTCCTGGAAAGAAACAGTACCATCAAAATTCTGAGAAAGAATTTGCTCTTGTATGAAGCATTACAATTTGATCACCTTAATGCTTTTTAATGTATGTCTGTTCTATCGACTGTCAGGTGTTAGGTAATTTACACAAACCCCCTGTATCTTGAATTATTAAGCAAAAAGAAATTTGAGTATTTATAATATATATCTATTTAAATAACCCCATCATACATTAGAATTCCCCCATGAAAATAAGGGGGTATCTCTGATCTATGCCCAAAGAGAGAAAAAAAAAGGTTTATCTTTTATTCCTTGTCATACATACTATGAAAACTATATTCAATTCTACTCAATTTTCTCCAAACAATACCCCCCACAATTCTCCAAACAATTACAATCCCCACGAAAAAGAAGATAAGAAATATTTGATATCTCTTTGGTGGCAGTAAAGGAATTGTTGCTTAGGACATCATGGCAGTCATAAGGACAGTGACACAGAGCATCTGGATACAGGTCAGCAAAGGCTGCACCTGCTTTCAAAAACAGCAGCCAGACCCAAGCCAATTCAAAGACCAGGCCTTCTGGTCATTCTTACAGTGTGAGGGGCTGAAGTTGATGTGGAGAAAGCAATTAATTTTCCAAATCTCTGAAGTTCTGTGTTTATTTTCTTCTGCACCTTTCAAAAAAAAGAATAAATAAAATTAAAAAAAACCACAGAAAAATTATGTTTACTTTTTCTGGAATACAAATGTTTCCCTCCTTATTTAAATCTTACAGTATACTTGGAACATTTCATCATGATGATTCCATAACCCTTACAAACCGTAGATTTCATTCCTTACTTATTTGGAACATGAAATAATTTTTATATTTGTTTTTCTAATATGCAATTTGTAAGTTTTACATTAGTGTTTATTGGCTAAATCCACAAGGAAGGAGAATTTTTATTTTATGTATCCCTACTTAAAACTCAATATTTAATCTTTTTATTAATATTTGCAACCATTTGAGCTATAAATGTCAGCATTACATTTTATGGCTATTAAAAAAATGCAAAAAGAAAACACATAAAAATATATTTCTACATAGTGGTAGACTATTCTCATTTAATAGCACTAACTGTTAAAGAACATATGCATTCCTACAAGAATAAAAAAAAAATGCTGTAGCTATACTTAACGACAAGGACATATATTTTATTATATATATGCTATTCTTGTGATATATATGCATATAAAGGTGTGTAAATATTATGTGCAAATAATGTATTAATAAGTTGTTGTGTATACACATATTTAAGGACAGATTGTATATATGTACTGTATAATTTTTCTTGTGTCTCTGGTAACTTTATCATGTTTAAAACAAATTTTAGACATCCAGTTTTTAAAAAATTCTTAGTAGATTGTATAACTATTTAAATTCATCCAGCATCAATCTTCTCTTAAGATGAAATTAGTCAATGATTTTGATTTTCTGTGCTTCCTTACTACTAGATAAAATTCCTATCAGGGGTTGTACTTGTACACAGGAAATTATTCAAATTAAAGGTTCTTTTATTTCTAAAAGGAATCCCCCCTAAGTAATGGACATAATAAAGGTAAGGAGCAGAGCAGAACAGTGGAGGTATTCTCAAAGAGATAATACTAATTATTTGCAATTACTGGAACAAGTAGCTATTCAGATGAAACATATAGAAAGTACAGGTACCCCAAGAAGTTTATGTTATTTATGTAAATCTTGAATTAAATATAAAATTTACAAATTGAAAAGTATAATTTTAATTTATATTTAGGTAAGGGAAGTGCCGTATATCATATATTACCTGAAAAAGACATTTAATGAAGCAAAATGAGCACCAAGACTGTGCTTCAATGATGCCAGAAACTATAGGGGAAGCATCTGTCACTATAATTTCCAAAGTTGGAGTTGGCTGGTATAACCTTCAAATCCTTGCATTCATTTTGTTGTTTTCTACTCTTCCTGTTAGATGCACTGCATGAGGCATGTAAGCTAGAGATTTTGTCACCTTTTACTAGAAGTATTTGGGGAAATTAGAGCAAATGCTACTAATGGAAATTTAAATGCTGCATTTCTTTTTTCTGCACTGTTAAATGCATTTGTGAAAGAAGCAAAATTAATTTAATGTTGAAATATCCTGAATTTTTAACAAGGAATTGGTACTGAGGTTTTTCTGCTACAATATATAAACAGGTTAAAAAATATATGTCTGCACTGGATATTTTGATTATTGCACTAAAATTTATGGCAACGAAACAAGGGATAATCTGTACTGCAGAATGCTTAATCCACATCCACATTAAACAAAAACTTCTTAATTTTCTTTGTATTCCTTAGCATATGTTATTTTCCTTAGCATATTTTATTTTCCACTCCTCATCCATTTTACAAGGCAGCTAGAATATGTCTTTCTACTTTCCTCGGGGCTTTTTTTGGGCCAACTTCTAATTTCCACCTATGCTTATGACTTTCTCACACAAACACCAAAGAAAGCAAGATTATTAATGTCATCATTGCATAATATTGCAAGTAGAAGGTAGTTTTTAGACCTAAACAGCATGTAGGGAGAAAAATCTGCCTTTTGTTATCATAGCTGTGCCTTATATGTATATATATATATATATATATATATATATATATATATATATATAATTCTATTCACCAAGTAAAAAAAAAAAATCAAAACAAACCAAACACATACGTAATGTATATATTTGTACATTGTATATATACTTTTAATTAAATGAAAACTAATGCTCAATGAATGTTCAGTGAAGCCATTTACTGTAGGAGTCACCAGACTATCCATCTAATAACCTATTTTACTGACCTCCAGGTCATGTGTAAAAATGTGTTTATACAGGTAGTTTTCAAGTTATTCCATTACTACTAAGTTTTGTACTGACACAATTTGTTGAGGAACTTTTGTCTAAAGTATATTACTTTTGGTTTTGAACCTGACCATTATGAAAATAAGTAGCTTGCAATGAAAAATAGCAACTTCCAGATATTTAAAATTAGAACCACTTTTGTTGTTTCCCACATTTCATGCATGAATTCTGTCATTAACTGAAGTGTAATCTGTTCACCCAAAGAGATGATGGGCACTGGAACAGGTCCAGAGAATAGTTTCCAGTACCAAACCTGCTTTAAAATGCCATAACTCTTATGCATCTTGTAAAACGAACTCCCAACATTTGATTAAAGTGCAAAAGTTTGTGCAAGGGATAGACTTCTTTTTCAGAAATATGCACATCAAGCTGAAAACAACTAAAAGAGAAAAATAACAAAATATTTTTAGAAAACTATTTGCTAAATTGATACATTGATAGAATAATTCATCACTTCTATTGTTGAGCAATATGCAATAGTATAACATTTTTTGGGGGGAGATAAAACTCTTTTCTTCATGAAACAAGACATATTTTTAAGAAAGTATACTGCCTCCTACAAATGATTCTTATATTTTATTGAATATATATTATATGTTTGTGGATTACATTAATAGTCATGCATTACCATGTATTACACTATTCAAAAGTCAGAGATTTTGAGTATTTCTCCTTGTTTTGTAATTTTGTCATTCATCTTTATATTTCCACAAAAAATTTCTTGATATTTTAATTATAAGTAATATAATAACATTTTTACCAGTTCTGTTGTACAACAAAACTGGTAAAAATATAATTTAAAAAAATAGACCTGGTGATAAAATATGAGAACATGAAAACTGAATCAATATTGATGTTCTTCACTTTACTTAGCTATGGATTTCATCTAGGGGGACCAGGATTCTAGTTTTCATAAGTTCTCAAAGTTTGATAACAAGACATCACAAATGAGATGAGGTTGCTGGTTCTGTCAATATGAGCTTATCACAGAAACTTTGGGGGTTGTGTTTGTCTGTTTCCCATTTCATATTAATTTATCTGGTTTCAGAGATAATGTGTTGACTCTATGGCATTTTTATATTTTTCCTGAAGGATCTGACATTTTTTAGTGAGTGCATATTCTCAGTAGTGTTAGAGAGAGTTTGCCTTCATCTCCAGCTATCATGCATAGAGAGAGATTGACCTAAACTTCAGCTTCTTGGCAGCTTTATATAGTCTTTTGTCATGCAATCAAGTCTTCAGTCCCCTTCACTCCTTATCAGTCAGCTCAGTGCAAGTGATACGTCTACTAAAGGGTCAGCTGTACGGTGAGGCTTTCAGAAAGAAGCTCAAAAATTAAGTGCTCTGCCTAGAAAAATGGACTGTGAAAGCATTCAAGAAACTGATGGACTGAAACAGCTTTAAAAAAAATATTGCTAAACACAAAGTATTTGTATTTCAGGGCCTAAACGACTAAAAGCCTAAAGCAGTAAAACATCCTTACTGATACAGTTATTTTAAACTCTATAAATATTCAATAAATATAAAAATTTAATGTACTAAAGCAGTTAAAGTACTACTAGGTGTATGTAATTTTAGATAGATTTTCCTGTTTATGTAGAGTCTCTACTAGCAAGGTGCATTTTTTAATATGGTTTTTCTATTTCTGTTTAAGGACCCACAAGGATGATCAAGTTGAAATCTTAAGTGAATGGCCCATATGGGGATTGAACCCAGAAATTTGGTGTTATTAGCAATGTGCTCTGACCAACTGGGCTAATCTCAGGATCATTATGTGTAATTAATGAAAAATGTCTTACCAACTTTTGATACTCTACTGCATTTTAAAAAGCTTTGGAATGTAGAAAAGGAGGATTCTGCAATATGTATTTTCTACTATATTTTATCTTGATTTTTTAAACTCAACATTGCTCAAATTTTGTCATTTTTTCAAGGCTACCTTTTATTTATAAATATGTTCATGATTTCTTTATTTTTTATATACAAATAATATCCTAAAGGAACTTAGAATATTTAGAGAAATAATGAAAGTAAAATTACATCCTATGATATTAATGTACTCTATTATTTAAAGGCAATTGCTTTCTCTACCTAGAAGAAGATTCATATCTAATGCATATTTTCATCTAGCTTTGTGATCCTCACATCTACAAAACTGCATCTTTGTAAAATATCCAAACACATTTTCACTTGAACCAAAAATATCTAGACTCAAGTCATAATCTTCTGACGCTCCTTGAGTGTTTTTGAAGGCATCACCTAATGAAGGTCTTGCCATATTTGATAGTTCAGAATGTCATTTACATAGAATTAGTAATTACTGCCCATTGCTAAAGACTGGTGATAGAATGGACCTTGAGAACATAATGCTATCAGTCAGCAAATGCTAATCTTAAAATGGCCCCAATCACTGTATTTCTAAAATAGCACTCTCAAAATCCCCGCTGCTTTGCTAATCCAGTAGGATTTCTGCTACCTTGCAATTAAATAGCATATATGTTGCAATAATTTCTGTCTAAGGTGGTGAGTGCTCAACTAATGGAGATGCTGGGGGGGAAAAAAAAGGCAGCTAGATTATTAATTCTTAACATTTTTTGGAATAACTAGCAAGCCTATTTAAAAACAAAACAAAATGCAACTAAGAACATAAGAAATCTTTAACAACATGTCAGTATTGTAAAATCTTTTAAACTAAATTGTCTATTTGATCTACTTACAGTTTTACATGGGTCTTCTATTTTCTGCTGAATTCTTTCCTGGATTTCATGCAGAAATAGAAAATAAACAATTTCACTGGTCTCACAGAACTCTGATCATTCACTTTGCATTTTTCATATGAGCATGGTTAGTCTGTTTTTTGATTCTTGTGTTTTGTTAACATGTTGTATGTGTAAAACTCAATTATTTTCAGTAAACAGATTTACTATTATGTTGTAACACACTAAGAGATAATATAAATTAAGAAAACATAAAAAATGCCAGGTTTTGAGAAATTGTGCAAGGTGTAGAAGTTCTGCTATTTCAATGAAAGCAGAGCCACAGGCAGCAGGAAAAGTATTATGGAGTAAGATGATCTAAATTTAAAAACCAGGATGGAATGTTAATCATCTATTTTAACCACCATAAAAAGTTAAAAGCAAGTATAATTTAGAATCAATGTTAAGCTTTTTCTATTTTTTCTAATTTATTTTTTAAAGATTGAAAGTTAAGGGACTAGTCAGCAAGTTTTGCAGACTATAAAAACTTCAGTTAGCTAGGACCAGTTACAGCTGTGTAAAACTTGAAATATTTAAGATGGCATTTAAATGGGTAAAAGGATAGGTAATGAATTTTAGTATCAATAAAAATGAAGAAAAGCACACAGAGAATTAAAATTATTCATATTGCTTACAACTATTTCAGTTAACAGTACCAGCTGTTAACTGAAAATAACCTTGGAGTTACCGTTGACAGCACAGAAGAAAGCACTGCTTGTAAAAATATCCTGAAATATCTCTTGGAAGAAACTGGAATGTATAGGGGATGAAGAAGGGAAACATGCAATGAACACTGTGGTGGCCTTTTTGAAATGTTTAAAAGGTTTAAAACATTTGTGATATATTGGACTATTTAGAATTAAAAGATGTTCAATAAAAGAATAATGACATGACCAAAGAGGGGACGAATCTCTCCAAACAAACACTGAAGGATTATTTTTTTAACCTTAAAATATATCTTAGAAGAATAAGAAAACAATTATAAAAATAATTCACAAATTAGCTATATGTATAAGATATATGAGTGTATTTTTTTTTCTACCTGCCTCAAAGATTAACAAAAATTAAGCAAATTAAATTAAAATTGGAAGTGTTGAATAGCTAAGAAAATATTATCTCATGCACTGTTTAATTAAGTATAAAATAATTTTCTACAGGAAGGAAACAAATAAGTAGAAACTCAAAACAGGACTGAATATTAGAAGTTCCATAAAAAGAGTATGAGTTTAACTTTTAATGGGGTTTAACTTCACATTTTCCTCCACTAAGTTTAAATCAATAATTTGCATATGTCTACTCCACCAAAAATCAAGAAAGAAAGATTAAAATAGACAAAATTATTTGATAATGATTTTGAACTCAAAAGATCGTAATTTTCTTCTGACAAACATCACTGAAAATTTACTTAAAGGAATATTCAATGTTTCAATTAATAATTTAAAAAGTTAAAATTATTAAATTTCACATTTCAGAGATAAAAAATATTATATTCAAACCGGCAGTCATGATGAGACTTAATATAGGACTTAGATTACCCCATATCTTTGGAGTGTAGTGTTCTTCTTTTCTTGGAAACGTTTGCTTTTGGCTTCTCCTGCAGACAGAGTATATGGTTTCTACTTCTGGCCCAGTATTGCAACTAATATATATACATAAATAATTCTGGTGCGATGTAACTCTGAAAGTAAATTACCAAGCTATGTTCTCTAACTCAGAGTATTCTGGTTACTTTTATGCCTTCTGTTTCTTCCTTTTATATCAGAGCGCTGGAAGACACGCAGAAGCTGCAGACCACTCTTCTGATACTTCAGATTTCTGGGTGAAATAAAGCAGTTTTTTGTCCCTTACAATGCAAGCAATTGTTTTAGAGTTCTTTCCCCCAGAAAGCACGTAAGAAACAGTGTTTTCTTTTAATTACAGAGTTTTCATTTTTCACTGGGTCCCAACCTTCAATGTATCAAAGGCATTGGCTTTGTCAGGTGCAGAACTGTGGTGGACATGTCAGTGACTCGTGAAACTCTTCCCACCTTTCCACTAGCAGTGACTTCACAGAAGGTTCTCTTGGCAAAAGAAATCAGAAGTGTTAGGTCAGTCACTTCATAGACCACTGTGTTGACAATAATCTACCTAGCTAAAGAAGCTACCTCTAAAAGATTTTACTTTTATCCTGTGAAGTGAAAATTAATAACCAGTGATATAAAAGACTAAGATTAAAAGTACTTATCTTGAATTGTCTCATAAAAAAATTCCAGTAAATAACTTTTGCTAAGAAGATTTGATAAATCCAAGTTGTCTTTTATGTCTATTTTCTACCTCCATCTCTGTATTGGTTTTTTGTTTTGTTTTTTCCTTTTAACTCTTGTTCCAGTTACTTCTCTCCTGCTGTCTTACTTTTTAAGTATATGTGCATATGAAAAATAGAATTTGTGTGTTCTCCTTCTTTTTCCAATCCACTTGATACATCTTCCCATTCTATTAAAGGAAGTGCATACGTGGTACCACCTGAAGGTTTTTTGATTGCTATGGGAGCTGAGAATAGAATGCAGGCTGGTGGTCTGATGCCTGCTTGCAATTCCTTTTAAGAAAGCTGACAATATCCATAGGAGATGAAATAGGTGCTGCATAGAACATGAATTGATAATAAAGAGCTACCTATGATTTAACAAATACAATATCAGCTTACAGTGCATCTGTGGTTGAAGATGCTTTTGTGTTAGATTTTGTCTTCTTAGGATTACTCTTGACACTGTTTTACACTCTCTCCATAGACACTCAGGATTATTTTGGGATAGCAACACACATTGTCCTATGTTATTTAAAATAAAAGGCATACAAATTGAAGCACCATAATGAGATTACAACAATTTTTGATCTTTGGCTCTCAGTTTTGTAAACCCTCTGTTACTTTATCAAAAGGTTCTGCTAATAGAAACAGTGCTGCAAACAATTTACATCACCAGATTAGGGCAAGAATTAGCTATCAGTTACATCTATGCCGAACAATGGGCTACACAACATAATTTGACAGTATTTTTTAAAGCCACACATGGAAAAAATAATTGTGACATCTATTACATTATAGCATAAAAATTGGTTATTAAATTCAGTCATCCCTACAACCCAACATTGAATAAAAAAGCAGTAGGTTTCCATACCTATACACAAGCCCATAACTAGTTATTTAATGACAACAAAGACGGCAGAATGAACTCACAGGTTGCCCTTGAGAGGTGCAGCAGAGATTCAGGGTTGAGATAAAAATATGTCACTGACTATATAAGATTTCTGCCTATTCTACTCTGCCTGATGTTCTTTCTGTCCATGGTGCACCACGAAATGCAGAAAATAAAGAAAGGAAAATTTCTGCAAGCATAAGTGCTGCTCTTCACTATAGCACGATGCTCTAAAGACAGGAAGGGTTTTTATTTTTACAAAAGGATGAAAATGAATGAAGACCTGATACGTTTAAAGTCCCTCAACTTAAAATGTATAAAAAATATTTATTTTTTCAGCACCGATAGCAATCTGGTATTGTCAATATTTATACAAGAAATAGGTGTGGATATTACAGTGATATATGCATGTTTCACTATACCTCTGAAATTATATTTTGTTTGAAAACTGAGACGCAAATAATACTTTTTTTTTTTTATCTCAAAAAGTTTAACCCAAAGCAACTCTTCTAAATCCCTTCAAGAGACATATTTATAATTTATGAAATAACATTTTTGTAACTTGCACATAAATAATTATTAGCAAAGAAGTTATTTTCAGATATATTTTAGGAAAAAAAGTGTAATGGGATTATTTATTTTTGAGCCTAATAAATAAAAAATGATAAATAATAAATCTAGTAAATAAAGATCAAACCATTACTTATTTGAAACTCATGGTAGACATTTTTGGATGATTAAAAAGCTAACCCATCTCTGTGAATTAGAATATACTGTGTAGTTGTGATGTTTCCTTACATAAAAGGGACAGACATAAGTATTAGACTGAGGACATGAGGCAAATAGCAGAAGATTATTTCCTATGCTCCTCATTTTGTTTTGAAGCAATGAGTCAATAAAGTCACTGAAAAGGGTAAGACCAAGACAAGGGAGTGTCCCATCAGTAAATCCTTTCCTGCTCAACTGGACATTTGTTTTTCCCCTAAAGACTAATTCAATTTTCATACAAATGTTCACCCCAGCAAACTGCCTCACAATGTTTAAAACTTTAGTCCTTGGTTTCATGGCTTATTTAGACACTTCAGATTTGTCTGAGATGGAGCACTGAATGTAGGCAAGTCTGATAAATCTAATCTGTTATCTTCTCATTATTTTTGTAATATTAATTCATTCTTATTTCACAGCATCTATCAGATACTGTTTTTAACATCTTCTTACTTTACCATAGATACTGAAGGCTTAATATCAACTAATTTGAGGCGTAAAATAGTAGAAAAAAGATTTGTTTTACATGTAAGAATCTTGCTATTTTCTCTGAGCCAAGTATTTCAGTGATATGATAAGGACTGCCTTTTTGTAAACTCCTCTTTAGCCACAGAGGAAGAGTATTTGGTTTTCTTGATTTTGGCAGGATGGGAGTGCTTAAAAATTACAAAATTTTACATTAGAAATCTGTATTTTCTTCCATCAGTAGCATAAAGATTCTTATCTTGATCATTATCAAATAATTACTACTTCGACACAGATAACATTACTAAAGTACCTACCAGTTCTCAGCTAAAATTCATATTATCTTTGGATTTTGGCTCAATTTCTAGATAACAAAAGGGAGGGATACTTACATGGTTCAGGTACAAAACTGAAGCTTACTTATGCAAAAATTTTAAAATGTTGAAAACAATTCTGACTCAACATATTGAATATATTTTATAGTACTTTTTGAAAGTAAGTAATAGAAACATTAAAATGTTTTTTAAATGGTTTTACACTGAAGCTTTGGTTTGGGAAGGGAGAAAAAAAATCATATAATATCATATTATAGTTTACTAATAACATAAATATGCTTACACATTTTTGTTTTAGTCATTTCCAGACTGACACTCTATAGAATTCTGTACTAGACGTTTGATAAAATCTCTACTAGAGACAATTATTAAAAACTTTAATTGAAGGTTTATTCAATTTTGTTGAGATTGCAGTCTTGTTAACTTGTGTGTTGTAAAGATTAACTTTAATTAGGGAGTTTTTCACTTATTTTCCATGACAGCAGTATGTATCAAAGTTGATTACTTCGAACTTTATAGTAGAAGGACAAAATAAATTTTAAATTAAACTAAATTAAAGTTGATGACATACATCTCCATCACTCAGACTTTCTCAAATTCTTTCTTTCATTAAACTTTTTTGTATTTGAGTTTATTTAGAAAATATTAATTGTAAAAATATAGAAATAAATATTTCATTCAGTTCTGAAAGGTCTTGGGAGACAGACATTTTTATCGAATATTTATCAAGGTTTTAATCATTGCTTTAATCAGATTTGTCAGTAGCGCTCTCGAAAAATTATCCGAGTTCTTATTTTCTTAAAAATACACGGTAAAGTAACATACCAACAATAGCTGGCATAGGGTTACTCAAATAAAATTCATTATACATAACATTTAAAATATAATAAGTTGTAAAACTCAACATAATTAAGCAATTCCCCAACTTGGGGTTCCTGTTGCACCTGTCAGTTATTTCCCAATTACGAACACTATGAATATGGGCAGACAAGAATCCTTCTTGTTAAGGAAACATGACACTACTCTGCATGAAATAATTCAAGAGTGACTTGCAACTCTTATTCAGGGTAAAATTACATCAATTTGATTATTTGTCAGTAATTCAGTGCTGCATTACCATTACTACTTTGGTATTTGTAAGTCCTAAAATTACCCTTATTCACTCAAAATCTCTGGGCAGGCAAGGCCATGTCTGTGTCTGAGCTGAAGACTGACACTCCTCCAACATTGCTTGGGAAGGGGCTGATGCCCCAGGCAGAACTGAAATGGCCTTTGGCCTCATAGGTGTGGTTGGAGGCTTCAGGAGAGATCCTTCAGGATTTATACAATCTCTTAGGGCCTTGAGAGTGGTAGTTATTTGCAAAGTCATTTAAAACTTTGAATCTTTATGATTATCTTTGAAAGCTACTATATATAATATCATCAATTTTTAATCACAATTCTCAATAGGGAGCTTTACTCAAAAGCTGATGGGATGACACAACCTAGGATTTTGAGATACTTCTTCAATGATTTACTTTGCTATTTTGAGGGAAATTGTCTTTGTGAAAATGTTTTTGTGTGTGCATGCATGTTTATGTGTCCTAGATCAATCTGTCTTGTTTTAATGCTCTTGCAAGCCTCCTATGTGACTTTAAAATGCGCCATTGACTCAAGTATTGATCTTAATTATGTACAAAAGTCATGTAGCATATTCAAATGCACCAGCTGCATTCAAACAGAATTAAATCTTGTGCTATGCCACCTAGATGGGAGTATTAGTGCAATTAAATCTACAAGATTAAATAATGAGCCGTGAAGGGCGCTAGTTACTTGAAAAAATTGTAAACTAATGTCTACCCTTGGGTGGGAACTGAAATTATATATTGAATGATCTCACCAATAAAATTATAATTCTCTTAAATAACTACCGACTGAATGAATAGCTCTTTGATGGGAATACTTACAGAAATAACATCCATAAGACATATCAAAAGTTGATTGACTGTTAATGAATACACGCATGTTTTAAAATGAAAAATTGAACAGTTCTGTAATCTTAAACATTGGTCTACACTCTGGTAATCCTTAGTTGTATTGTGCTTGATAGTTGCATGCTGATTCATCTAAATTGAGAGTATTTACAAATGAAATACAGATGCAGCTTCAAACTGGCAATCTGCAACATTACATGAGATAAATAATTTTAGCCTTCCATTCTCTTCTGTTTGTTCAACATATAATTTAAGCAATAAATAAATAAACAGTACAATCTTTGACCCACAACCTTCTTGAAGTAGGAATATATAATTTTTGTTATTATGCAAACCAAAGAAGTAAGTGTTTTCTGTATTTTCTTCACACATCTTAATTCATTTGCACATGTAATTTTCTGGTTTTAGTAAAATAAGATTTTGAAAACAAAATTCACAAATGAGACTGTTATCTACTGTACTTTCCTAAAGACTATGGTCCATTTAATAAAACGAAATAAAAACTTTGACCATTAACTTGTTATTAAGACTTGCAAACTGGTCAAGAAATGCAAATACACTGACCTTAAAGAATTAGTTATAGCTGTGACTAATATTGCTATATTAGTTATATAGCAGTGACAAAATAAAGCTCAAGCCTTTCCTAGTCAGAGACTACTAATATGTTGAGTAGACCAGGTACATGTTTTTTCACTGCAGCAGATTTTCACCACAAACTGAATTTAACAAAACAAAAAAAAATCTTGTGGGAATATAGTAGTGGTGCTAGATTTCTTTAAAGACAAATTCCAGAAGACACAAGAGAAATTTAATTTCATTTTTCTTTCCCTCTGAATGTTATTTTTGCATTCTATTTTATGGCACTTAATGGCAACCAAATCAAACTAAAATGCACTTTTTTCAAAGTTAAAAGTTTTTAAGCAGAGTATAGTTGCTTCATTGGGTCAAATTTTCTTGTTTCTGCAAGCAGCTCCTTCCTTTTTGTTTCTGTGATTTTGTGAGAGGTACTCAATTCTCTGCATGTGCTGTATTCAGATTTTAGGCATTTTATCCAATGTCATTTTTAGTATTTGAGGTTTTAAGTGACAGGCAGTGCAATGTTTTGACATTGAAGTACTTTGCCTATGAAGATATTAGATACTTAGGAGTAAGTCAATAAAAGAGTGAGTGAAGCAGTCAGACAGAAATACAAATAAATTGTGTCCAGTGTCAGCTAGTCTAAATCAGGAACTATTATTAATACGTGTTCAAACTGCTCCTCCAGTATCAAAGAATGGTACCTTAAGGAGAAAATTTGATGATCATAAGGTTTGCTAAAGTTTTACCAAAAAATTCAGCTTGCCTCTCAGTTATTCTAATGAAATTATTTATCACTGGAAATATTGTGGCAATATACATTCACAAGTTTTATTCATGGTATTCATACATAAAATAAGATTTGTGTAATTTCCTGTGATGCATATGAGGAGTTTTACTAGTAACAGTGTTGCAGCTAGTTTTAGTTTAATTAATAATACAGCTGAATACTATGATTAAGTTATAATTATTTAAAAATATTATTTAACAGAATATTCAAGCTTTTCCTTCAACCAACAGGTAGTACGTGTTTCTACATATTTAAAGGAAAATGTTCTAAGAAATGAAACGTTTCTTCTACTGCTCTCTGTTTCTACTGAAATCTACCTTTTCATTGAGTAGAAGAGTGGCTTTTTCCTTCCCTTCCTCATAAAGGGATGAATTATCTTTCATTCAAAATTCATAATGTCCTCAAAAGCTATATATTTTCTTAACTATTACACAGAAATGAGATGGTTAGTCAGTTAGTCACAAGGTCGATTGGCAAAATAGCTATTTTGCTCCCAGCAGATGCTTCTCTGACTCTACTCATCTAAATTACCAGAGATGTGGAAGTATAAGCTGCTCTCTAACTCACACACATGAGTGAAAAATACTTGTTTTGCTATGCTAGAAAACTATTTATCATGAACACCATTTTATATGCTGATAATGTCAAAGCAGAATCCCTGGTGTGACAGAAACTGTGCTCTAGTGACAGCTGTGCAACAAGCAGTAATTGAACATATTTAAAAATCTATCCCATGTACTGAACAGATTTCAATGTCTGCTTTGTTTAAGGTCCACTGAGTTGTGAAATGGTTGCTTCATTCACACAGATGTTAATATCTCCAGGCTCTTCTTTGTTGTTCTTCATTTGCATATTTGCAGTAAGTTTGCTGCTCATGAAGTCAGACACAGCTACTTGTCACTACTCACTGTTAGAATAATGCATCTTGAAGACAAAATACAAGAAACCGTAATTAGACCTCATTAAGATTTAAGGAGAAAAATAATAAGAAACATACCAATAGGTGTTCAGTCACCAGTGCTTCATTACTTTCTTTACTGTTTAAATACCTATCTCTGATGAATATAAATTACTTAGGGAAAAAAATGTAGTTTTGTATCAGTTTAAGAGCCTCTCTTTGTCTGTTCATCTATGACCACATTCTGAAGTAATGATCCAACAAGATATTGGAGTTTTATATGATTATTAAATGGTATACTTGATCATTCCATGGCAAAAATTGAAGTTTCATTTAGTTTTAACCATTCCTTGAGAATCACGACAAGATTCTGAATTAAAAAAAAAACAAATTGAAAAAAAGGCACAGATAAATTAATTAGTAAATAATAAAAATACCCAAAAATGTGTTTGTTGGCTGGATAAAAATTGCAGCCAACAAATTATAATATCAATGACCATTCGTTTCTGTAGTATATTATGTATAAATTCATTCTATATCATTGCCAGTAGGCCAAGGGAGGTGATCCTGCCAGTCTACTGAGTCCTGGTGAGACCTTACCTGAAGTGCTGCATTGAGTCCTAGGCTCTTTAGCACAAGAGAGACATTGAGATCCTGGAGCAGGTCCAGGTTAGAGCTGCAGAGATGATTAAGGCACAGAAACATCTCTCTCATGAGGAAAAGCTGAAGGAGTTGTACCTGTTTAGCCTCAAGAAAAGATAACTAGGAGGAAATTTCATTAATAGAGTATCTGAAGTGAAAGTGACAAGAGGATGGATCAGGTTCTTCTTGGTGGTGAAGGTCAATAGAAAAAGAGGATACAGGCAGAAGCTGAAACATGAAATTCCACCTGAACATGAGGAAGAATTTGGATTTCTTTATTGTGAGAGTGACTGAGCACTGGAACAGGTTACCCAGAGAGACTGTGGAGTCTCCTTTCCTGGAGATACTCAAAAGCCATCTGGACATGATCCTGAGCAATGGGCTCTAAGGAAACCTGCTTGAGATCAGAGGCTGCACTAGGTTACTTCCAGTGGTACCTTCCAGCTTCACCTACTCTGAGATTCTGGGATTCTGTAATCAAGATGTGAAAATGCCACATGTTTAGAGGGAAAAGGAAATAAATTCCTTTACAGAGCACAACAGAAAATTGCAATCAGATCATGTTGACCTTGTCACATTGTTTTTCTATTATCATTATCAATGCATATTACAGTTTTAACAATGATACAACAGCCGAAACTAAGATCTGAGTTTCAGAAGTTGTTATTCTTGTTTCTAGATCCACAAATTGCTATTATTGTAACAGTTTCTCTTCAATTTTTGAAAATTCTTCATGTTTTGAAAACTTTTAATCTAAAATTATAGTATCTAACAGGTTCTCAGCAAATTTATATTTATTTTAGCAGGTTGTAAGTAGACTAGAAATGTTATATTCTAGTGGGAGGAGTTGGCCCTGTCTGTCTTCCAGGCACCCTCTCAGTTGCTCTCTCACTGATTTACTTCAAAACGACAGGGGAGAAAGTAGGATGAAAAAGTCTGTGGGTTAAGATAAAGACAGGGAGATCTGTTATCAGTTAGCATAAAAAAAAAAAATAAACTCAGCTTGAGGAGGATTAATTTAATTTCCTGCCAAGCAGATTTGAAGACTAAACAACAAAGAAAAAATCCAAAAGCATCTCGTTCAATTTTTCCTCCTCTCTTTTCCTTTCTCCCCAGTCTGAACATCACTTCCTCGTTCCAGAGTCGTCTACCTCCTTTTTATCTCAAAGAGGTGCAGGTAATTGGAGCAGTGATTAATCTCTTAGAACTCATCTCTGCTATATGTTCCTCCTCACATTTTTTTCTCTCATCCACTGTGAGTCTTTCCCCAGGCTACAGTTCTTCAGGAAAAGTTCATATCTTCTAATGTGGGTGGTTCATGGTCCTCCTCATAGAGGCCACTCATGCAGCATCCCTCTGCCAACACTTTGTCATTTGCATCCAATAAATACAACCTGTAAATTAATTTTACCTATATTCAAAAATATAGGTAAAATTATATACATATTCCAAAATTACTTTCTCATGGGCATTTATTTTAAAACTTCTTCCACCGACAAATGGAAATATATGAAACAGTATAAACCTAGTATTCTGCTACTTACAGCTGAAGACTAAGATAACATCCTACTAGGTCAAAAGTATTGTTGCCTTCAGTGAAAAGCTGAGGCACTGACTAAAATGAAATGGATAAGGTTAATTGCCAATTACATGGCAATAGCTTAGAGGGTTTTCTCTTAAAACCTGTGTATTGTTAACCTGAGAAAATTATGTGTGTTGAAATTATTTTGCTCACAGCATGGATGACAGCTGTGCCCAGATTTCTAAGAGTAAGAAAATTACCACAATTTGAAATACTGAAGATTCTGAATATTTTTAATTTCTAGGAGGCTTTTAATTTGGGGGGGGGCCCCCCCCCCCACGGCGGGCGGGAACAGGTTTGAGGGTTTTTACTTTTTTTGGTGTTTGGGTTGAGTTTGGGATTTCTTGTTTTGTCTTTTAGCAGGAGAGGTTTGGGAAATCTGACTGTTATAAAATGGAATCTGAAGTTACATGTATTTTCACTTTATTCTAAAATCTCATGAGGTATACTTTTATGCTGGTACATTTTTACCAGAGTGTTTACAAATTAGAGCAAATAACCATCAGCAGCGAATATACATGGGATTATGTAAACCACTATGGTGACAGTCAGCACTATACAGGTTAGTAGGAGCTGTTAAAAGAATATAACTAGCAAAAGTACCTAATGACACACTGATGGGGATTAATGGGACCATAGCTAGAATGATCTACAAGATGTCCATAAAGCAGGGGTGGTTACAGGCAAAAAAAAAAAAAATCATCACAGTTGGCAGTAATTAATGTGAAACATCATAAACCGAATTACTTTTAACAGAGAGGGGCTGGAGAAACCTGAAAATTCAGCACTATTGTAAGAAAAAAAATCCCTATTCTCAGAGGAAGAGGCAGAATGAGTTTTTTTATCAGTCACTTAACTGGAGGTTAAGGATGCAGATGTTATCCCTGCTATAAGACAAATGTCTGTTTTGGGATTTTTTTGGAGAACTGTTAATGATACTGCTGAATGAGACTCAGACCCTTTAATACCAGAATTAAAGGGTCCATGCCCTCTGTGTCTAAGCAGAAGCTAAGAGCTCCTTATTGCTTTACAATCTTGAAAGACATTAGCTTTGATTTAATTAAACAGGCATCCACTGTATCACTCAAACAGCATTTAGCACCTTTTGAGATGCCACAATTGCAACCATCTTGTTGCCACTTAGATTACAAGTTTCGAGTTTCCAATATCCCATCTACCTTTGTGTGGCTGTTGCCAGTAGGGCAGAGCATTTCAGGTAGTGTTAGATACCTGTGTTTATCTCCTTGTTGATGTATTCAATGAAGCAAAGAGGATGAATTTGACTCTTCCTGAAGCTGTCTTGGTTCTGAAAACTGAATGGAGCTGCCAGCTGTGACACAGAATACACACATCTTCATATATTTTCATGTATTTTCATATACTTTCATATACTTTCATGTACTTTCATGTACTTTCACGTACTTTCATGTACTAGATAGGTAGCTGGATGCCAACGGGGTTATCCTGTGATGTCTCAAATGACATAAAACATCTATTTTAGCCCAAGACAAAATGTAGTCTCATGTCCATTGTCTATAATGGGAAATAAGATATCTAGATGACAGACAGACTCTTCATACAGGTACCTAGATTTAAGTGACTTATTATCCAATCGACTTCTACTCAATAGGCTAGATTTCTTTGCTTTGCCACAGTTGCCTAATGTCTTTTCAAACATCAAAGATTATGTAGCCTAACAATCCACTGACACTCCAGGTAGGGCATGGGTCCCTTGCAAACCTCCTATGCTATAGCAACTTCCCATACAAAACTCTTGAATACCTGTGAGATGTAAACAGCACTAAGTTCTTGTGCCCTCAGGTTTAAGTAATTAAATCAAGCCTATAATTTTTTCCTCCCCCATGTTTTTTTTTTTCCTTATATTAATTTTTATTCAAATAGCTCAATTTACTTAATATCAATTTTTTGGGGAGAAATGTGGAATAATATTTTGTTGTACATTTTTACAGTAGACCTCTTGAATTTTGTCCAAGCCCCGTTACTGTTAAAAACTGCAGCAGACATAATGGATAGTGCAGGAAAAAAAGCTTCTTATACCTTACAATTATTAGTGATTATCAATGATTCTATCATTATATTAATATTTTCTGATGGAAAAAAAAGTGAAAATGCAGAAAAAATAATGGACAATTATTAATCATTTAACTTCAGTCACAAGTAAATACAGGCAAGGAAGACTGAAGAGAATGGAGTCTGTCAGAAAATTGCACAGCCAGAAAAATCCAGAAAAGAGGGTAAATTTAGATTAGCTTCTTTAAACCAGGAAATATTAACTGTTTACTCTGTAAAGTTTCAAGTCTTTTTCCTCTGATTAATAAAAATGTGCTTTTAGATCTTGTACTCAGGTGCACTGAAGAACATTCCATTTTCCATCTTGTCAGCAGCATTTACTTGGCTACAACATTCTAGCTCCCTCATGTTTTGTAGCCTTGTTACCAAAGGGATTCAAAGGCCTAGACACAAGCTTATTTTCCATGCCATCTTCAATTAACTTTGCATTTTACTGGCCCGATTTATGACTTTATTATACATGAAATGCTTACAGGTGAACGATGTGTGATGCTTTTCTCCACTATCACCATTACAGTTTTTAGAGTTGAGGGAGGAGGAATGGGTTGTTTGCATTTGGGAGAAGATTTTTCAGTGTTTTTTTTCAGGTTGGTTGGTTGGATTTGTTGGGGGTTGGGGGAGGGTAGTTGTTTTTTTGGTTTTTTTTGCTAGTTTGTTGAGGGGTTAATTTTAATCTATGGTTTTAATTATGTGTTTCCTGATGATACTTGGTCTAAAAGATCAGGATCAGTTTTGTAGAATGATACACAGGGGCAGCCTCAATGTAATATTATTTGGCATTATGAACATTCCTTAACCAGTTTGGATTTACTTGTCTTTTTTAAGGGCCAATTGCAATTTATCAGATTGATTCATTGCTCTCGTCCTTCACTGACTCTCCATAATGGCATCCACACCATCCAATATATTTTTCTGATTGCTTAAGTTCCCATCACTTTAAGCTGCCAATGCCTTTTTTTTTTATTCTTGTTTCCCCGCTGGAATGCATGTGAAACCACTGAAGACAACACGTTTCTTAAAGGAGTGCAAGAAATAAAGTTGCAGTAAAGTTGTTTGCTTCAGTTATACTATTGACAAAAGTTTAAAATAAAATCGATTGAGCAATTCAAAAAGTGTTATTAGCCACATCAAGTCCAAATCTGGGTAACTCCCTCTTTTTGCAAAAGGCTAATAAAAGATGAAATGTCCAATTCTTCTTCTAATTAAATCACAGTATTGGAAATAATATCACTTTTGTTCTTTTGAGATGTATGTAAGTAAGTCTAGTCACAAGTTGTTTTACAGTATTAAAAACAAGATACCTCCTAAGTATGTACGTAATATAAACATTAAATTGGAAAACTAAGGGTTTGCTAAGGTGCATAAATATATTAAGTAACAGAGCACTTAAATTTTAAACTACAATAGAATTTTAAAATAGGGTAAAAAGTTCCATTGAAGCAGCTGCCAGTCTGTTAAAGTTGGAGAACTTTTATGCAAATAATTACCTGTAAAATTATTACATTTTTTTAGATTTCATGTATGCATAACAGTTGGGCCAAGTCATTACAATGCCACCTACAATAAGACTCCCAGTGAAAACAGAGACATTCTCAGGAGGCTATTTCCATTACTGCTGCTTCCACTTCCATTACTGTTGGCTTCACTGAGACCAACAAAAACATGGATAATAATTGGCTAGTACATCTCTGAATTATATCTTATTAGTATTTATGTCATTCATTTTAAGATGGATGTCATCACCTCTTGCTTTTTCCACCACTGTTTATCACTATAAACTAAGACATCAAAATGTAATATTGTTTTAGATGGTAGAAAATGGTATACATGTTGCAAAAACAGCTCCATCTTAATTTTCTGCTTTTTTTCTTTCTTTCTTTCTTTTTTTTTTTTTTTGTGGTTTGCCTTTATTTTGTTATGTGTTTGTTAGGAGTGTTTCAGGTGGAATCTATTTAACTAAGTTTTCTGTAAGTTACTTAGTCTTCTTTGAACATTGGAAAGATATAGATCTATCTCAAGTATATTTATCCCATCTTGAAAAGAAATCTTAGAAAGTTTTGAAAAAACATCAATTCTTTGGTAGTAATTCTTAACTTAGATGACGTTAAGAAAAGTAGCTTATTTTCAGGTAGTTAAGATCTTAGTCTCCACTCTTCAATTCTAAATCTTTGGAAATCAAGGGCAAATGTTTTTACCTTAAGAGGAAATCTAGTTAGCACATACAGCCCACTCCTCTGTCTCTAGCAATTTAATGAAATGTATCAAGTAGAAATTACCTGGCTCATTTAATTTACTATTTTCATTTTCTTGTATTCTTTAATTCTTCTGAAGCAAATATATGGCTTGTCTCTCTATTGTTCCTCAGCTATAACCAATCTCAATTAGAAAACCATTTTTTTCTTAAATTTGCTGTATTGAAGCATTACTATTCATATTTTTTTTCCTTTTTAATGTTGAAAGCCACTTTTAATTATTTCAGTGATGCTTCTATCATGTATTTTATCTAGCAACTAGGTACTAGAGGTTCTAATGACTGTACATGATTAAGAACCATCAGAGGTGGATGGAGTAATTGCTCTTCTTTTCTCCTGCACAAAATAACTGCTGAGAGCTGTCTATTGGTTCATTGGCAGTGTCCTGGGCTGACCACATGACATTTTGTATCCCCAATCGTCCCTCCTGCTTATGCTGGATATTAAGCTCTATAGCTTTAAGTTAGGCCCAGTGATAAAGAGAGAGTGAAA
The DNA here is from genome assembly GCA_025920805.1 of Petroica traversi. Lineage (NCBI taxonomy): Eukaryota > Metazoa > Chordata > Aves > Passeriformes > Petroicidae > Petroica > Petroica traversi. Next base: position 2,751,173 of record JAHLSL010000023.1, read on the forward strand.
GCGGAGAAAAAAACACTCGCCGTTTGTCTGCAGGAGTTACACCTTTACTCCCACAAAAAACGGCCTTGAAGAAGCTGCATTCCAGCAGTACAGGGATATCTCGCTCTAACTCTCTGGCTGTGTGTGCTTGGAAAAGCACACAGCGGAGGGTTTCCTCGGAACTTTCTCGGCATTTTTTTGCAGGGAGACTGCTGGTTTTTCTTCTTTTTCCTCCTCCTGGGACTGGTTGGCATCGCGTGGGCCCAAGACACCAGGGAATCCCCAGGCCCCCCCTCATCCCCCGACTTCTACAGCCGGGCCCGGCAATCGGCCCCCCTCCGCTGGAGAACTGAACCAGACTCAGACGGACTCTGAATCTACCATCTCTTCAGAGGAAGGAGAGGTTTCATTGCTTTCATATTATCCAAATTTTTCTATGCTTGTGAATATTCTATTTGTTAAATAAATAGTTTTTTCCACTTTTCTCTAAGGAAATTTTTCCTGAACCGGTGTGGGGGAGGAGTGATTGGAATCGGCTTTTCCTAGAGAAGACCCCCCCCCAGAGGTTTCCTCCTAAAATTTGCTCTAAACCAGGACAGGCAGCTGCTAAAATTTATGATGCAAAATAAATTTTGACCCCTAGAAAACATATGGGGTGGTGATGGTGGTGGTGTTCTTTTTGGGTTTTTTTTCCTGTCTTTGTTGTTGTTGCTACTCTTGCTATTCAGTTGCTTTTATTAGCTAAAATAATTTTAAATAAAGTTTTCCCAACGTAAACAAATTAATAATTTTCCTTTCAACAAGTTTCAAATCACCTCAAGGTTTGTAATATGCAGGTCAGTCAAAGTATGCTTAAACTACCAATGGCATACTAAAGAAAAGAAAGGTTAAGAGGGTAGGTGCAAGATGTGTGGTGATTTATCTTCCCTTTCTTCCAGCATGTACAAACGAGATCTTCAAAGAACGTAGTCTGTTAGATTTGTTTTATCATTCATGGACAGAAATAGTCTCATCCATGGGGCAACTTACTTTTGTGTATGATATCAATCTTAAAAGGAGATGAACTGCCTCTGGAAATGCCTATTTCCTTTCATAGATCATGAAGAGAGCTTAAATGACTATTTTATCCTGAACACTTAACTTTTAGCTAGAAGAAATTAGATTTAGTGAATCCAGGACATAGCATTTAGCTGAAATATAAAACCATGACTAGTGATATTTTAACACTAGTTTCATGAGAAAGATTATAAACTTGACAATTTAAATAAAATGTATGATAAATACATTTTTAATTCAGGGTTTATGATTTCATCTGTCCATATTAAATTGTTTTATGCTATTTGCGATATGATATGGTATCAGAGACATTTTTGGAGTCTGACAAATTAGACATTGGATTTAGAGGAAACCTGCACTTGTTTAAACTGGCAGATAGAGACTACCTAAAATAGAATAAACCATTTCCAACAGACGTAGTACTACTGGTGTTTGTATAATTGAAAGCAGACACTAAAAAGCCCTTGATTCCAATACACAGCAAAACAAGCAAGTATTGTGACTAATCTAAGGACCTTATCAATAAAAAACCAAAGGACTGTAATTAAAATGTAGCCAAGCACACTCCAATCAAGGCTATCATTATTTGTGTGCCAAGAAGTGGGCTTTGGGTGGACCCTGTAGACACACCCAGCTGCTCACTCAGTCCTCTCCCCCATAGGACAGGGAGATAACTGGAGGAAGACTAAAAGACTTAGAGGTTGTATTAACAGTAGTTCCACAGGAGAAGCAAAAGGTGCACACACAAACAAATATTAGATTAAAAAAAGAAAATCGTTTATTCAGGGCATCCCATCAACAGGCATCAGATGTTTAGTGACTCCTTAGAAAGGATGGTATGAGCATGTGTAAGAGTTTCATAGGCAGACTAGTGCCATTATCACTAATGTCCCTGTCTCCTCATTTCCTCAAACTTTTATTTGCAGAGCATAACATCAGATGATATGGAATACTTTGGTAAACTTAGGTCGAGTGACCCAACAGTGCTTCTCCCATCTCCTTTCCCATCCCCAGAAAACTCATTATGTGTGGGGGGGAAAAAAACCAGCTTGACGCTGTGCGAGAATTTTTCAACAACAGGAAACATTGGCAAGAAGATCATCCAGTCTAACCCCTCTTCTAAAGCAGAATGAGCTGAAGCATGTTGGCCAGGACTGTGCACAGATGGAAATTCTACAGCCTATTGGAAAGACCTTTACAATTTGACTGCTTTCACAATAAAAATGTATTTTCTCATGTTCAGATAGATTTATTTCTTCTGCTTTCTATCAGCTCTTGCTCATGTAGTGAACAGAACTGAGAAGAGCCTGTCTCCTTCTTTTCCATTTCCTTTCATCCAGTTTTTAAACACACTGATAAAATCTCTGCTGAGCCTTCTCTTTTCCAGGGCAGAGTGGACATTGTCACAGCCTCTCTCCTAACCAGTCATCAAGGTGGTGATGTCAAGGAAGATGTAAAATAATATCCAGTAATGATCCTTTACAATCAGCTGCTAAGTAGAACAACTAACTAAAGCCCTTTCAGATCAAAAGGCCCATACTCCAACTTTAAGCTTACAGGTCTGTACTCCACCACTTTGGTTATATATACTCAATTTTTATCTTGCTATGTCTAGGAGGAAGTAAGCTGAGGAAAATGTGTGGAATGATTTGCTGAAAGTCTAGTTAAACAAAATCTGCCATACTCCAGAAAAATGTTTCTTTGTTGTTGAAGGTGATTGAGTTAGTCAGGCATGATTTGCCTTTGGTAACTCTGTACTGGCTTTTCCCAAACACTTCCTTCAATTGGCTTGTAATAGTTTATAAGAGGACTTATTCTATTATTTTACCAGGGCCTGAAGCAAGAACAAAAATAACAGAACAAAAAACCCAATTACTTCAAAACCACAGACATAAATTGAATGGGATAAGAGTATGATTAAACTGAAGTTATTTTAGCTTAATAAATGCCATAACAATAATTCTCATTATTTTTCATATGTTTTTATTGTATTTTTTCAGAAGCCAATCCATTTGCATAAATATGTGATTATTCACTTCAAAATCATCCAGTGAGTCACATAGACTGACCTTTTAATTGCTACCGTTCATCTCAATATAGATTTTATTAAGACCAAAGGGTAAGTTTATAATCCACCATTGTGGAGTATTAAAGAATTCACACTGGCTCAATTTTGGCAATTAAATGGATTTTATTTTATTGTGTGAATTCTAACATATAATATATATGATTAATAAGCTTTTTCTACAATTCTAAATTACTGGATTGGCTCCTGTATAATTGCTATGCCCAAGGAATCTCAGGGGAAAAAAAAGAAAAATATTAATCTTTAGAGAATCAATTCCAGATAAGAAAGAAGCCTCCTTCAGGACTGCTTTCCTGTCCCTAAAGTAAAACGGTTCATCTAAGTAGAGGCAGCATTCAGAATCTGACTTCTCCCTTAGAACACTAAGGCTATTAATTTCTGAATACTGCAAGCCATATAATCAATGAAAGATAAAATATTTCAGTCTAGTCATAGCAAGAATGCAGTCCATGATTACAGAAGTTGCACAGGGAGGAAATGAGGAGATATATGTATTTTATACATCTTAACTATTGTTATTTATTCTTAAGCAGGTGAAAAATGTAATATTCTAAGTTTCTCAGCTGTTCATAATTTTGGAAAGAATAAGAATAGGAAAATAATGTTTACTTAATATTAGGACTAATTTGTATAGTGTTTTACATCTAGCACTATACTTTCATGTTAATTTGCTGTCATATCAAATTCTTTAATGTGTCAAAATTTAGAAATTGTACTGTATTATGCTATTAACACTTATTTCAAGGGAGCGAGATAGTGACTCATGAGAAATAATTTTGTCAATTTTAAGACACAGTCTTTATCTCCTTGCTAAATTCTTGCTCTGTTTTCCCAAATCTGAAAATATTGTCACTGTGCACTGTTTGGGCAAAGATGAGTACTTAAAAATTTTTATTGAACACTTCCCTCAAAAAAGTTAACATCACCTCCTGCAAGATCTAACTGTATTAATCTTATCAGGAAATACTGAGAGCAGAGATGAGTTGTAAGTTTTACACCTTCATGGCCCTTAGTGTTACAACCTGAGGCAAGTGCTATCCGAGAGCTCAGGATCAGAAACAGAAAATATTCTCGGTTGCTATCAGCACTTGTTTAACTAGCAAACAAAAAAAACCACTTATAATTTCTTATTATTTTGTTTCTTATAAAAGATATGATACAAATAATAAATGTGGGAATGACTAACAAGTTTCTATGTATTATGACATTTGAAGTAAACCTGGTGAGCCTGGAGAGAAGCAAAGTCAAGACTCTGAATTTTCTAAGAATGAACTTTCCTGTGTTTAGGAGCTGGTGAATGAGAGCCCCTGGGTAACTGTCTCTAAGGACAGTGGGGCTGGCCAAAGCAGGAAAATACTTAAGGCCACTTTTCCTAGAGTATAGGAAAAGTGGCCTTAAGTATTTTCTATCCTGATGTGCAGGACTGAGCAAGAATCTCCTCCTCAGACTGTAAGTAAGAAGACTGAAGAGTAAGAAAGAAATGCACGACCAAGGCAGGCAGGGATAGGTGATCTGGGGACATCTTCAACAGGTGTGTAGATAGCGTGAAGTTGAGCAGTGCAGTTGACATGGACAGGTTGAGAACTGGGCCTGTGAAAACTCCATGAGGTTCAACATGTCCCAGTGCAAGGTGATCTTCTATTTTGGTACATCTACTATTTAGAGAAGAGCAGATATTTCTGCTGCAGCCCACGGGGAACTCTGCTGGACCAGGTAGACATGCCCTGAAGGCAGCTGCTGCCTGAGGAGGGGAGTCCATGCAGGAGCTGGTTCATTAACAGGACCTGTGGCCCATGGGGGACCCATGCTGGAAAATCTGCTCTCAGTGGTTTGTACCCTGTTAAAAGGATCACGTTGATGCAGTTCATGAACGGCTGCAATCTTTGGGAAGGAGAAATCCCAAGCTGGAGAAGTCCAGGAGATACTTATTGCAAAGACTTCACCTCCCTCTGCTGAACACTTTAATCATTACAGATAAACATATTTTCCCACTCTCCCAAAACCAGCTTGAACTTTCTCAGAAAGAATAAATTTAATTCTGTTGTCCCACATCCTCTCTGAATACTTGCACCAGAATGTTATTGAGAAAGAGATAAAATATGTATATTTACATTAGCTGTTCTTCAAAGGAGACAGGAGAATTTGGGCAGAAATGTGAAGTAGAATGATGGATCTATGCAACTTCTTTCATTTTTTCATTTATTGGGAAGTGAAATGAGAGCATATTTATCACTGGAATTGTGTGGAAAGAATATAATTCTACTTGCATGTATATAGATAGAATACAAAATTAAATGCAAATGCAATGTCCAGACTGGATATAAACAACAAAAGGAATCTGTACAGTTTCATCCCTGTGAATGCAAGGAATATTTCTAAGACAAACAAATGCCACCACCACCACCAACAACAAAAAAACCCAACCAAACAAACAAAAAGCCCCAAGAAACAAACCCACAAACAAACAGACAAACAAACAAACAAACAAACAAAAAACAAAAAAAACACCCCACAAAAAAAAATTGGATGGATTGCCAATTTTTTAGATACTTAGATCTAATATTGCAGGGGCAAAAATTTTAAAATAAAGTTAGTCCCAGTGATTTTAAGCTCCAAAAAACTGAAGTTAAAAAATTACAATAGAGAGAGGAAATATATTTGAAAAAAATATAGGACCAGAAATAGTTTTCTGCCTAATAGTATCCAATAACTGAATAAGACTATCATACAGTATGCACTATGATTATTTATCTCAACAGAAATGATCTTTGTTCCAAGCAAGGAACTTGTTTATAGATTTTTAACCTATATATAAAATATATATATATATATATATATTTGCCATTTATTTTTCTTATTTTAAATGGATTGTATCATAAGGTTATGAAAAGGATACTTATTTTCTTTCATTACAAAGAATGTTCTTAAATGACACTGAGACTAGATTTTAAGCACTATAAATTTCTGGATTTCAGTATACTCTTTGTGCTTTCTGTTCTATTTTATCATCCAGTCAAATCTAATAATGGTTTATTAACATTAATTTTTAAATAATTCAGGAAGGATTAATTACAGAAGCACTCAGTACTCAAATCACCACAAAGTTATAAAATCAAGATGCTGTTTGGACTTCTGATGGATTTTTAATGTCTGCTGCTCAGTTTTTCTATTTAACCTTAACCAAGACATCCTAAAAAGACATCTACCAGGAACATGCCTAAATTTAGTTTTGATTTAATGATACATGTGTACAGTATGCAATCTTTAAATTCTTATTTGTTGTCCATGGTAAGAGAACAGACAACCCAAGCAGATGTCATTAAACCGTGGGAATCAGTAAATGCATAGCAAACAGTGCTTGCAAAACAACCATATTTACCACTTCTGTCTCTGATTCTTTAGGGGACTCAGGATTTGTATTTCAGTGGTTTCTATCCAGTTAGCATTAAATCTCTTCTTGGGATGCTAGCTGTTTATTTGGAGGATAAGAACAGTTACGCATTTTGGATTTCAGAACTATAGATTTTAGAACTAAAAAGTAAAATCCTTGTTTAAAAATTATCAACTTGCTCAGATGCAGATTTTGGAAGTTTTGTTGATTTGCTTTCTTGGTTTTTTCCGCATTTTCTTGGGTTCGGCATTTTTTTGGTTTTGGGTTTTTTGGGGGGAGAGTGGGGATGTGGGGGTGCAATTTTTCCTGTTGTTTGGGCTTGGGGTACTTTTGTGCTTGTTTTCCAAACAAGTCACATCCATGTGAGTGTTGCAATAGCAGCATATTCAGTGGACCAAGGCATACCAACAAAGCCATTAATTTTTTGATGGATTACAGTGTTGACTGCATGAATACACAGTGAGGTTTTAAGGGCTTTTCATACACTGTATAAGATTTTTGGATAATAGATCCTGCATATTGCTTTTCCTAAGGGATTTTTTAATTCAGTAAGCCACTATTCACTTCTACTGCTTGCTTTCATTAGAAGGTTTTTTGATTGTTGGCTGGGAAGTCATAGTATGTGTAAACAAGGGACAATATATACCAAGGATCTTAAAGTGTGGTTCCTCTTATCAGGCACATTATTCCTTTGAGGGTGCACTTTAGCTTTAACTTTTAAACTATTATCTGCAATCCAAGTGAAATTTGATGTCTGCCTGAATGAACATTAATGTATATGTATAGGATAAAAATAGTGCATTGTAAAAGTATCTCTTTTTTTTTTTTTTCTTTTGGTGTGCTACCAAACATTCAAGTATATGCACTTCAAACAGATTTACACCAGGTAAAAGGCAGGTACCGTTTTTGACATCCACCCATGCTCACTAAGGATGCTAAATGCTAAAATTGAACTGGACCACAATTCTAAAATAACACACAGTACAAATTCAGGGAATATACATAGAAAACAGATTTAAGACTGTTCTCACAGACTTGTGTGAGTGCAGAAACACAGTCTGATATATGATGAAAATTTTATTGTTCATAAGCAATTATACACCATTTCTGCATCTGTTATAAATACGCCTTATTATTTTTTCAACTATTTTAAGCTTCAGGAACAAATAAGCATAAAAGTCATATTAACAATACAGAAAGTAATTAAACTCCAATCTTATGTAGAGGTTTTGAAAGGCAGGTTTTGCTAATAGTTCATAAAAGCAATTTGTCATTGATAATAATAACAACAAAAAAAGGATAAGGAAAAAGACAGTAAAATAATTTAATAATATGTATAATTTGATAGGAGAAATGGGAATATGTATTCGCTAGCATATAGTGACTTCACTAAGGTAAACACTGAAATTTGGTAACAGGATTTAATGATTTAGGACTATGCTGTCATTCATGTGAGACCCGGATAGGATAGAGCTAGGTGGAGATGTGTAGCGGTGGTTCAAGCTCAGAGAATGACATACCCCCTGAAGAATTTCTGGGGGCCTAGAAAGTGAGGCCTCTTGGAAGGTAGAGTTAAGTTTGGCCTTGGAAAGGGAGTCGAACTCTCCCCGCCTGCCCCTCAGTTAACAATAGTATCTTGTGTCTCACTCTTTCCTCCCTTCCTCCTTCCTGACTGCATCCTGACCTTCTACCCTTCTCCGTGTCCTCCCCTGTACCGTTATGAGATAAGTTGTAACCCTCAGAATAAAAGTCTGAATGTTGGGCTATTCCGGGTCTTTTGCCCCTGAACCCAAGCAGAGCGGACCCTCGTGTCCTGTGTCTGATTTGGGGCTCCGGGCAAAGGAACACTCTCTCTCTCAGCAGCTCTCCGGTTTTTAGGACAGCGGCCACCATCCCAGGGAAGCCCGGCTCGCGGTGAGGGGAAAAGAAGTCCCTAGCTGAAGCTGACTTAAAGAAGAGGAAGCTCTCAGAACAAGCCGCCGAGCCTTCGGCTGTCCCTGTGGTCAGCTGTCCGGCCCTCGCCACCGGCCACAGAGATGAACTGTCGGAAGTTCAACAAAAGATAAATGCAGGGCCCTGCACCTGGGGAAGAAAAACCCCCTGCAACAGGCAAGGATGGGAGATGATCTGCTGGAAAGCAGCTCTGCAGACAAGAACCTGGAGGTCCTGGTGGACAACAAGCTGTCCATTCCTTGTGGCCAAAAAGGCCAACTGTATCCTGGGGTGCATTAAGAAGAGCACTGCCAGCAGGTCAAGGGAGGTGATTCTGCCCCTCTGTTCAGCCCTGATGAGCTGGAGTGTGTCTGGAGTGCTGTGTTCAGTTCTGGGCTCTTCACGAGAGACATGGAACTACTGGAGAGGGTCTAGTGAAGGTCAATGAAGATTAGGGGCCTTGGCAATCTCTCTTATGAGAGCTCCATCTTTATACGAAGAAAGATTTCTTTACTCTGAGGATGTTTGAGCACTGGCACAGGCTGACCAGAGAGGTTCCAGAGCGTCCCTCTCTGAAGATACTTGAAACCATGTCTGGACATGATTCAATGCAACCTGATCTGGGTGAACCTGCTTTAGCAGAAGGGTTGGACTAGATGTTCTCCAGAAGTTCTTTCCAAAACTCCATTGCATGATTCTGTGATTTGAAACACAGACTACACAGTTTTATGAATGGCAATAGTCAGTCACACATACTAAAATATGATCAATCCCTTTTGAAGGTTTGGGGCAGAACTCTGAACTGTTGAGAAAAGGTCTTTCCCTGTAGCATAACAGTATAGAACCAACCAGATGCCCTATGGGACTTGGGGAATTCTTTTTGAAATATCTGGAGATTGTACTTCGTGGAGCTTCATTGAGTCAATGACACACCATATTACTCGAAAAAATAAGTTATGTGCATGAGAATATTTGCATTTATACAGAGCTGTGGCAAAATATTCTCCCAGCTGCAAAAACAGACAAGCAAGCTCCTTTAAATTCAAAACCTTGCTATGCCAGCTCATTCATGATGAAGGCTGAATGTAAAGGAGACATTAACATTGTGAAACTGAGTTGATGAGGAATTTAATTTCAGATATTGTCCTACAAAAAGAAAAATGTATTGATAGATAAAACACCAAAAAAGCAATATGTTGTACAGAAATTAAATTATATTAATGTAATTTTATTATAAATGTATAATATATTTAAATGTTTTCTCTTCTACATTTTTAATCTCCCATGTTTTAAGAAACTAATAATAAATATATTGTCATGAGAAATTATTTTATCTATGGTAAAATTAATGTCAAATTGTCCTCAAATGTATTCCAAAATACTGATTCATTTAGGTGCAACTGGTGGAATAGTAATAAATAAAAAAATAATAAAAATAATGTTTAGGAAATTTGTATTTTTAAGATTTTTTTTATTCTGATATAATTTTCATTTTGAAGCTTGCACATCTTAAGCAATTTAAATACCTGAATATTAAATTATTCTTTAAGAGTAAACAAAGCATTTCAGATGAAGCTAAACATAACTTTTTTTTTAATTAAAAAATGAGGAGGAAATAAGAACAAGTTCTGCATAAAATAAGCAATTTTGCAATATTTCATTTTTAGTTTTGCTTTAAAAAAAGCATCTACTAATTAATATTTTAATTCAGAATGTAACTGCATTTTTAATTAGATGGTAGGTGGGAATGTTATGAGAATGTAGTATAAGGAAATCCTTTCATAAATATGTGGCTAATGATGAAGTCTTTAATTTTGTTCAATAAATAATGAATCTCAAGATTGCATGGAAGATTTTTCAAGTGCAAATGTTGACATTTGTGGTGACTAAAGTGTGCTCTGAGGTGTAGTATTCACACACCACACTTTGGCCTGGACATGATGAAGGCATAAATCACTGTGGCAGGATAGCACACAGGCACCTGGCCCAGGAAAGGGGTGTGTGGAGTGGGGAGCACCTAAGAATAGTGTGTTTGGAAAACATAGTCATTCACATAGAAGGTGAAGCATAATGGAGATGTGAGCCAAATCTCTCTGGCCCAGTGTAAAATGGGATGTGAGCTAGACTTTATTCTTGGCACACTTGTTTTGCCATTTCTTTGGAACTAGCTAACAGTGTTAATGATTCAGAAGTTTGATAATGAAGAAAAGATTTTTTTCTCTCTCTACATATGCAGTCTAAGATGCAATCTGACTATAATAATTGATGGAATAACTTCTCAAACTGTGTATTGACAAATGTGCTCAATTTCAAGATGAGAATATTTCAGCATGTGGACTCTAATGACTCTGTTTGGTTTTTTTTTCTCTCTCTGATGCCTCAGTAGAACTAAGACGGGGAAGGAGAAAGCAGGTGTCATGTTTGAAAATAAATTTATCTGCTAACACAGGAATTTCCAATGAAATGACAAGACTGAGTTTTACCCCACTATGCAGAAGTAATAATTTGACAGAAGGAAAAGCAAGTTCTAATATTTTTCTATGTCTCCCTGCAACTTTAGCTCCTCTTATATACACCATGAATAAATGTCTGGAATTGTCTGTGTAAAATTGTAAGGAAGACTGGAGCATGAACTTTGATGCTCTACTGCTAGCACATAAGCAAACATATAATAAATGTATTCAAATAATAAATTTTTAATCTGTGAGCTTTGTAAAATTCTTAAGGGATTCTTGAATACAAAGATGACAGTGCAGGCTATTGGAAAACTCTTTCTTTCCTAGATGCATTTGGAATAGTAGTAATAAGATAAAAAAGAGTGGAATACACATAAATGACAGTACCATCAAATAATGCTTTGCAAGCTATCAAAACATTAGTTAAGGGTCTTAGTTCAACAGTTCTTGATTCACTGATGCATTTTTCCAACCACTTAAATACAAAAGCCATGCCTATGATGCATAGAAGTTAGTAGCAATTAGCTACATGATTTATGCTAAGAATCTATCTAGTATTTTTTTGAAAAATAGGGACTGTTTTCTGAAATAAGAACTTTTTCAATAAAGTAGTGGTTGAGTTAAGAAATCTGGGAACCACATTTGACAGACAGGAACAAAAATTTCATATGTTCAGAAAAGGTTGTTAATGGCAATGCATTTTATGAGTGACTTCAAGTTTTTGGGGTCCAAAATGTTCCATTTGTTGAAGGAGGGAACAAGGACATACGATTTATCTATGTTTAAATTCATGGAAATAAGGCCTAACGTATTCTGTATAAATCATGGTAAACTGGCAGGGTGAAAATCATAGAGAGTATTTTTCAGATCATTCTGCTTCAGACTGATCATTAAGCTGACACACATTTCATTTCAGGTTTGTATTTTTAAATACTTACAACAGCTGTATACTAGAGATTTATGGATTCTAATTTTCACTGTATTGTGAATAACGAGCATTGAATATTTAATATTTTTGTATATCATTCTCTGTCATACTTTATAAGGGTAAAAAAGAGAGAAATACAGGCTTTTTAATTTTCTGTCTTTATTTCCGTCAAGTTGTTCTCAAAAATCTGATGAGTATTCAAGAAGTGATGGGTGTTGGGAAAAAAAAAGCAAAAACCAAATAAATATTGAAAGTCTGTTGCTGTTTTTCAGCAAAAATGAAATAAAATTTCAGTAAAACTCATGCTACTTTGAGATGCATTTATTCATCATCAATGTAATGAATGTATTAAAATGAAGTAATGCATTGGCATACATAATGATAAACAAGATATATTTTCAAATTGTCCAAAATAGTAACACGATGAAAATAAGTTTAAAAACCCCACACAAACAAGTCACAGCACACCAAAAAACCCCCCAAAAAACCAAAACAAACAAAAAAACCAAAACAAAAAAAAAAACCCAAAACCCACAAGGAAAAAATGGGTTGAAATAATGAACCAGCAAATAGATCTTAATATTTTAATCAGACTGCTTCACCTCTTCAAGGATTAGCATGGGGTTTTAAATTTACTGTGTATTCTGCCTGTTTCTAAAATGCTACGCTTCTGTTTAACCTCATATAAAATCCTACTAGACAGAAGTAAAAGAAATAAGTGATATGCCTCAATAATCACAGCCAAAAAAAAGCAGCTGAGAGGAAGGACTGTTTAGAAGGGACAGATACTCTTCAACATTATTTCTGATCAGCATAACTTTTCTTTATTCTTCAATTACTGAGTTAGTTAGATCTTGGAAGGAGGAGGGAAAATGGAAGAAAAAACAAAGAAAAAAGAATTAAAAGAAAAAAAAAAACAAACACACATAATTTTTAAATATTATGTTTTCTGTGTTCAGAAGTAGAGGCCAGAACATCCTTTCCCTAAAGAAATTCAGAATGTAAGTAGGAAAAATAAGTGAAGTAAATGAGTTTTGTAGTTTATGTGTGTGATGCTTATTAGGTAGAATAACACAAGCAATAAGTGCAAATATCTAAATGTGGTGACTGTGCACACTTCTTGTGAGCTTTAAAACAAACCAGATTTGTACGTGAATACTATTTCAGTCATTCATTTTAGAATTGTATGGCAGCTCTTTTTATCAGAGTATTTCAGTAACAGGCTTGCCTATCTTCTTATTTTATTGATTATGAAGGCAAAGTTAAATTGTTATTGAATCACAGCTACATCACAATTTGAAATTTTAATTTGAATGGATCAGAAAACTGTCACATTGTAGTGAGGACTTCTGAAAAACAGGATAAAAAGCTTTTATTTGTATTGCAAATTTATCTATTATTGCAAACATAGGAAATAAGAAGCAGAATCTTTAAAAGTAAAATATGTTCCTTTCTAATAAGAAAGATTAGGCAAGAAAAATGAGCTCCTCTAATATCCTCCAACGCAATGAAAAACACCACACACAAAACAGCGTTATTCTAAAAGTTTTGATGGTACATATTCAGAGACAGAAGAAATCATATTTCAGTGGCACCTGAAACAGAAATTAGGATTAAAACTATTTCCATTAAACAGTATTTGGAGACATATTTAAAATTTCCTAGCCAATAGCATCCCATCTAAATAAATTACATAGAAAACTAGGCTGGAGAGGGAGCTGAAGTAAGAGACAAAGCATGTTTCATGAACTGTCAGACAAGACATCAAGAACAAGATGCTGATCTTGCTGGACTGAGAATGCCCAGGAAATAACTGTGTATTTATAGCAGTTGTCTAGACTTCTACTATGGTAGAAAAGAACAATCATTGCAAAGCAGATGAATTGCACCCATAGGATGTTTTCTCTTAACTAATGAAATAAAGGAATGTAAAATAACTGTCAGAAGCTTTACTTGTCTGACATGGGATGGATCCTTTACCATCTATGACATTATTTGTTGGACAACACCATTTATAATAATGATGAATCACAGGACATAAAAGTCTTCAGACACACATTTTTTATTTGATCATTCCTCGAAAATAATTCAAAATTTTAAAGTTGACATATCCACTGATTTTCTTTTGCTGTTCTTGTCCTCATGCTATTATGGATCAAGTCACCAATTCAGACCTAATATAAATGCCTGTAGGTATTTCTGAGATGTTGTGATGGAGAGATGTTAAAAATCAGGAAGGCACAGCACCAAAATCACAGTCAAAGGAAGAAATATTTTATTTCCGACATTCCATATAATTTGCTGTTAGTGTTCACATACTCATATGACAGAAGATATGGAGAGATTATTTTCATTGCTAAAAATGCCCTTTTTTGCCACTATAGAGCTCAGTATGTTTCTAACTAAAAATTCAAAATTGACTCCTGTCTTTGAAAAACGTTTGAAGTGTCTGCCAAAGCTTGTTTTCTCTTGAAAAAGTGTCTTCATGATCACATTATTTTTTCCAATAACTTTCATGTTTCAAAAGTACTCAAAAACTAGAAGGAAATGGCTTTTTCATCATTACAAAAAGAATTTCCCTAATTTTATATTTCTTTTCTAAACACAGAAGTGATTTTGGTCATGCAGATAAAATTCTATGACAAGGCTATTCCTTCGTTAACTTTTCCATTGCAGTCTAGAATGGAAATAATTAATGAATACTTATGTTTATATAGGCATGCTTATTGCCAAAAAGTTTTATAGTACTATGTGTAGCACTGTTATAGTGACGGATGATTTGGTAAATTAAAAAATTCAGATAATATTTGTGTACTTTTTTATCACATTCCATGAAAGTGTAAGTCTCATTCTGTTGGTTGTGTGATTTAAGATTATTTCAAGATCTAATCAAAATATCATAAATTATTTTCTTTAGAACAGATTAAGATTCTAGACAAAACTTTTTGAATTTCAGTGGGATTTAAGCATAAAATGTAAATTAATAATATACATACTGGACTTTACAGAGCACCTTAACAATACAAGGTTCCAAATATTCTCATGAAAATTTAATGGGATTTAAGCTTTAGGCAGGTATCAGAAGAACAGTTGCTGTAACTATAATTTAAATTCCTAACTTTATAGAATTTAGAGCACCAAGTACGGCACTTAAAATGAGATTCTGTCTCACAGACTTCACTTCCTGTCCTATGGCAAGAGCAGTAGTTGTTCTTTAGTGTCCATATTTTACATCCTTCCAAATATCCTGCAGTAAAAGCTAGTCCCCTTAAACATTTACACTTCCATCATAAAGCCTTCTCTATTAAGAGAAAAGCATTCTACTTACTTAGAAACTGTAACACAGTCAGCTGCTCCTGATGGATAGGACAGGGAATCATTAAACTCTTATCTCAAGATGTGCTACAATGCACTGATTACCGAGAGGTCTTCGGAGACATTAGGAAAAATTAAAATGGGGTTTGTTTCCAGCTTTTTTTACCCTTTGTATTAGAGATATAATGATTTTCCTTTGTCAATGGGAATTAAAAACTTGAAAGTGTTCCCAGGGCTCCAAACAACTCCTTGACAATAAACAAAAATAAATAATAGAGAAAAATATATGCAAATCTGTTTTCCACTAAACACCCTCTTCACAGAGATCCAGTATTAGATTACTACTAAATTTTAAGCATTCAGAACTGAAAGCTTCTGCCATTGATTCCACATGGACAGAGTGTCCTCTTATCTCTGTGGATGATGTGTATTAGAAAATCCATCACTGGGCCCTATATTTGTCCTGTCTAGCAGCAAGAGTTACCCTGAGCCTGTTCTGAGGCCTGTGGAGAAAAACATAAATGCATTTAGGATTGTTAAGCCCACCTACAATCTTAACCATGTTTCAGATGTGTCTGTGTTGCATGGTTGATTTTAAAATGGTTTTAAGGGAATGGGAAGGGGAACGCTGACTTTTGAATTTACTGGAGGTAAATGTATGAAAAAACCCCACACCTTTCCCTGAACAGAACGGGATGCTTTCATGGAACTAGAAATTCGTCTTCATCTTCATAAGAATTATAATTAAGATTGATGAGTTTAAGACCAATAACACAAGGTTCACATTCCAAAATGGTATGTACATATAGTTAAGACCTAAGTTTATATGGACTTGACTACTTCATTGCTTACATCTGAACATATTTATAGTATATTTTCTTCCCCTCCTTTCCCTTCCCTTTTTTCTTCTTTTCCTTTCCTTTTCCCAGTTTCCTTTTTTTCCTTTCCCAGTTTTTTTCTGTTTTCTCCCTTCTAACTTTTTTTCTTTTTAATTTTAGCCCTCTTTTTTTCTTATTTTTTTGTAGTAACTACCTTCACTGAAATGCATGGAATATTTGTTTACGTGTATCAGAGAGAATCAGAATCTTTGCAGTGTAGAAACTTTTTCTTATTTACAATCCTTCTTGGAAGCTTTGCATAATTTATCATTCTTCCTGGTGGTTGTGATAATATTGAAAAGTGTTTCCCATAAAAGACCTCACATAATTCCCCACATAATTCAAGTTACATACAAGAAATAAATTTTTAGCTATTTCAGGCTTGGCTATTGAATCATGTAATTGGCACACTTACAGATTTGCTAGTGCTCCCCAGCAAAATTTTTATGGGTAAGAGTTTAATTTACTTATGGAACTTTCCATTATTTTATTGATCACACAATTATCATACCCTGAGAGTGAAAGAGCATCTGTAATAAGTTTGAAAATATCTTACAGATGCTTGATGAAGTATAATCATTAACCAGGATCTGTTTTTTTTTTTATTTATTTTGCCAAGTCATATAAGTTACTTAAGAATTGACTCTTCAAAAACAGTGTTCTGTGACAATATGTTAGGTAAGAAATGAAGTCAAGCAAGCCTCAAGCGTGTTTAACAAGGAGTGGCTGGTGCCAGTAGTTTGTGGGTAGTTATGGGATAAATAGCAAATAATTTATAGATTAGATACAGGAGGAAAAAGAAAAGTCCATCTCCCTATTTCCTTTATTTCACTTCACCTTGGACACAGTCATTACTATTAAGTTTATTTTTTCCAGACGGTTTTCACAATTCTAAGATACCCTTCAGTAAAAATCCACAGAGCTATTTGTAGATTTAGGATTCATAGAATCATTAAAGTTAGAAGAGATATCTAAGATCATGGAGTCCAACATGTGGAACATCTAAAAATGTTCTCTGTTGAATCTATGCAAATGAGATTACATACAGTGAATGAGATAATTACTGTCCCTGAGTAGCAAACTTCATACTTTTTGAAAAAGATTATAGCTTGAGAGCTGAACCTTAGGTTGATTTTTTTTATTTTAAAACAGAAGACTGCCATCCATAATTTGAGAATCTAACAAACTATACAGTAGCACGTATAGTCATATATACCATATAATGTTTCTCATTAATAGAAAGTGGATGTGAAAGGGAGGCAGACAGGATCTTTTTATGCAGATTTTTATGTTAATTTTACATTGGTATTGAAACCTACCAAAGGTGCCTATGATGAAAAAAAAAAATCTATATATTTTTTTTAATTTGCAGTGTCAGTTGATCTTTTGAGTAAATTATACAATGTTTGTGGACGCATGTGGTATGAATATAGGTTTCAATTCAAAAAAGTGCTTTCTGGATCTGGGAGATTAACTCAAAGGCAATGAAGGTACAGTCTTCTATATATTCCATAATATTGTATATTTTCTGATAAAAAAAAAATACAGAAAAAAAATCTCTGCAAAGAAGCATAAACTTTAATTATATTTTTATAAAATGTGTTCCTGTTAAAAGCATTACTGAAATGTTTTCCATCCTAGAATAAATGCTGATTCAAGTCTAATTGCAACTATGTTATAAAGCTATTCATGAACAGTACTGTAAATTTATAGCCAATTTTGCTTCTTCCAATTAAAACCAAGTAAAATAAATAATGTTATTTCTAAAATTATATTTTAGTAAAAGTAAATCATACCAGTAACATTGCTTTATCTTACCTGAATTTTCTAGTTTCTTGACCCATAATACTTAAATTAGTAATTATACCAATATAATACCCATAATACCAATATTATTAAATCAACTACAGATTAAATTTTATACTTTAAAAATACTGGTATTTGATGCACAGGTAAAACATATGATAAAATAATCTGAAATTAAATACAAAATTTAAGGAAACTATAGCTTCATAAAGAGGAAAAGATGAAGTGTTTGGGAGTATAATTTACCAGACAATGAATTTCATCTTGCTTCAGAGACTGTACATTTGGCTGTGACCTTCGTTTGCTATTTCTACATCATGCTAAAATTACCTTTGGGCTTTGGTACAAAAATTTTGTTGTGTGAGTTTGGCACCAAATAAAAAGGCTAAGAAAAGGTGATGGAACAATCAAAAGTCATTAATGATGAATGACTGGTGGCCCTGAATATATGTGTTTTCAACCGGGCCGTTGACTTTGAATGATATTGAGGATAAAAGTCAGGAGTTGAAGTAGAGCCTTTGATTTCCCCAGTGGAAACACTCAGAGATATTGTTTTCTAAACAAGGGATGTGTCACTATGAAATGGAGGAAGAAAAGATCAAGATTCTGAAGAGCAAACAGTTCTGCTAATAATTTGTTTGTTTTTTTTGGGGGGGCGGCAGGTGTGGAACTTTAACTCTCCAGCACCATGAAAGGTGAAAGCCTGAGAGATTAGGAGGTGCTTTTTCAGGTCTGCTCTCACTGGCTCTCTATTAATCATACACAAAGACTTTAAGTAGAACTGAAATCTCTGAGAAGCAAATTTCTGATCTGTGGAAGGCTCTGGAGGGCTGGGAGGCCCCTCTTGAGGTTTAGGATTGCTAAGAATTTAGAGGGGCTAGGGCTGCTGAGGAATGGGAGAGAAGCTGACAAACTGACAAGCACAAACTCAAAACTGAAAGAGAAAGGAGAAGAAGACAGTGATGCCATGAGCATTAATCCTGTCTTACCATGAGTTTGGGTTGTTCACATTTAACCATGGAGGTTTCTCTCCTTTGCTGATCTCTGAAAGACCATCATCAATGGGAAAGACTAAAAAGAAAGCCAGAAAAGTGGAGTGGCAATAAGATAGCATGGCCTGTATATTTTAATTGCATTATTATTTCCCTCTCTTTTTTGTTAATTATTTTAATGGATGATTATGGATTTCTGATGTATAAAATTAATTTTAACTGAAATATCCATAATTTTTGCTTCAATTAGATTAGCAACAAATTATTGTATCCATAAATTGTGTTGTATTTTTGCCCAATACAAATTTTATCTTAACATGCAAGAAAGTGTAACTTGATTCCAAGCTAGTATGACAGAATGGATTTTTTTTCCTCTGCTTTTGTGTGTCTCATTCTATAGAATGTAGTAACAGAAATGAAATTAATGGGGTGAGCTAGGACTCTTTTTCATTAATGATCTCAAATATGTTAAATGTGAAAAATGTTTATGCTGAAAATATCAGCTAGAAGCAGAGTACTGTATCTTCTGATGGGACTCTTCCAATCAAAATTCAATGATAAAATCAGCATAATTTGCTCACTACTGCCTCAATTAAATTCTTGGACTGTTCTGTGAAGCCTGTGTTTTAATGCAGATAGAACATATCAATGCACTGAAAAGGCTGAAATTATGGCAGAATGAAAAAAACCTAAGTGAAGACAAAAGTGAAGCTCATTTCTCCATTGTATAGGGATTCTTCTCAAAATCTGTTTTCAACTCAGGATTTCAGGTAATCACAATTATGCAACTGGACTGTAGCTTAGTTAATTAGCAGTTTTTTTTCTTCTCTGTTTATCAGTTTGAACCCTCTTAATATGTATAATTATAATTAAACCTCTTTTGTCAGAAAATACTCTGGAAAAAAAGATATCCAAATTGTTTGCCAAGGAAAAAGAAATATACTAAATACATGAAATTTTCTTTTGAGAGTATTCCATCTCTTACTCAGATGGATTTGATACTTGTGATGGTTTTAGTTTACTATGTGACTTTAGAATGATTTAACCTCATATCTTTTTTTTTTAAAAAAACAAAAACCTGTTGTTTCTGAAACCACTCCTGCAAAAAGAGGAGGAAATACAGTTATTGAAGTAAGTGTCTAACCAAAGCTAGTCTTACCTAATATGGAAACATTTTTAATGATGATTTGTTAATTCTTTTCAATTCCCAGCAGGTATTTGAAAAATGCACATAGCATAGTAATACAACAGTGATATTAATTTTGTATGGAGTGGCACAGCATGAATCTTACTCCCCATGTAAGTCCTAGGCATTCTAATAATCTATCAACCAATGCAGCACCAGAATTCTCCCAAGTTTATTTTCATATTAAACTATGTTTTTACCCTCACAATTTGCATTACACTGCTAGTGAGATGTCTTCTATGCTTTTTCTCCTATTTTGTATATGTATTATTTTCTGTATTTCTTTGAGGATATCTCTGTTTCTCAAAGAAGACAGAATTTAAATACTAAAGCAACAATTTTGCAGTATAACTGCTGACTGCTTCTAATTTACTTTTTAAATTATTTTTCTCAATTTATAGAGTATTTAATGATCACAATTTTTGATAAGATTTTTA
Organism: Petroica traversi; assembly: GCA_025920805.1. Taxonomy (NCBI): domain Eukaryota; kingdom Metazoa; phylum Chordata; class Aves; order Passeriformes; family Petroicidae; genus Petroica; species Petroica traversi. The sequence goes on from JAHLSL010000023.1 coordinate 2,771,615, forward strand.
TGAATTCTTAAAAAAAAATTTACTGTAAAAAAATCCTGATCCCATGTTGAATAAAATAAATGAAAGAAGAGAGAAATCACTTATTAAAGTATAGGAATGTCCTGGGTTGGCCATATGACCTGTTTGTATCCCCAATCGTTCTCTTAATTATGCTGGACATTAAGTTCTACAGCTTTAAGTTAGGCCCAGAGAGACAGAGAGACTGAAAGTGGAGGAAAAAAAAACACTCGCCGTTTGTCTGCAGGAGTCACATCTTATCACTTAGAAAGGCTTTGAGAGAGCTGAGAGGCTACATTCCAGTGGGACTGCGGTTTTTTTATTCTCTCGGGTGTGTGCTTGAAGGCACACAATGGAGGGTTTCCTCGGAACTTTCTCAGCTTTTTGCAGGGAGAGACTTTGTTTCTTTCGCTGTGTATTTTTTTCCTTTTTCCTCCTCCTGGGACTGGTTGCCATCACTTGGGCCCAAGACACCAGGGAATCCCCGTGGGGCCCCCCTCGCCGACTTCTACAGCCGAGCCCGGCAATTGGCAAACCCCCCCCACTGGAGAACTGAACCCGACTCAGACGGACTCTGAATCTACCATCTCTTCAGAGGAAGGAGAGGTTTCATTGCTTTCATATTATCCAATTTTTTTTTTCCTCTATGCTTGTGAATATTCTATTTGTTAAATAAATAGTTTTTTTCCTCTCTTCTCTAAGGAAATTCTTCCCGGACCTGTAGGGGGAAGGGTGTTGGAATCGGCTCTTCCTAGAGGAGACGACCCCCCCTCCCAGAGGTTTCCTCCTAAATATTTGCCCTAAACCAGGACAAGGTTTTATCAATGTATCGTAGCGAGAATATATACATGTAATCTGTTACATCAATTTGTTAAAATATCCAGTAATCTGTAAAACATCAGAAATTTTCTACCTGTCAATAACATAAAAGGTAAAAATTAAAAATATTTTAGTGATTTCTCCGGAATTATAAAGTATCTTTTTTTTTCAAATTGTAAAAGGAAAATGCTCATGCATTGAAGTCAAAGGTAGAACCATGTTTTTCAGAGTATACCTGTCAGAGGCTAACAATATTGATTTAAATTACACATAATAGAAATATTGCTTCTCCTTGAAAAGAAGTAATAATAAAATAGTTCTCTAATTTTCACATTAATCTCTCTGTTTTAATGGTGTTTCTATATATACATCATCACTACTTGTCCATTTAGTTAAAAGAGTATCTCAAACATGAAGTGACATTTAATTTCTCTCTTGCCTGATTTCCTGCACTTTTTCAGGGAACAATTATTAAAGGATTCTTCATGGAAGAAAGACTGAAATTTTATAAAGAAATCTATTTGAATACTTTCTTCAGTCTTTTCTAGTAACAGTAAGTCTGATGGTTCACAGTTTTGTCAAGCAATATGTATTCATTTTATCTGATTGAGTAATCAGCACTGTTTACACAGATGCTCAGAATATTATATATATTATGTATATTATTTTTATTATATATTATATATATTACATATATAGTTTTTATTGGAAGATCATATTTCTCCTCTACTTGTTAATTGACAAATTTTCTCATCAGTGTTTTCCTACACATTTTTTACACATTCATTTTTATTTTTAATCGATAATATAGTTTGAAAAGCTCATGGTAGGGTTTTTTTCATATTCAGTCACTGATTATTATGGTGATTTGAGGTTTTTTTCAATATCTTTCTCATTAAATCTTTCTCTGCTATTAAACAGAAGATGGAACAAAGATGGAAGGGCATTTCAAAGTTTATGGTACTGATCTTTTTTACATCTATTAACCTGAAAGACTGTTTTTGTAGCAGAATTGTTGGGAAAAAGAAAGATACCTATAGAGATTCAAAGGAGAATTAGGACATGAGTTACAAATAAGAAGCATGGAAAGAATGGAATTCAGGGGTTGAATTTTACTCTCTGATTTTCTTCTATTTATTAGCACCAAAGCACCCAAGACTTTGGTGAATGTTCCGAGTAGTAAGGTTTCATAATATAAAAGTTTCTGATCAGTAAAGTAGAACAAGACAGAAATAACTAATTTTTAAGGACATTAAACAAGAAGGAGATGTATGTTTAGGCAGTTTGTTTAACATTTCTCAGCCAGAAGATTTGAGTTCTCTTTAATTTACAGAATTATCCCATTCTACCTTATTATTTTTGTGTACAAATTAAACACAGCCTTAGGGATTAAGAGTTTCTGATATATAGTTTTGGTGTAAAATAAACACAGGAAAATAAATTTGTGAGACAGATTTACAAGAGCTCTATTTTAAGAGATACATTAATTGGAAGTTTTTTCACATGTTTATGTTTTTATTTGTATAATGAGAATTGCTTTCATCTACCTAATAAATATTAAAACTTAAATGTACGAATACAAAATAAGTAACATTAAAAAAAGTGCTTAATCCAAACATTAGTTTTCAAAACCTACTTATTCTAACTGATGTAAAGAAGGGATTACAGAAACATGATCACTTCTTCAAGGTACTGCTGTAGAGGTGAAATGCATTTGACATTAGAAATATATGGGGAGTGAAACTGGAAAAAATGCAATTCTTCAGAGATCAAGTTGCACAACATGCAAACAATGCTTTGAAAAATTCAATGAAATAACATAACCACAAGAATAACAAGATGCGTGGTATAATGAAATACATTAATCCAAGAAGGATATAATTATAGAAATCAAAAGTTCACTTACAGCGACTATCATTTACAAATTCTTTAACTTCTTCATCATATTTCGTCAGTATTCCAGGTAATGGCGGTACTAGAGGGATGACTCAGAGTATAAATTAGTAATTTATTTTTACCCATTTCAGCAGTAGTTCAGTGGGTCACCTTGTGTGCACAGAAGAAATGCCCCATGCATATAATTTATTTATTGCTTTTCAAAACAAGCTGTGTAATTATGTAGTTATGTCCACACATATAGAATTTTAAATGCCACTTTAATACAAAGAAAAAAAAATGTAAAATAATGAGACTTGTACCTATAGAATTTCAAGGTGTACCATGATGTTCTCACAAAAATAACTATTTAACAAGGCAGACAAATAATAAAGAGTTCTTTAAAAATTCCTTAGATATATTTTTCCAAGCTAAATATGAATCATTTGTTATCAAAAACTATGTAATGTAGTAGATAAAGAATAATTTGTTCTCCCACTGTGTTACTAAGGCAAAATTCAGTTTGAGGCACTGTCAATCATGTTTTAAAATTTGATTGAAATGTTATTTTGAAAGAAGACATTTTTAGAGCACTTTAATATGAAATAAACTCAAGTCTTCCTTAATTTTCAAGAAAAGGTGATTGCTTCCTTTTACATACTGTTCATAAACAAGTACATAATGCATAAAACATAAAGATTATTAAACCTGATAATTTTACACAGAGAAATATATCATAATTTTATGTTTCAATACAGAAAAGTGCTAAAATATTTTTCAGATTTTGTTTTAAAGTGTCTGGACTAGGGTCTAGGGGTTAGATTATGCAGTGTAACTGTCTGAAGAGGTAGGAAGACAACAAAGTTCATCTCTTCTACCTAAAACAGGACCAACTATGTCTCTATCTAAATATAGAAAAGCTAAATATTAGTAGAAAAAAAGGATGGAACAAGACACTAGGCTTGTTCATTTGTTGATGCTAGTTCAACATCCTTTGCCCACTCCTCAAAAACTTCACAGCTTTTGCACACAATAAAGGCCTGGTTATATGCAAAATAATACCTTGGACTTTTGTTTTCAGCTATGTTATATATCTATGGGATTCCTGTGTTACCAGTAGTTGGAAGGAATGTTCTTCCTCTACTACTAGCTGAACATCTTTTACATGCATCCTAGTTATCCACAGATATTTCTCTACAGTTTCAGCATATAAGAATATGTTGGCAGATGCCTTCCTCTGCCACTGTGAGGGCTTTAATTTGAGTGATTTGGTTTTGTTTTGGAAGGGGTGAGGAGTGAGACACCACTTTCATTCTGAGTTTGGGTACACATTATTACCAGATTCTATAAAAACACCCTGCTGGCTCCTTTTAGGCCACTTGATATTTAGACCAGTTCTTTGAGTTTCATGTGCTATGTTTTTCCCCTTCTTAATTTTCTTGTAGTCCCCTTCTTGCAAGTAGGTATAAACTTCCTCAATTTATTCTGCCTACTTTCCTCTGCTGCAGTCCTAAAGTTAATTTTGTTGTGTTTATTACATTAATATTCCACTAACATCTTTTGTACTGAATTCTGGGTGTTATTACCAGAGTCCAAATCAGAATGGCATCTTTACCTGGAAGTTCCAAGGCTAGTTCCAGAAAGCAGCCTGTCTGCCTCTCTTGTTGACAAGGCATTAGTCCAGCCCATGTGTAGCTAGCTAGAACTCTTACTGCTACTCTTTGAAGCTTCCCTAATATCACTTAATATTTCCCGACTATAATAGTCGCCCTGCTTAGGGTATTGATAACTCGATCCTAATACTTTGTTTATGAATGTAACCCACAAAGATTCTGAAGAGCTTCTTTTTTCCTGTAATACCTTTCACATACAGTACTATTCTGTACCTTGTAATCCCTATTGCATCACTTTTATAAAGTTGGCAGTCTGGTCATCTTCCTTACAGCAGGTTTAGGAGATACTTGTTTCTCAGAGATTTTTAATGATGTCAAGCACTGCAGTTACCCATCTTATTTTTTGGGCTTTGAACTTCAGTGAAAAGGACTCATAAGACTTCTCTCTGTTATGCCACTTAATATTGTTCACGTTAATTGACGAAACTGCAGTCTAATTTTGCCTGTGTTGTTTATTGTTATTGTGCTGTTTATTTCCCTCCTGACCTTTTCAGATTTGTATTGAATATTGTCATTTTACTATGCTTCAATCCATATACCTTGCTTGCTAAATTAAGGACGTAACTGTTTTTCTACTGCAGCTGTCCCTGCATAAGATTATAGATATAAGTTGCAAATGCATTTGAAATAGTAAATGTATATTATACACTTGATTTATCCCTGTCATAAGATTTTTCACCAAAAAAAAAAACAATTCAGAAAGGTAATATTATCATATATATATATTATTCTTATATTGAACTATTCTATTTGATTACATATTGTGGAATGAAACTGGGGTGGGTTATAAGACATATCCATTTACAATACAATTGGAAAATTTCAGTAATAAAAGAATAAATATATTATTTTCCTCTGCATTCACTATGCACACACACACACAGTCTTGTGCATACATTCTCATAATTACAATGGCAATAAAACCAATTAATTGCAACAAAAAAGTCTTCCTCCTTTTTTGTGCCTTTAATAATTAATAACCTATAATTATAAGGTTATTAACATTCAGTCATTTAATACCATGACTGGCTAAATCTTCTTTTTAATGACATCAATAATACTACAAGTTTGCTGATAAAAATTAAATTAGGAGTTAAAGTCCCTGTAAAAAATAAGCATAAGAAGCATATAGTTTTAAGCTGATATGTTATCTGTTGTTAAAAAATTTAAAATCTTATTGCAAGGAAAAACTAACAAACTGATACTATTGTCTTCATGGTATTACAATGGAAAACTCTTTAGCTGACTTGAAACTTTCAGCAGTGAATGAACATGCAGAAAATAAAGCTAAATGAAAACAGGCAAAAACTCTTAATTGTATGGAAATATAAGGGTTTTGATATACTGTATGTATACGTAAGTACAACGAGAGAAGACTGTATTATTTTTCTGTCAGAAGAGATCATTAAGAACATGATCTCATAGTTCCTCCATAATCATGAAAAAAAATCTAAAAATTATTCTTGGGCTAAAAAAAATGCCTGTAACTTATAAACAGATCCCTCCTCTACATTAAGTAACTATTTCTTTTCTATCTAATAAAAGTTCACTCCAAAATAGTAGGTTTTGTAAGAAAAAAAGGTCTTTGCGAGAAAAAAATGTTATTACACTGGAATATTTTCTAACTCTTCCAGTTGATCACAGCCCTTGTAGGGGAAGTTGTGAAATCAAGGTCTTGACAATAAGTAAGGATCTTTTTTGATATAAGAAGTGCTACAACTTTTTCTTGGAGATAGTATCTTATCTATAAGATAACATTTTTAGTGTTATAGTTTTACAGCTTAAATAATTATATTATAATACATATCTTGTATCATTTTTGTACTTTTGAAAATAAACAATTCAAGTACTTGTTTACTAACAACGTGTACAAGATGCAAATGTCACTCAGCCTTTTTTTTTTTAATTCCTCAGGAGCAAATGTAAGTGTAAATCCTCTTGTCAAATAATAAGAGCAGCTCAGGTTCCTATACTGAAAAGAAAAAAGCCCATATTGTAAGTAGCTACACATATTTAGAAAATTACTCCGGAAATGAGAGTAATAGGTATTCCACACACAGTCCAGAAAGGTTTGAATCAAATTAATATTAAACAATTTATTTTGCTTCCAAGGGTGGTGTTTCTGAAGTTGAATTTCCCTGCTTTCCTAGAAATGTCAGTTAAGTTACATTCTCACCAAGTTCAGCATGCTTAATGAATTCCTTAGGGAAGAATATCTGTAGCACAATTAACTTCCCATTCTTATGTAAATGAGGAGTTTCAGTGTCCCTGATGGAAGTCTGCTTTTGGCTACAGTTAGCAAGTGTACGCCATTAAATGACACATGGAGCCTTGAGCTGAAATTTAGACTTCACTAATTTGTGCTGTGACATGTGCAAAGCTGCTTTAGAGGAATGTGAAACACAATTTTTTAAATGTACCTGATGAAATGGGGATTATTACCTCTGGCTAGACTGTAGTCAGCAGTCTGATTACCTTTGCTTTTCCTTGGTCTTAACAGGATAAGGACACTGATACTCTCTTCACTCGTTATATTCCTTATAATATTTTTGGTCACATTTCTTTATTAAATTATCCACTTGAGATTATTGATTTAAGATGGAAAGGCTGCAATAGAGCGATACCATATTTTAGGTTGTACGCATGCATTTGAGTTCATGTAATTAAAGTTTATGTTGAAAATTTAATACTGAAAAGAGACATAAACTCCAAGTAAGGTAGATAGACTTCATGTAGCTTGTAAAGGAAAATAAAATCACATACATAAATTTAATCATCTGAGTGAGATAGAACAGTGAGAAAACAATATACAAAATGAAATGAGAATGTTGCTGGATAGTTCAAGCTTTATTGTTTTTAGCAAAGTCCTTTGAGATCTCTGGATGAAAGGCATTCTATAAATACAAAGTTATATTTTCTCAGAGGATAAAACCTATATGTCATGTATAAAACACTGAAATACTGTGGAAGCCAGTGGGCCTTCTGACCAAGATTCTGAGAGGGCCTATTGGTAACACATCCCCTAGGGCTGTGTTATCCTCCGCAGTAGGGGTGACCCAAAGTTCTTCCCCAAGACACTCCAAGGCCTTATGTATATTTATTTTAATTCCATTCTCCCAGCTGGCCCATTGGCCTTCCCACCCCTTTTGTCCTTATGTGTAATTTCTCTAGAATGTTCCCCCCAGTTTGATGCCCCATTGGCTCCTTCTCCTTGGACATTCCTGTTGCCTCTCCTTGTTGGTCCTCCAACCTGTCCTTCAACATTGTACCGCCCCAGCCCTCTCCCTATTGGTTGTTGTAAACTCCGCCCTCCCTCCATTATATAAGAGCCAGGCTTCTGTTTGTCCTTCAACTCTCCAGGCTGTGGGATAAAGCGGACTCTTGGAGCCTACACAAAGCCCCCTGTGTGCTCCTTGTGCCGCTGTGATTGCTTTTCCCCCGTGCCTGTGTGTGTGCTGTTCACTGTGAGTGTGAGTGTGAGCTCCTGCATCGTCCTGCTGCCCCAGCCTGTGGAGACACTCTCAAAAGGCTGTGGCTCTGCCTAGTCAGACACCACCAGGGCCGTGACAAAATACAATCAGATTCAAGCTGCAATCATAAAATGGGATATAACTGAGTATTTTGTATCTAAATTTGAGTTACTTAGGAAGATTCCTAAATCCAGTCTGGGTTCTAGCTTCCTACTTTTCATGGAACTTGTCAATTGGGGAAATAAGGGAAGAGCAGAAACAAAATGTATGGCGACACAGACCTTAAAAAAATAGAAAAAGAAGAAGAGAAAAAGAAAACCTCATGGAGACAATGTCAAGACAAACCCAGTTAGTTACACTAATTCAAGGACAATGCATATACTACAAGCGCCTCTTCAAGGAAGTTCAGCATGGTCTTGGCAAGCAGTAAGATTGTAAACAAGGAGAGAGTCCTACTGAAATTATTAATATTGTACAGATCTGTGAAGAGATGTGCAGGGGAAGGGAAAACAGAAAGGAACAATTGGTGACAGTGAGACAGAAAGTGGTACAAATGGGGCTGGTCATGTCTAAAATGGGGCTAGCCCATACATGCCTATCTGAGCCCTGTGCTTACTCCCTGCAGTAAGTCCTAAATTCTTATACCTTATTAAATCTGAGTTCTCCATGTAAATGTTGTTGAAGGCAGCACCTTGTCTGTGGCCATCTGTGTAGCCACAGCGGTGACTGTGACAATGTCCTCTTAGTGTGTCTGCGAGTCTCTGGGATACATGTTCAGCTTCATTTGTGTTTGAACATGCAAATTGGAAGCAGCATCCCTCAGTCTGGATTCCAACAGTGATCACTGGTACTGGAATGGCCACAGTAGCCAGACAAGAGGGTTCTGGGTCAGGCAGGATGGAGGAGTTATCACTTGAATCATAAACAAAATGTCAAATGTTGTCTAAGTTACCCCTTGCTGCTTAAGTTCAGCAATGCAATTTAAATGGGAATCTCTTTTGTTATTTAAGTATTTCTGCTTTCAAGAGAAAACGTTTTCGGGGCACTTCTAATTCCATTTCTCTGAAAACATTCCATCTCTGAAGTTTTTCCCTCTCAAGATTTTGTGATTCTCACAATAAGCTCTCTTCTGAACAAATTTGTACGTTAGACCTGCTCAGACAACGCTAAGGGAGAAGGAAATCATTCCTGATTTTACATAATGCTTTAGTGGATGAAACACTTCCTTAAGATGGGAAATGCATGCAGAGAAACAATTCTTCAGTTTGACAAATCACAAATCCTACTTTTTATGGAGAATGTTCTAACCCACAGTTTCTGAATGAGACTTAAATCTGATTCTTTTTCAACCGTTATGAGAAATATAAGCTACTGCAAATGAATAGTATATAGATTTATTAAACCAGTCAGCAAGCAAGAGGCATATCTCTTTAACCCAGAAATACCAATGCTTTCCCAGCAGTGAGGATTGTGATCATTCTTCCCTATGTAAAAAAAGAATGTGTCTGTCTTACGCGATTTTCTAAATCATACTTCATTTTTTAAAAAAGTCATAAAGGCTTCACGAAATGAAGGTGAATGTTGCGTGTGAAGGAGCAATTTTCTGACTGTGAGAATGCAGAGAATCTCCTCATATTTTTAAGTACCTTTTGTATCCCTTTGGGGAAAACAGTGGAGATCAAAGTTTAAATACTATACCTCTTGTTATGTTTGGATCAGCATCTTGCGAACACAGTCAGCATTACTTATATTGTTAAGGCTTTTGCTTTCCGCTTCACAGAAAACCAAAGCAATTGACCACAAAACCCCTCAAAACCTTGAGAAATTGCATCTGTACATTAAGTTCCAGTGAAAAACTTTTTTTTCTCCTTCCCTGTCTGTGGTTAATGATTCAGGATCTGTCAGATAAAGCAAGGGAAAAGCAAAAAGAAATATACACAAGATATCCACACCACTACAGGAAGAGTAAAACAGTAAGTCTTTCTTCAGTGGTAGAAAAGAAAGGATTCTTACCTAATGGGATTAATGATGCCATGTACAGATGGCAGCAAAAATCCCCAACCAACATTTATATGCTTCACTACTAGACAAGACAACCTGCCCAAAACCTAGTTAATTTTCTAGACTGTAATATTTAAATATACACTTGCACGCTCATCATAAATGTGCATGCACATACACATAGTGAGCTACATTTAATTTTGAAAGTTAAAGAAGAGATGGATGAGTACACCTTGGACCTGTCAAGTTCCTTTTCACTAAAAACCATGTAGAAATGTGTTTCTCTGCAAGAATTAAGAGCTATCCTGAACCAGATGGACACAATTACTAAAATGAAGCTACATTTCCCCTAACTTGTACTACTTTTGTCTTCATGCTTCTTGCATTCTTTGCTCCCTAATAATGTCACAGCATGTAGAAAATATGGAATCAAACATCTTAGTTCGGAAATGGCTTAAAATTTATACTTCTAATTTTTTTTTCTTCTGGTAAAGTTTTTATCTCTGGACAGATGTGTATCAGTGGCACCACTATTGCCATTAGTTATATCTGATCTCAATCCGTATTTTTTTTTCCCAGGAAAGTTGTTAATATAAATTAATATATACAAAAAGTGAGGTCTAGATTGACATTTTTTCTTTCAGAAGAGATATAGCTGGTATGAGACATAAGATGGTAGAACTACTACTCTTGAAAGCTTTGATTATAAATGGTTTTGTGAGCATAGAGTAACACTGCTATTTTCTGGCTTGAGTTGTAGCTTTTAATATGAAGCGATCTAACAAAAAGAGCTGATGTTTCAGGTTTTACCCTCTATTTTTATGATTGCAGGATACCCTATCATCTTTGGGAAAACTACTGGAAACAAATAAAAACAAGTATTAATCTTATGAATCTTCTTTCTTGAGTATGGCTCTTGTATAAATGTAATGTAAAGGCAGCTATTTGAATACTTAATAATAAATTGCTGATGTTATTAGTAAATTAATAATAATAAATAAAAAATGCAGCTCTCCAATTTTATCTTCTACTTTCTTCTCACCAAAAAATTGTGTAAAGTGAAATTCCCTAGCCTTGTAATGTTGTGAATACTTTTAATATTTTGACACTTCCACTTGTCTGAAAACAACCTAATTTCAATAGATAAACATAGGTTGAGATACAGTAAAGGAGAAATTCAGCAGGAAAGATTGAGGGTCAGTATGTAGGTGTGTATTATAAGGCAACACCAAAGAAATTTCATGATCATATATTTTCCATGTACACTCCCTTAAAGTATTTGTGTTGTTACTGGATGTTGCGTGCATCATAGGACATGAGATAAAAAAAAAAAATCCACATCTATCTTCTGCTTAAATTAATGAGAAAAAATAGCTTGGAAGAAAATAGCATCACATGGCAAAAGTTGAGCAATGAATGACATCACTGATATATTTGAAGAAGCCATTCTTCTTACCCTTGACATCCTTAGCCAGATTCAATTCTAAATGGTCCTTGGCCTTCCTTTCTGGAAAAGTGAGCCTGTGCTTAGAGTAATGCTTTAGTTCCTGCTCCAGGCTATCTGTCAGAAAGCATTAAATCTTCCTAGTGGCAAAAGAAATCATCAAGAAAAACAATGATTCTAACCCTGACATTACAGTTCTCCTGAGACAAGATATAACATGGCTTGGGGCACTGCTCTGAAGGCAGCACATTTTTTTTTTATCGGTCACACTAATGAAGAATGCAAGTACAAGTCTGAAATACAGCTAAGCATTGCTACACCTGATTTACTTGGTTGGTAGAAGCCTAAATTACTACTTCAGGCTCTAATCAGAGATCTTATGAAGGATGCAGAGCCTGGCTTTGGCTCCTTAGTAGTAATGTAGATGTCTACTCTGTGCTTTTGAGATAGTTTTCCACTTGACAAGATCAGTATGAAGAATGATAATAAGGATTATCTGTGGAGAAGGGTGACCTGTATTTCCACAATACTGTGGCACTTGGATGGAAATTAATGTAAGAGTTGAAGTCAATAAAAAGTTGGTAGTTTTGGGTTTTTTTTTTAATGTTTACTTTTTAGTATAGAAAGGGTCATTCCCTCAAAATCAGCATTTAGACACAAATTTCACCTAAACTTTAGTAAGGGGCTGAGGATAGAATATCATGCAGATTGCTGTTATTATAGAGAAATACATTTATAGTACTTACAGTTATGCCTAGCATGAACTAAGTCTCAATAATTGAAGGATGAAGTCACTAACACAGAGCTCCCTCTCAAACTTGAAATGCAGTTAAAAATTAATAGAACAAATCTGCTGTGAAGTTATTCTTTCAGTATTCTAGGTTGTTCTTAGGTGAGATTTTTACCTGGCAATCTTTTAAGTAATCTTTGAGGAAGTGTATAGTAGGTGAAAAATTTTTAACTTTGATTATTTTAAAAAAAATATTGTGACACAACAATATGAATAATAGATATATTTAAAATAGCAAGTAATATCCCACTCTAAACCAGAATTAGTATCTGCTCTACTGTATCTCAGAAATAAATAAATAACCTAGGTACCTTATGCCATTCAAAGCAATGTGAGTCATCTCTCATAAATATTTTAGGGGAATTTTAACTTCTTCCCAAAGCTATTCAATTCATTTATTTATTTATTTTCTATTTTGGTTTCTAGTTGAATTTCTCAAGAGTTACTGTCATCAACAAAGCAGACAAAAAAAACACATAAAACTTGTGATTGCAGCTGTAGGAAAGAAAACCTGCTTTACATCATGAAGGGGCTACATTGCTCAATTTCTTTTGTGTGAGCAGTGGCAGAAATGATATATATACTGGGATTTCAATTTTTTATCATATATTCTTATCAACATGATTTGATACTTAATAAGCATGGAAATGAATTGTGGCTGCCTTATATTTAATTCCGTAAGATGAAGAAATAGAAATAATGGAAAGTATTTTGTTTTTTTGTTTGTGTGGGTTTTGTGGTATAATGTTGTTATTCATGTGTTTGTGGTATTTTTCCCTGTTTTTCTTCTTGTGGGGGTGAAAGAGAAGGAAAGTATATCAGTGATATTTTAATCATATTGACTTATTTGTCACACTAGTAAAAATTCAAGAGAAGGTGTTTTGCAACACTATCTATATATAATTCAGAGTTTATTTTCTATAGTTTGTGCTGACAGGTAAACTCATGATAGTCAACCTAGTAGTCAGCATCATCCTTTCAGCCATCTAGAACACCAGAACTATAATAGAAATACTTCTTCCATGTCAATGTGGAGTACCTAGGGTGGATGGGCAATGTTCTAAACATCTAACAAATGGTCATAATATTGTCTATTTCTCTGACTTTGACTTATTTTAGGAAAAAGTACACGGAAAGTTAATCTGTATTTACTGGTAACTTGTAAAGGATCTACCATCACTAAAATAAACATTATCCGTATTAGAAAGAAAGAATGGAAGAATGGAAGAATGGAAGAAAGAAAGAAAAGAAGAGAAAAGAAAAGAAAAGAAAAGAAAAGAAAAGAAAAGAAAAGAAAAGAAAAGAAAAGAAAAGAAAAGAAAAGAAAAGAAAAGAAAAGAAAAGAAAAGAAAAGAAAGAAAAGAAAAGAAAAGAAAAAAGAAAAGAGAAAAGAAAAGAAAAGAGAAAAGAAAAGAAAAGGAAGGAAAGAAAGAAAGATTATTTTATTTAAAAAAATTTTTGACATTGTTTCATCTTTCACCAGATACAAATATAAAACAGCGTGCATCCTAAGATGGCTGATATATTTGTGATTCTCATTAGGTTTCAAATATAGTAAAGAAAGAAATTCTTGTTATTGGAATTGGGTATCAACTATTCTTTGACCTGATTATCTCTCAGTATGCCTGTTTTTATGCCTGTTACTACTCTCAGTAGTAACAGGCATAAAAAATACCACTTTTCTTTCCATATATTGTGAGACAAATAGATCCAACCTGCTCCCAGGAAGTGTGTAAACTCATTTAGGGTCATGTTTATTCTAAAATTTTCCAGGATCTTAACTTCAGTGACCTATGTATTGTGTACATTATGTGTTCAAGCCAAAGAGTGTCTCTTTCCTGCCAAGTAGTGCATAAACATGGGACAGGCATTTGAGTTCAACTTAGATCCTCTAAGGCAGCTCGACAAATTTGTTCCACAAATGAAAAGTATCCTATAAAAACTATTTGGCTTCAGAGACCCTGAGACTCTGACCTTCACCTTCCAAGACTAAAGTGTTGAATAGCCAGAAAGACTTGACTCTTCCACAGCACCACTAATCTGTGTATTTTTGTAGAAATATATGAAAATCAAGCAAGAATAAAAAATAAATCAGATAATTCTATCTCAATGATTCCTCATTGTTGACAAAGGAAATAGATAAAAGGAAACAGAAATTGAATCAAAAGTGGTAAAAGGTTTAAATTATATGGTTAGGTTATTCTGGGAACAAAAGTGAAATTTATCTATAAGGAACTATACGGTTTACTTTATGGAATTCCATTCTCAGTTCTTTGTGAACCTAAGAAAGAAAATATTTTCATCTTTAACTCTATTCACAGTAAATTTTGCATAAATTCCTTCTAGTATCTTGGAAAAATTAGAATGAAATCTCAAAATTTCACCTAACTGCCATTTTCTGTTTATCTTCATATGCAGCAGACCAAGAGACATGCAGCAATTGCTCTTTATTCACACAGAAAACCAGAGGGAAATAGATCACATGACAGAAATACAGAAGTTCAGGATGGGCACATACATGGGCTCATTAGGGACTAATATTCTCAGATGCTGTGGTACTTTCCATTCCCAAGGCTTTTCCTTGTATTTATTGGTTGTGTGTTCTTCTGGAAAAGAAATGCCTTCTTATGTGCTAGCTTCAAAAAGCAGATCTTGAATTATCTGACATTTATGGATAGCACAGAGAGGACAGCATGGAAAAGACCAACTTCTCTTGATGTTAAAGAATGATGAGACATCCAACACTCTTTGTTTATTCTCCTTCTGTCAAATGATAAACACATAATCTTATAGCTTGATCAAAAAAGCCCATCTTTCATTCAAGAGCAAAGACTGAGGCTCAGATTTATACTTTGAGAACGTCTTAATTCGTTTACCATCAGCTTTCTTCTGTGTAACGCAATATAAATAAAGAAGGCTAAAGGCTATTTTATACTAATAAATTGACAATTGTCACCAGTAAAAAGACTTAGTGAGAAATTAAAATGTGCAAACTTCTAGAAATAGAGTGAAAAAATAGAGAGAAATAGAGAAAAAAGTGGACTGAGTTTCATCAGGTTGCAGGAACAATATACTGCATTATGTCAAATAAAATTGGTGTCTTGGGAAAAACCCATAAGCCTTTTTAAAAAAGAAAATGAGTGCAACTCTGGATTACTACACACCAAGGACTGTTAGGCTGAAAGAAATTTCTACTGAAAGTACAAGATCTATAAAGATTTGAATTCATTGGTTAGTACAATTGATAGTGAGCTATCAAAGGAAACTGAAGAGAAAAGACTAGAGGGCTGCAAGACATATCTTCGAAATCCTAAGAAATATATTCCTTTTATCTTAACACAATGTCAGTGGGAGCTATGTGCACAAGTAGTAAGAAAAGACACTTCTGCATGCAAACAGTCATTTTCAGATAAGAAATAAACAAAAAAAAAAATAAAAGGGAAAAGCATAAAAACCAGATTATTTAAATTTTAGAGAGCACTTCAGAAAGGATTGTACAGACCATGAATCAGAACTTCTGTGAAATTCTGATCAACATAAACAGAGATGACAGTAATTCCCTGTGCACTGACAGAAATCTAATCATTACTGTTACCAAAATACATCTGTTTCCATTCAAACAATAATGCCATTAAATGCATACAATAAATTTTAGAAACTGTGTTACTTTTATTCTTAACCCTTCACTTTCCAGACATAAAATCTACATTTCTTCAAGCTGTTTTTTGAGTAGAAATTGTTCTATTTTAACGTATGTACTGTCAGGATCATAAGAATCTATGTTGTTAGCTCCAAAATATGTAAGACTGTTTAATTATATTTCTGTCAATAAAGGAGATAAAAACCTCAAGCAAACAGGAAAGCAGAAAAACATTCTAACATTTAATTAGGGAGGTATTGGTTAACCCTAAATTTGACTAGACATTTTAAACTTTCACATAAATCTTCATATTTTTAGAAAACTTGGGAACATTTACTATTTCTGAATTCTAGTTATTCCATCCAGACTATCAAGGGTTTTCTTTGTTTGGTTGTTTTTTGGGTTTTTTGTAATCTTCCATTTGGTTTGTTAGCAGTGTGTAGGGAGATTTAATTTGCTGTTGTATGTGTTATTCCCTCTTTCTGATTGCAAACACATAGTTTTGCTTATATGAGAGAAGGAAAGCTAAAGGAAACACACAAACAATAATTTTCATTGCAAAATATTCCCTGGAGACCTCTGTATGACGTTGTACAGGAAAGGATATAGGAGAAAATAGATACTTTGAAGATAATGCAATATGATTTGTAAAATATTTCTGTTCTGGCAGCAACAGCAGAAAATTTTTACTACTGGACTTTTAGACTAGTTGGAAGATGTTTTCAGATTGAATAATATAATTTCCTTCTTCTGAGTAATGGCTTCTCCAACCCACCATGAAAAAGTAAGGCTTCTTTGCCATGAAAACCAGTAGTTTGGCTTTCTCATGCAGAATTATCCAGAAGATGCTTTTACTCAGCCAATAACAAATGATTACTGTGCTTATAAAATAGTATCAGGTACTGGTCATTTTTTCCCTTTTTCCAAGTCTGTTGTGTTGCCTGTTTTTTTAATTCATTTTTTTCCAAGAAAAAACTTCCTAATCCATTTTTTCTTCCTGACTTACTTTCCAGTAGTTTTATTAGCTGACCAGTAAGTACAAATGTTACACCATTTTGGGTGTTTGAACTAATGTGAAAATAAGTGTGGAGTCTATTTTTTTTTCCAAAGGGAAATAATTCTGGGACTTATTTAAATGTCTTTTAAACATTTCTTTATTTTACTTTTTTCCCCCTCTGGTTATAAGACAAGAAGAGACTGCTGCTGTGGTCCAATGCTAGAAACTGCTTAGCCCTGTGAAATTCCAAAATTTGCGCATTACACAATTATGTGAAATAAATGCAAAGAGATTATTGGTATTAATTTTGGCTATTCCAGAACTGAAATTACTTGTCTTATCAGATTTGCTGTCATGTTTTTCAAAAATATAAGTGTTAATTGGAAAAAATACCAGTCCTTCTCTTAAAAAATGCTATGAACTTTCGCCAATCATATAAAAAAGGAAATTGAAGGTAATTTTAAAAATACAGAGCATAAAAGTATTTTAGCAAAAACACTGTAGATGAATGAAAATCAGACTTTGTCCATAACATCTGAAGGACTGTGATCCATACTCAATACTTTGTTCACTGATCAAATAACAGAGATTATGTATTAAGCAAAATAATATCTGAAAGCCTACTTTTAACAAGATTAAAAGTACATTTGTGTTCTTATTCCCTTATAAACTCTTCAGTCTCTTGTTTTATTTTGTAGAAATATAGTTCTCTTCAATCTTTCCTTACAGTTAAGTTAAAATTTTCTGTAAAATTGCTTTCATCAAGGAGTAAATAGAGATCAATGTGAATACTTATAGAAACCAAGGTTCCTGGTAACTGAGATTTCATGCCTAGGACACATGAAAGGGTGAGGTTGATAGCATGTTCCATAAATTACTCTAGAAAACAAGTCATAGCATGGAGATGTATCTTTCATTTTTTTTCTTATGCAAAATAACAGATACAGGAAATGAAAATTTTCCATAGGAACATAGATTATATCCTAATTTATGGTTGGGTTTTTATTTGTTTCTTTGTTTGCTTGTTTTCCAAGCGTAAAACTTTCCTTCAATTACATTTAACTGGAAACAGATTTTAATCTAGAGTATGCCTATACAATACTGTTGGCCAATATTTTTCTTTCTGTAAATTTCAGACCTGTAACTTCTTACTCAATTATCTTACTTTTGAACTGATTTGATTTATATAGAGTTTGATGGCACTCATTGCACTGGGGAATACTTTGTTTGCACACAGTAAATATACTTCTGATGAAAACAAAATTTCAAGGTAAATAAATATCTCCTATGGATCATTACAGACATTATTAAAAGTATGTGCCAAAATGATAAATAGCATTACATGCTAATTTTATTTTAATGAAAAAAAAAACCCTAATTTGTAAGTGTACCAACAAGCAGAAGAAAAAAAATAGATCAAAAATTTGTTTCACCATTCTTTGTAAAACCACCAAAGCTGAATATTAAAGAAAGTCTGCAAAAAAGAAGTAAACGCATTCTGAACTGTTGGATTAATACAGAAATCTCCAAGCTTGGGAGATCTGTCTACAACTAATAATTTTCTTGCTTTGCAAGTTGCTTTTACGTAAAACAGCAGTATAGCAAGTACAAAATATTTCAAACAGTTTTTCCTCTTTATGTGTAATGATCCCTATGAACAATTCTGCTGGCTACAGACTTTACTTTATCAAAGAAATGTTTTATTATCTTTTCTAAAAAGAACCCATAAAAGACCTATGAGAGCTATTCTTTCTTAGGTTATGTAGATTATTCAAAACCTGGAAAAATGTTCTCTTATCTGTATTCTGTTCATTATCAATGTGAAGAACCATAAATGGACCGTCGGAAATATACTCCTAAGCTGAAAATAATGGGGAATATATTTTTGTATATCACATTTCTCTGTTATGACTTAAAGCTCAAAATTATGTTGCAAAGAAATATAAAAGGCTTTTCCTTGTAAAGATAACACAGTAAGGAAAAAAAGGAGAAAAAGAGCTGGAGAAATCACACTGTTGAGAGCTCTTCACTAAGAAATGCTACAAGGCACACAGGAGCCTTTTCCCTATTGTCCGTCCACTCCTAATTTAAGATCACCTTTTATAAAATGTTTGAAGTTTTGCGCAGTCAGCTACACTCTGCTTCTCATAGTGAGTTTCATGACAATTGATAACAAACCTAAGAGGTCAGGATGATAGCAGTGTTAGCATAAGGGCTTAAATATTGTTTCCAGTGATGGCAATAATATGGGCCACTGGGTGCAGGAATGTATCACTTCCTAGTTACTTGTATCAGTGGGTTAAGGTCTAAAGTTAAAGCGGGCTAATGTTGTTTAAAACCTGCTTAGTGTGCCTCTGTGTTTAAAAGAGCAGAAAGTCTCTGGCCCACAGTCATGCCCTTCTCACAGTTTTTGCACTCTTCCCTATGGCAAATGACCAGCTGGTTCCTGGAATCTATTCTGCACAGAGCATGTGCCAAGGAAAGCAGATCAATTAATTAGGTCTCTTAACTTTTTGGCCTGAATGCAAAGACTCAGAAGAGGTAATAAGCATTAGAAGTTTCCTGGAAATAGTAGGAATGGCTTTGAACCTCCTTTTGCAAAAAAAAAGAGGTTTGGTCCTGTGTACCATGTTTTTGGAATAAATTTATTAAATGTTCTGATATTTTGGTAGGAAAGAATGGCCTTCCTATATATTATTCATTATTAATAGCTATACATTAATAAAAGCAGTAGCAAGAGTATTTTCTTAGCTATACAGTTTGTGTTATCTAAGGTCTGGGAAGGTCTCTCCACTCGCCCTCTTTCTTATTCTCTCTTTCTCTGACTTACTGAATCTTTCATGAGATATGTGTATTACCCCATGTAGTTTCTAGGTCTGATTGACTGTCAAATTCACACCTAATAAGAAATTCAGCTGAAAAACAGTTCATAAACTTTCATAGTGCAGAGGAAGATATCCAGGGATTTCTATATGCTCTGAAGTTTAAGCAGCAATTGGATTTTTGTCTGTCTGTATGGTGTTTGCCAAAGCTGGCAGTCAAGCATGCACTCTGCCACTCACTGTGTCTGTTCCAGTGAGACAAGGGAAAAAACAGCAAGAACAAGAGCATAAAAATTCATCAGGGAAATCACTTACCAATTACTGGGTTGCTTGGAAAATTTAACTTACTTCATTGCCAGTTAGCACAGATATTTAATTACTGATGGGATATTTAGAAACAAAGCAGACAAATGTTTAAACACTTAAAAAAATACCCTTCCTTCCCATTTCCCATTCACTCCAGACATCTCTCCTTCCCATTTTCAAATTTCCACTCCCTTGTCAATGCAGGTTAAGCCCACTCCCCTTGGTGTGGCTATGAGCCGAGGAGGAGATTTGGATTAGGCTACAGTGATTCCTTTCTCCTGATCCTTATTCCTTTCTCTTTTCTCTCTCTGCTCATATCTTCTATTTCTTCTGCTGTGGGCCTATGCATGGACCATAGTCCCTTCAGGAAGCATGGTGCAGCATGTGCTTATCTACAGATCACAAGTCACTTAAGGGTTTTCCTATGGTAATGTGTTCATCCACTGGCTGCTGTTCCTTCAGGGGTATTGCCAGCTCTACCACGAAAAAACTCCTTCTGCTATGGTACACTGTTCCATTTCCTTTTGGTGTTTAACCTCCTTAAATATGTTTTCGCAGGTGCCACCAATTCCATGGCAGGATCAGATGTATTCTTCAATAACTCCCTTGGAGGTGGCAGACCAGGCTGTGCCTGGCATAAGGCAGCTCCTGGCCTCTTCTCTCAGTGTCACCTGTGCAGACCCCACCTCATTGCCAAAACTATGGATTTATACCAACCACCCTCTGTTCACTTAAATGCTTTCAGAGTGTGATTTGCAAACTCATGAAGCTCTGATATTACTGTCAGATTTCTGTTACCATCTGTGTTCACAATGATAAAAGTGAAAAGGAATGACAAAAAGGTATATGACTATTTTGAATTTCATGTGGAATCAAACTGAGTTATGAATTCACATAAGTCCCTTAGTGTACCGTAGTAGAGGAACACATCAAAAGAAAAATGAACTATACAGAAGGTGGAAAAGAGAAAGGTCTGCTTGGGAGGAGCATACAGGCACTGCCAGAGCATGCAAGGCTGGAGTTAGAGAAGTGAAACTCAGCTGGGACTGAAAGCAGGAAGGTTTGTGAAGTACAAGAAGAGCTTCTGTAAGTACATTGTCAGACAAGGAAGAATGAGGAGAAAGTGGGCTGTTACTTGATGTGTTAGAGTATTGGGGAGAAAAAGGAAAGGACTTTTGAAAAGTTGAAGTATTGAAATGTAATTTTTTTATTTCTGTTTTAAATGATAATATTTCCTTTGGGCATCCCAGTCCATCATGTCTTTAAATAGCACCTGTATGATCAAGTCATTACCCATAGCACAGGAGGCTTAAATTTGGGAATCTCTTAAGATAATTGGATATACAGGTGTCCATGGGTCCAAATAACTGGAACCAGAGCTGCTGAAGGATCTTACTGGTGACAGTGTGAAGTCGTTTTCTGTCATCTTTACAAGTCATGGAGGTCAGAGGATTTACTGAAAGACAGAAATGTAATGTTCATCTTTAATCAGGGTAAGAGGGAGGGTCTGAGTAACTACAGGTCAGCTAGCTTAATACCAGTTCCTGCGAAGATCCTGAATCCATTGAAAAGTATGTGAAGGACCAAAAGGTGATCTGGAAGAGACTGCAATGGTTTATAAATGGCAAACTGTTACCCTGTTAAACTGGTTACCATCTGCAATGAGACAAATCTCTGCATGGAGAAAGTGAGAGTGGTGGCTGCTGTATACATAACATCAGAGATTAAAGATTTTTAACAATTTTAACACAGTTCCCTCATAGTCTACCAAAAATTGGAGAGGTATGGACTTGAGTAGCCAATGATGCAGATGGAAAATTTGCTTGACGGCTGGTCTCAAAAGGAAGTGATCGGCGGTGAAAATCATCCAACTGGCAGGCCATTATGAGTGAATGTCTCAGAGATCAATGCAGAGGAATGTTTTATGTCCTTAATAGCAACCTGCATGTGAGGATACAGGACAATATTAGCAAGTTTGCAGAGAATGCCAGTGGAAGCACTGAGGTCTGCTATTCAGAAGAGCATCTACATACAGGAGGAATGGGCCAACAGATATTTCAAAAATTTCGATAAAGAAAAATATAAAGTTTTGCACCTGAGACTCAATACTTCCATGAAAGGAAATAAGCTGAAGGACAACTAAATAGAAAGCAGCTTTCTAGAAAAGGATCTGGGGTCTTGAGAAGCAACATGTTGAACTTGAGTCAGATGGATGATCTTGTCGCAAAAAAAAAAAAAGGCTAATTCCCTATTGGACAGTACTGTATCATGAGAGGACAGTCAGCAGGTAAAGGGTAAAGATTGTCCCTTTCTATTTGGCACTTGTTAGGTAATGCCTACACTATTGTGCCTAGTACTTGTACTTCAGTACAAGATGGGAATAAACTCAAGCATGTTCAGCTGATGTTGACCAAATGACTAAGGGATTGAAGAGGAGAGACTGAGCAAATAGTATCCTTGAAAGGAAAAGTTTAGGGGGAAAATATTCCTTTCTTCATACGCCTGATGGATAGCTGTAGAAAATATGGAGCCAGATTGTTTACAGAGACTCATATTGGAAAGCCAAGATTCATTGGATAAAAGCTAGAGCATAAGGAATTTCAATCAAATATTAAAAAAAAAAAAAAATCAAAGAAGTGGCATGAGCTGGTCAAAAACTTCAAGAGTTTTCCCAGGAAAGTTATGGAATCTCCATCCTAGAAATTGTTCAAAACTGAGCAGAGGAACTCCTTATGAATTTAATCTAACTATCCTACAAGAAGAAAGACAATGCAAAAAAGTACCTTCAGAGACCTCCTCCAATTTGCATGATGTTATGATTATGTCTTTCACAACATTTTACTTCAAATCACAGAAAGGGTGCAAGAGCTTGAGATTCTGCTCTTGCATGAGTTTGAGATGCTGCTATTCCATAAGTGGAGGTCCCTGCTGCAGTGCTTTATTAATTTCTTTAAGCTGTAGGGTTTTGGGGTTTTTTTATGTCCTGATGGAATTAATGAAAATATTTTAGAACTATGTATCTAGAGAAAATAAAATGACAGTTGTTTCTAATTCAGTTCAAAGGAAATAGTTTAACCTCTGTGAAAAGCCATTGTAAACTCTGTTTCTTTATATCATAAAATTTGGTTTGTGGGGGAATGTGTCAGTGATGGAGCTACAGCTAAATTTGTTCAAACACCACCATCATTTATTTTCTCTATGAAACTGAATGCAAATTCACATAAACAGCTATTGCTTGTTCAGTTCTGCTGGTTATAATCCTTATCTGGACCAATCTCTCACTCAGGTCCAGCCTCCATGAGTCACAATGAAAGTAAGCCAATGAAGTCATAATGGACAGGCTGTTTTGGGTCAATGGTAAAGCTTCGAATAGCAAACTGTAGAAAGGTTGTTGTAGCATCAATTTATTTAATTATAGAAAAAAATTAGATCTGTCATCTATATGGTACTGTCAAGATTTCTGTTGGAATAGTAAAAAATTAAAACAACATCTTTTTCTCTGTTAGAAAACTGTCCGACAGCAGCAGTGGCTCTAACAGACATTGTGCTGATGATTTTAGGGTATATACTGACAACAGGAAAATGTAATGTTCCCACCTTATTACCAGAGTATTTTTCAAATCCTGCTGGTGCCATTTCATTTGGGTCTCAGTTAAATCTAAGCCAGCTGTATTTAATCCATATACTTGTCACTCTTGAGCAAAGTGAGTAAAAGTATTTTACATAGGTCTTGAGAGGAACATAGACATATATGCATTACATAAACCCAATTTAATGGCTTCTCTCAATAATCTGGGAGGGACACACAGAATGATCAATCTTCCTGGTCTCAACAGTGCAGTTTCAATTATACTTCATTAGCTTTCACCCCTTGCAAAGCATCTGAATGAGGGTAAGAAAACAAATAAAAATGTAAATATCTTTTGAAGTTCACAAGATGGTGGCAAGTAACAATTAAATACACTATTACGAAAAGATTCTATTATTGCTGTATTGTTATAATGACATAGAAAAAATAATATCCAATGCACATACTAGAGTACTTTTTGGTCATAAAAGCCTAGTATAGCTTTTGGCCTGGACATTTTACATGGACTGCAGTCTTTACAAGTAAGTTTTTAGAATAATTAGGGCAAAACCATCTAAAATATAATTAAATGCTAAATAAATAATTTTTGTAACAGGGATAAATATAAGCTGATTCCTGATTTAATTTCATACAAACAGCCAACCTACAGATCACATAAACTTAATTTTACAGGAATGTATAAATTTAAAAAAAAAAAAGATCCGAAACAGCAATTTTCCTTATAGTAAAATTTCTTGTCTTGCTCCATAGGAAACCACTAATGTATCTTTGGGTACAGATTTAGGTAAAAAATCTGGGTTGTTTTAAATTCATAAAGAGTTCATACAGGTATCTATGGAGCCAAGATATCACTCACAGTCTTAAAAGAATTTATGCTTTAAGTTAGAGGGAAGATGTAAATCTTATGTAACTTGTAGACCTTTTTATCCTTTTTGAGGTTGAACATTGCTATCAGAAAAATGACATATGCACACATCATTGTCAATTATTACCATTGATAATTAGAAATAAATTGAAATGCAAAAGTCTGATACTTGAAGCAGATCTTTAGCTCAATTTTATCAGTAGCTATGTACCTTAGTCCAAAGATATAAGGATTTACATCCCTGTACTTGGAAGTATTAGGCAAACATTGATATTTTATAAAGAAGAAAGGTTTCCTAGAAATGCAATCTTCTCTCTTTTGTCTTTGGGTTCATAAGCTACTTCTGAAAAATCTTACCGAGGTTACCAAGAGCCTTAATAGTCTCAGATATGAAGAAATGAGCTCAAAGGTAAGTCATTGATCAAATGCTCTTCAATCTTCAACTTACCCTGAAGGGGACATTTTATCATCTATTCCAAGCATCACATTCATGAAGGAGAACAAACAATGTTGTTGGATAACTCTGAAACAAAATCCTCAAATCAAATTATGTGTATATTGAGATCCATCTTCTACTCTCTGAAAGTTATGTTCTTGCTGTTATGTTTGTGGTTAGTACAGTCCGTCCAATTAAATAATGAAATATAATAAAAATTTCCTTTTTTCTACTAAAAAAAATGTGTTCATGATTCAATCAATAGCAATCCAATTGTTTTGGTTTGTCATGTTTTGCTTTATTTCCACTGACTTATCTGTGATCCTATTTGTCCAATGCAACGTAATTAATCATACATAATTGTTCCTCTCAGGAAGTCCTTTTATAATATTAACATCACAAATATAAGTGAATTTTTAGGAGACAGAGGAAGCAGAGACAGAGGAGATATTTTGTGTTCATACCTTTTCTCTCTAATATTGTCACATTTCTGGGGGGGGAGGGGAAGAGATATCTGAGCCGCTCTGATTACTTCTGGTCTAACTTGCCAGCTGCATTGGTCTATGCCAATTTAGTAAACACAAGCTGAGTCAATTCAAGAAAATTTCAGATCTGCCATTCCAAATCTTCATTTAAGAGTTTTTGAGATGTTCCAACTCTCATCTGCCAAGTTCAGATTTCTCCTTTTCTTGGTTGGTTTTCTGTCATCAGATTCCCGAATGAGGATGCATCAGGTTATGTTAAGGCTTCTCAGAAAAGTGGGAAATAATAATATATATTTTAAAAGGAAGAAAGGATTTTTCTAAGTATTGATCCCCACGCAGAATTAAAACATTTTTTATGTGCATGTATTTCTTTAATTTTTTCAAAAACACATCATATACAGTTGTAAAAATTCCACTTGATGGTCACAGCAGTAAAGCTTTTGAGAAGGTGTCTGAACATCTTGGGAAGGATTAATCTTGAAATTTAGATGAATAAGTGTTCTGATATGAATTAGAGTGCAATTAGAGATAATAGAGGTGCAAGACAATTCAGTTGCCCAACACAGATTAATTTGCCCAGTGTTCTTTGAGGTGTCTTAGGATCTCCTGTTTGTGTTCCAGCAGCCACACATTCTCCCCTGGCCCTGTATTTTATCTACCACCTCTGTCTGGATCACTTAACTGTGTTAAGACTTTCAAATGACATTTGTTTGGCTAACTGAATTGATAAACAGAGTTGCAAATATAGTCAGTAATGCTTGTTTTATGAGTCATTTAACTAAATGTAACTCTCCCTTTCAGAAATTAATAACTCCTTGGTCTTTGCTTACTCTGCTAACTAGATTTGATCCAACTGCCCACACACTCTTAAGTTTCTTCATAGTAGTTTATATAGTGCTATGTTTTGGATCTGGGATGAAAGCAGGGTTGGTAGACACACAGGCACTTTAATTTTTGCTAAACAGTGTTTACACAAGACCAAGTCTTTCTATCTCTCTCTCTGCCCCCAACTGTGAGGAAGCTGGGGGTACGCAGGGGGTTGGGGGTGGGGAGGGACACAGCGAGGACAACTGACCCCAACAGATCAAAGGAATGTTTCAGACCATATGGTGTCATACTCAGTGTATAAATCTGGGAAAAGAAGGACAAAAGGTAGAACTTTCATAGGGATTTTTGTCTTCCCAACTGACTTTTAAGAGTGATGGGTCCCTGCTCTTCTGGAGACCGCTGAACACCTGCCTGCCCACAGGAAGTGGTGAATGAATTCCTTGTTTTGCTTTGCTTGTGTGCTCAGCTTTTGTTTTACCTGTTAAACTGCGTTGACCTCTCGAGTTTTCTCAGTTTTACTCTGATTCTTTGTCTCATCCCAAAAGCAAGTGGCAATGAGGATCTGAGCAGCCTGTTAGTGTAAAACAACACATTCTTCTGCCTTTTTTCAGTTCTGTAGATTGTACCACCAACAGTTTCAAGTTTTGTTGATACATGATATATTGTATATCTGTAATACTCTTATCATCTCTCCTTGAAGCTTCTGTGAGCTGGTCTATACCATTACTAAAGTGATATTTAGTCTCACATTAAAATTTATCTCAAAGTCAAGTCCTGAGAGATATCCAGGACCTTTCTATCACTGTGATTCTTTGGGTATTAGAGTTTTGGTTTTTGGTTTTTTTTTACTTTATATGTTACTATACATTTTGAATATCCTCCTTTGACCTTTTCAATATCCTGCTTGACCTGTATTTTTTTTTTTCAGGAGGCAGTTAAGACGAATAGTCTGGTAGGTCTAAGTCTGTATTAGAGTTTGGTTTTGACTATGCAAAGGAACCTTGTATCCTATCTTTGCTGGCAGAATTAAAGTAAAGGTAGCTTAAGAGGTGTAAGGCTGAAAGAAAATACACTGACAGTTTAAAAGGCAACAATAAAGATTATTTAAAATACAGAAAGTAGTCCTGGGTGTCCACTGGATATAGAACAGTGCAAAAATAACTTTCATGAGGAATTATCGCTTTTTTTTTTTTTTTCTTTCTCTAGAAAGAAGAAAAACTGTAATTATTGAAACAGGTTGCGGCACTTCTTTCACCTTCACAGCCCTCTATTCCTGCTGTCATTACTCTCTAGGACTTTCATTTCTCAAAATCAGAGATGTTTCATAAATGAACAAAGTATTTTATTTTAATCTGAAGTTCTTCCATGCTGAAATACTGGGTATTATAATAGAATTTCTATACTATTTTGTAGAATTTCTATACTATTTTGTTTCACATTTTAAAGGAGCTGCAGTGTAGAAGAATGTATATCTATATGACTAGCTTAAGGAATTAATGTTCTGCCTCTTAAATTTTCTTTTTTTTTTTTTTCACCACATTTTCCTATTTAACTTTCTGTACTAATCTGTGAGGTGCCATAGAACTTAACTTTCTGATGACATGTTGCTCATGGATCAAATGGCAGCTGTATGTTTCAAACAGCAGAGAAGAAAAGAAAGAAAGAAGGAAAGAAGGAAAGAAGGAAAGAAGGAAAGAAGGAAAGAAAGAAGGAAAGAAGGAAAGAAGGAAAGAAGGAAAGAAAGAAAGAAAAAGAAAGAAAGAAAGAAAGAAAGAAAGAAAGAAAGAAAGAGAAAGAAAGAAAGAAAGAAAGAAAGAAAAAGAGAAAGAAAGAAAGAAAGAAAGAAAGAAAGAAGAGAAAGAAAGAAGGAAAGAAGGAAAGAAGGAAAGAAGGAAAGAAAGAAAAAAAAAAGAGAAAGAAAGAAAGGGAGGAAGGAAGTATTTTTCGCCACATTAAGGCTTTCAACTCTTTCCTGATGACTAATATTAAAAAAAAAAAAAAAAAAGAAAAAGAAAAAATAAGAAGAAAATAGAAAGAGAGTAATGTCTTTGTTCCACATGTAGGTGTGAAAAATTATTTAAATTCTAGCTGAAATAACACAATCACTTAGATTTTTGGTTAGAGTATAATGTGAGTAAAAGATTATTTCTAATTTATCATTCATTTTGGCAATTTGTTGCCATAATGCTTTGAATTTTCATTTTTCCCCAATCATGGGATAGTTATAATTCAGATAATTTTTACCAGGCTTTAATGTTTACACAAAATAACATGATCTTTTTTATCTCCCTGTTGTCTTTATTCATTTCTTTCTATGTTGAAATTCTTTTTTTAGTAAGTTTCAAGAATATCCAGTTCATCTGGATTAGGCCTGTTCTGTGTCCCTTCTCAACCTGCTTCTCTCAGGGGCATGGGGTGCTTGTAGCAGGGGAGGCCATGGTCTCTCTTACATCAGGGCACCAAACAGGGTCTGCTCTGCACCCCAGCACTGAGCAGGGTAGCCCGGGGGTACCAAGGATGAGCAGTTTGGGAAAAGGCCCAAGGGAGGCTAAACAGGGCCAGTAAAGATGATAATGACCCCAGGGCCCTAACACTGCTTATGAATTAATCTCAAACAATAAGCAATTTCCACTGTCCTTTACCCCCTGCAACTGTATTCTCTGTCATTTAAATATATTAAAGAAACCTCAAAAAAGCATATTGACAGTAATTAAACAGGAGCCCCTTAAGCACACAAAACTGCTTTTCTTAACTCATGTTCCATATTGTTGTATGTCAAGAAACTCAAAATTCTAATTTATGTTTTAACTTCTGCCAAAAGTCACTTTTTCTCCTTTTTTTTTTTTTTTTTGTAGTGAGGCAGGAAGGCATATGCAATCATTGCCTTCTGGTAAACCTTTTATGTGATTCACTTTGTGGTTTGAAAGAGAAAGGGAGAAAAAGTTTTGTATTCTGAATGTCCTAAGAAATTCAATAGGATGAAACTTAAAATATAGCTAAAGTATTTATTTTTCCTGTATTCTGAAAATATTCTTGGGTCACTTGCACCACTAAAAAGGAAATAAAAGATAACTTGGGCATTTTCGCCCCAATGTCATTGCTTCTGTTTAAATTATCTGAGTTGTCATTAAAAACTTTTAATGGAAGATTTTCATAACACTGTCCTCTACTGCTATTCACAAGACATTCTTGCAAGAAGTCTGCTTAGTTAACTCATGTCAACTCCACTCATGACATAGTACTTAAAGAGCAGGACATGATGCTCTTGCAACTCACTTTTCTATTAGACTAAATTAGAAATTCAACCTTTATGGCAGATGTCATCCAACCATTCTGTAACTGACAAATATGAAACTGAATTGTAACAGAATGCTGGAGGACTCACAGCTCTCTCAATTAGATATAAGGTTTC
This sequence comes from Petroica traversi, assembly GCA_025920805.1. Taxonomy (NCBI): domain Eukaryota; kingdom Metazoa; phylum Chordata; class Aves; order Passeriformes; family Petroicidae; genus Petroica; species Petroica traversi. The sequence goes on from JAHLSL010000023.1 coordinate 2,801,064, forward strand.
ATTTTCACCAGTTATTTTACCATCAACCAGTATATTACTGTGTTCTTTTACCAATTTTCTGTTATCGACTTTGTCTGCTCCTGAACTCTGTGTGTGTGGCTGATAAACTGAAAATATTCTTCTGATATTCTCTCTGATTTTGTTCTCTATCCCAACCTCCAGCAAACAACTTTCTCCCAAAGCTGTTTCAATATTTCTCATGCTAAGATTTTTTTTTCTGTATCACCAAAGATGCATGGAACACAGTTTTTTATAGTTCTTTAAAGACACTGAGAGAATTGCTAGAGGTTGATTTTTTTTTTTTAATTTTTTATTAAAATCTTGTTTGGAATCCACTAGTCTTAAATCCACTCAGGATTTAAACCCCATCTAATTTAAAATTATTTCATGTATACATAATACATAATTTTTTCTTGAGATCCCAATGTAAATGTTCAATCTGCCAAATAGGAAATGTCTTCAGTTTTCGTATGCTTTTTGCCACTGTTTTTGTGTACCAACACACATCGATTTATCCACATAGTTTTCTCCTTTTTTTTTTTCATTTAAATCTTACTTTTCCTGTCATTCACTTTTCCAGTCTTTTTTCTGATTGATGCTCTAAATGTTGTTTTGGGCCTCAGGTGCCAACCAGCATTTCTTACTCACTGCTCTTCCAAAGTTAGAGCAGTCCATTTTCCTGTTGGATTGTTATCTGTTGGCTTTGTTGGTGTAAGCTCTTCAGTCTTTATTTTTTTTTCTATTCTATTCTATGCTATATACATAGAATCTATGCTATGTTTACATCTCTCAGTGGGATATTAAGAGGTACATTTGGGTTAGAATGAAACAACTTTGGAATTCTTAGAAGATGATTTTTATAAAAGTATTAAAGAGTACTAATGCTTCTTTTGACAAAGACATTTGTAAACAACATATCTGTCGTTAAACTACTGGGTTTTTTTTTATTATTCTTGCTCTGTCAACAGTATCCCAAAGCAATTAATTTTCAGTTATCGTTACCATCTTACTGCTCAATTATGTGATTACTTCTTATTTTCTGTGGCCACATTCCAAGTTGAAATGAACTTCCCTTTACCCCTAAGAATTAAGTAAATTTTAAATTAAACAATTATTTAAACTTGTTTCCAAGAAAATATGTAACTTTGTTTAAGATGCAGGAACTAAAACTGAAAAATATACAGTCTTTATGAATATTAGTACATCCTGATTCTTTAATAAATTTCTCATTTATATATTAAGCAAAATAAATGGTAACACTTTTTCAATTACTACAGATATTTTAATACTAACTTGGCAATTTAATGAAAATTTTTTTCTAAAAAAAGTTGTTCAAATGCACTGTTCTTTAAAGAAATTAAATAATGTGCAAAGTCATATTTTTAAGAAATTAACAAGACTTTTTTGATATAAAAAGATCTTTTGAATGTCAAGAATTATTAATAGTCAAATTTAAGACTTAAATGGCAAATTAATGTCTTCATAAATCAATATGGAATCTGCTGTAAAACCAATTTTTGCGTGCATTTTTCTTACTCAACCTTATGCAGTCTATTTAAACTTATGAGGATTTTGAGACATGTTCATGGCAAATGAATAAGACCACCTTTTTTATAATGAACCTGGTTTTTAGTCATTTGCTATATATCCATTTAAACTTATAAATATGCATTTTACACATAAGCAGATCCTGTGTGGTACAAACAAAAGACTTAACCTTAAGTGTTTCCAAATCAATGTAACTTGTATTAAAAAGCACCAAAATAACTTTAAACTCTTCAAAATATGATGGAAGCAATCCCTGCTTAACAATCCATTATGGCACGCATGCTGAAACTTGCACTTCACATAATACTTTCAGAAATTCCTATTATCTAAGTATATTGGCTATTTTTCTTTTATCATTTCACATGTGAGCTTTTTTTGAAGGGAGCTTGGAAGTTTGATTGAAGAACACATATCAGATGCTGAACAGTGGGGAAAAAAGCTAGTTAAAATTCTGCTGCTCTTTGCAGAAAAAAAAAATGAATTACTCTATTTCAACTTTTCCAGTTCTCTGTAGAAGCAATTATAGAATGCAAATATTTGTAAACCATATATATTTACGAACTTCAATATTGTTTTCAAAAACCAAACTTATATTAAAAAAAAAATCAATATACCTTTCTTATTTTCAGTGTGCAGCTGCTCAAACAAAAGGAGATAAAAGTCTAGAAGCATCATTTACTTCTTACAAACTGCTTTTTCATTTCTACCTGAAAAATATTTTAAAGCACTGTTTCCGGATGATTTCAACACTTTTTTCTTAAGACTTTCAAAAGCTTATTTCTTTCTACGGTATGTCTTTATGCAGAGATGTAATGGTTAAAGATGCTTAAAAGATGCTGTGCTGTTACATATATATAATTTTTGTGGTCAAATGCAATTATGATTTTCATTTTATATAATAATAGTTATGTTAGCAAAAGGATGTAAATGACAATGTCTTATTTGATACTGGGTTTTATGAAGTCTTTGGGTTTATAACACCTAAAAATATCACTAAAAACTCACAAAAGTATACTAAAAATACTATTAAATATAAATTTTTTACTGAAATTTACTGCACAAAGGTGTTATATGCACATAACATAGTAAGTGGAAAAACCTATAGTTCAATTCCATCTTCAGTAGCCAGTCAAGGTCAGTGGACAGCTCTATGCTGTAGGGCTGATCTGTATCAGCTGAGAATCCACCCTACATTATTCTTAATAAAAAACTTACCTACAAGAGAATTACTGTCAGCTTTTTCTTATGTACTCCTTCAAGCTCAAAGCGCGCGTTTTTGGTGTTAATTATTTCTGTCATTTGATTAACACTCTACTTAGTCTTGTCAGGGAGATGGAAAGATCATTTTTGGCTGCCTAAGTAATCTGATTCCAGAAGTATTACAAAAATAATATATACAAACCACAAAAGGAAAATAAAATGCACCATGGAAAGATAGCAACAATAATAATAAAAGCCCTAAAAGAGTAATAGCTTTGCAAAAGCAAAAAATCTTAATGTTTCAATGTTTCTTGTATTAGGGAAAAAAATCCTTCATAATGCAGCTTAGAAGTTTACATAATATAGGAAATAAACATAATTGCAGGAGAATAGATATTCTTTGTCAAAGTTATAGTAATGTAATTACTATTATTTGTGTTTTTAATGTGGAGTTGACATGATATTTAGGTCTCATTTAGGTATCAATGGAGTCACTTCAAAATATCTCATTGATTTAGATGGAATTTTTATTACTCTTCCTTGCTGGAAAATTACTAGCACAATGCAACAGATAACCTTAATTTTAGTGCTGCAAAGCAATGCGCAAGTAGTGTGATGAAAGATGGATTTCTCTCTGCAATGACATTCATGGGAACATTAATTTCTATCATGTTGTTTTATAATTGTTTACCTGTGTTGACTGCATTAGCTGAGGAATGACAGAAAACTTCAAGTAAACATCTGTCTTCATTGAAATATTTAGAAAATTGTTTCAGTCCTGGTGTTTCAATGGAACCAAGTATGAAAACATAATTGCAGATGCCTATCACACACAAAAAGTCACCTTCAAATTGTAGAAAATTAAATTGTCATACTTCAAACTGTAGAAACTTAGAATGTGTGATCAGATGATGGTTTCAACATCGTAGGAATAGATTCACTTTTTCCGTAATTTGTTCCAAATGACAGAAGAGTTTCACATAAATAAGAGTCTCTTGGCACACTGCAGTCTCATTTTCAGTACCTCCTGACCAGCACTCCCATGTACTTTTCCAGTGGGCCATTTTTCAGCCGTGTGGTGGTGTTGTGATGGAAATGCAGGAGCCAGCACTTGACCTTGTGGAACTTCTGACAAATGGCCTCAGCCCATCCAGCTAGACCATCCAGATCTCTCGGCATATTCTTCCTACCCTTCAGATCAACATTCCCCCCGGTTTGCAAACTTACTGAGGATGCACTTGATCCTCTCATCCAAATAATTGGTAGATATTAAGTAGATCTGGGCCCAGTACTGAGACTTTGGGAACCCCACTAGTGACTGGCCACCAACTGTATATGTTGGACCTCTTCCATAAAAATAACTTTCAAGTCTGAAAATAGCAAGTTGAAGAGAGCAGTTTGAAATATATCAGGAATTTATTTTAACTGGAATATAGAACTTTTACTGCTTCAGAGTGTGATTCTCAGTTTTGATCAGTAACTCCAACTTCACTGTATATTTCCTCAAAGTTATCAAGTAATGTAACATGAAGTTTTTCAGCATTTTTCTATCTTTTTTTTTTTTCATAAATACCAAGGACAAAACACTTTACACATTCTTTTCTATATATTTTAGATCACAAGCAATGCACATACCAGTGACCTTCAAAGATAGAACAACTGGCTTGGGTTTTTGATTTTTTTATTTTATTTTCTAAAGATGAAGGTTGGGGTTTTTGTGTGATTCATATAACCTTCATTCACAGCTAGGTAACTAAGTATTGAATTTTATAAAGAAATTAAGACACCAGGCATTTGGATTAGTAGTGTTTGCCGTCATTCATACTCAATAATTGAGGTCACAGGGATTATAAACTCTAATGTGTTAAATTGAATTCACCAGCAACACATCTAAAATCCTTTAATTATCTGCTTTGGGGCAATGGATTAACCAGAGCCTTTCAGGAATGAAGGGACATCCTATTTGCTTTTTCTCTTTCTTATTTTTTTGGTTTTTTTTTTTTTTTTTGTTATTTTAAGTAGGTGCCAATAATTATATGGCCAATAAATATAAGAAATAATATGTAACCTAAATCTTCTCTCTTCCTTAATAGATTTTACATTACCATTTAACCATAACCACTATATATTTACATCCCCTTTTCCTCAGTAGACAACAAGTGGAATAAATTATAGGTCACTTACAACCATTTATCACAGAGAATCATATTAGACATAAGAACTAAAAATGTCATTTAGTTTGGTCATAAAATGATAACTAAAAAGATTGATGTGGAAAGAATTATATATAAGTAGTTACAGGGATCACCATTTAATTTCCTTCTTAACTGATTCTTTTCTCAAAGTTTCTGTTTTCAGTCACTAGAAGTCAGGCATAGCTCCTATTTCCTACATTTTCTTCCCGCTAGATGTTTCAAATTCACCAGTTAAATGCTGCACAAGCTGTCTCAAATTCTTAATGGTAAACTTCATTAGTATTGAAATTTTCATTGCTTGAAAGTTTTGTCTCAGATTCTTTCACGTTCTTTGCAACGTGACCTTCTAAAGCTGTAGGTCCATTTTCAGCCCGTATTGTTTTATAAACTATGTATTTAATTTAACATATTATGTAATTGCATGTATTGTTATGCAATATATAATACATTAATATATGAGGTTATATATTTTAATAAAATAAAGAAGCATTAACTTTTTCAGAAAATGTTCTACTGTTAATTTCCTCCATAATAACAAACACCATGCATGCTAAATAAGAAGCCTTTCTCCCTATCATTAATTAGTATGTTACTGGAGATAATTTCTGGTTCTGGATTTATATATAAAAATGTAATTTTCTAAAAAATTCCTTTTTATATAAGATCTCTCATATTTGATGGTTCAGTAAAAAGACCATAAGAGGAGGAATATTTCATTAGTTTTTAATCTGTGCTTCAAGGTTTCCATTGTGGAGTTTTTACTAGGTGATTCAGGAGACTTTTGATTCAAATACTGTAACTGTGGTGAATATTTAATGCATCAGTAGGAGTCATACGTTAGAGAAAGAAGATCATGAGAGGGTATGGGAGAGAAGAAAGTTAATTCATTTACCCATACACTCAAGTTTTCGAAGCCACTATACAAAGGAATAAACAAAAATGCGAGCAAATGGAGACATTGGCAATGAACACTGGATATTGTAAAGTTATTTTATTAACAGCTGAGAGGCTGTAGGGATTAAAAAGTGAAGATGGAAAAATAAAGGTCTGACAGATAAATTATATCCATTGGTACAGAATTTCAAGGGGTTTTTTACTTTTTTTTATTCCTTCATGAATCCCAGTGTGGTATCTGCTTTTCAGAAATGCATTTAAAACAATAAAAGACAGGTATTTCAGTAACTATTTCATTTTTCAGGAAATAAAAAGGCAAACAAGGATATTAGTTGCAAAGTGAATCCATTGTAACATTTTAATTTTTATTTTTTTCTGTATACTTTTGTCCAGTGTTTCAAGTAATTCAACAAAATGAACTGATATTAGATAATGATAGAAGAAGGATTGTCCTTACCGACTGCTGTTTGACATTGGTGTACTGTGGCAATAATTGCTTCATTATTTAATTAAAAACAATGTCACATTTCGGTGGCAAAGCTTCATCTTCTCAAGTCTTTATTACACAATTGAAAGGATTGACTGCTCTTGATTGGATTTTGTCTGAGGACATAGTCACTTCCGCATGACGCAGGATTTAGCAGTCACTTTTCCCAATCTTGAGTAAATCAAAGTCTCTTTGTTCATCCTTTCTATAATCCTTTCTGCAGCTGCTGGGGGAAAAAAATAAAGAGAGAGAAAAAACAAGCCCATTAAAAATATCATTTTTTTCAGTTATCATTACTGAAGTATCTGTGTTACATCTCACAAGAAAATCTGACTATGCAACTGGAATAACATTTTACTCCCCCAGTCTCTGAGTGGGTCTCTATCAAACAGATAGGACATATACATTATACATGAGGTTGCTCCTTCACTCAGGGCTATTGCAGAAACACCTTCACTTCATTGTAGGCTCTACTCATCGATTCCCACTGCCATCAAGCAAAAGGTTACTGTGTGCAACACGTCTCTGGCTTTGAGAGGACACTGAGAGAGGGTCCTCTCTCAATGGCTGCATGGTTCTATTCCCTCCTTTTTGAGAGCAAGTGCATTAAACTTCGTTTTTCAGATTTCATTCCAGCTGACATAGACTGTGTTTCCTTTTTATCAATTACTTTGCCTTTCCTGCACGAAAAAAACCCCAAAACACACCACCACCACCACCACCACCATCACAACAGGAAACATTTTTCTTTCTGAGTAAAATAAAACTGAGTTTTGCATATATGGAGAAACACTGGCATTGTAAGTGCCCAGTGTGTGTCTAATGAATGCAGATGTTGCTGTTGCATGACCCAGGGGCAGTGACCAGCGAGAAGGACTCAGACTCTCAAGAAGTTGGGTGTTGTAACAACCAGAGAGGGCAGAAATATAGTGAGAATAAAGGGTCATTTACTTTAAAGAGAAAATTCTGTGTCCTCTTGACCCTGTAAACATTAATGATTTCTTGTTTAAAGGCTGATGAAAGGAAAATCAACAACTATCTTTTAAATATCTATAAATTCTGGATGATCAGATAAATTTTTAATTAAATCCCAATAGAATGTCCTGTATTTGAATAAATCATACTAATATTAAAAATTGCTCTCAAAAAAAACACCCATCTACTACTGCATCACAGTACAGTACAATTGTGAAATACTTTTGCTAAAATAATTGTATATTTAATATAATATACTGCATACTCCTGGGATGTTTTTCTTTACAACATTCACAAATAGTAATGTTGTATACTTTCTCTAGCTGTCTTTTTGTTTTTTAAATAGTGTATTTATAAAGAATCATTTAAATTTGAAACTCATAATATTTTTTTTGTAATTTTTGAGGATTATCTATTTTTATTAATAGACTGAAGAAATATTTTTCTATTAAGTTAATCTCTTTTGATATCTGTTATTTCAAAGTGTAGTAGACCTGAGAATTGTCATTTAAGAGTAGACATATTCTGTTAGTTATTGATAAATCACAGGTTCCTCTTGTAATCAACATTTAATAGGAAAAAAACTAATAAATTATTTTATAATTGCATGCAATTATATATTTTGAACATGCTTAGCTTGGAATGCTGAAGAAGATATTGAGCATATAGAGGTTAATTATGTTCCTCTATGTTAAATATGCGTAGCATGTTATCTGATTTGAAATGCAAATTAGCAGAAGATTACATAAAATGCATTTTAATTTAAAGATTGTAAAGTAATAATGATATAGTAAATGTGAATAGAACTTCTAAAATTAAAATTGCATTATTAACTATTACATCTATCTATTCTAATAATCCAAAATGACAACATACATATAGGTTTGCAAGCAATTTTTTTTATATAGTATGATTCTAATAGTTTTAAGATTAATTTATTACAAGAAAAAATAGCATAATGTGAAGCAAAGAGCAATGACACATTAATAAGCAGGTTATTTTTAGCTTTTGAGAATAATGAACATCTGAACTATTATATGGTAACATTGTCACATCAGTAGTTGTATTGCAATTTCTATGTCTTTTAGTATTTTCCACTCCATTGTCTCTTTTTTTTTTTCTGCAAAGAAAATATCATATGAACCACAATTTAAATTTAAAATAACTGATAACATGTGAGGGTAGATTTACAAAAGTGGCTTAATACTATAGGAGCCTCTTCACCTCAACAATCACCAAAACTGTAGAAACTCTCAGTAGTCTAAGCATGAAGGGAAATACTGTCAGTAAGCTATGCAGAAACAGCATAAATGGTACTTCACTCACAGAACCTGACTGACCCCTTTAGATGCTCCTTGTGCATGGCAGAGATGCACATAACATCAGGATAAGACAAGATAGTTGCATCTCACTTCAGTTCCTGGTATTCCAGAAATTTCCTTTTGACAATTCGCATTAAAAACAGTGTATTGAAGAACATCAAAGGGAAAATAAATAAATAAATAAATAAATAAATAAATATAGTCGTACTAAATTAGAGAAATTTGTCTTGTGAAGTAAAACTACAAGAGATGGGAAATATCCAGTTGCTTGGGTTTTAGAAATCATATACATCTTCTTTAGAGAGTAACAATTACAGGGGAAAAAAATCATGCTCAACCCATATGGCCTTGGCTGAATATGAACAGCGAAGAATAAATTTTCAGACAATTTGATGCCAAGCAATAATTAATCTCTAGTGAATGAGTGTGAATTAGAAACTGAAGCTTACCTGAACAAAGGAATTTTTTTTGTCTAATGAAATAGCAAATACATTTCCTTTATTTATTGGCAAAGTATCAGCCAAATGTCATATGCATGCTCTTAAAGGAAGAAAACTCTTTTAAAAAAGGTATTAAAGCTTAAAAAAAAAAAAATAGAGCAGACAAAAAAAGCATAAGGGTATGTGTTCCCTTAATGCCTCTGGGGAAAAACGTGAATGGTTTCAGATGAATCTCTCCAAGAAAACTCAGACCTTTGAAAATATCCAGTATAGAAAAAGTAGAATACTTGCATACCTGTGAAAAAAAATTTAAAAAACAACAACAACAAAAACCACAAAAAACCAACCAACCACCCAACCAAAGACAAACAAACAAAAAACACAAAAAGAGCTATTGGAAGAAAAACAAAACTAAACCTGTAATGTAAAATATCTGTCATTTGTAACCATCAATGTCAAGATTCATGCTATCTATCACAGCACAATGCACCAGAGCTTGAGTCAATCGTTACTCTTCTAGAGCCAAGTGCTTCTTCACAGGAGTGATATTTGAATAGTTTTTTTCCAGCTAGATGTGGTCATTTAATGGCTGCCACAGAATTATTCTTACCTTACCATCTCCCCTTGATTCAACTCTGTAGTACACCAGGAAGGATTTATAAGATACCAAAGTTCCTAATGCATTGCTCATGGTTACTACAGCAAGATTGTTTCACAGATCCACAACTACAAACCACTTGACAAAAATGCTTAACAGAAGCAAGAATCTGCATTAACTAATTTCACAGTTCTGCTTCTAAATACCAGGCAGCCTGATTAGTTTTGTTAATTCAGTGGGTTTGTGTTATTTTTCTGTATTTCTGATATTTAGACCTAATTGTATCTAATCTGTTAAAACTAGAGCCAGGCAAGTCAGTACTTTTAACTCCTAAAGGGCTCTTTTACGGGTTTTCATCTTTCATATTCCCTGGGAGTGACACTTGAGGCCATGGCAGTTTTATGAACGATGATTAGTTTCTACTTTTCAGAGCATGTGCTGAATTTACATACAAAAATTTAAATAACTGAAAGACTACATTAAAAAAAAACTTTAAGAAAAAATGCATAATAGAAATAAATTTCAAAATGCTCTCATGCTTTTAAGAAAAGGGAAAACCAACCCCATAAATATCATTGATAAAAACCAGAAACTTTATGCCAAAACTGAGCTAAAATTGTGGTAAATGCTCTCTGTAGCATAGGAGCTGACAGTGTGGGTTACAGAAATAGTCCAGCTGATGTAGGATCTTGGTTTTTGTATGGCTGATATCAGATAGGCATCACAGAAAGGGGCTCCATTAAAGGACAATCAAGTGTGATTCATTCTTTCTTTGGGCTGTAAGATGTAATCCTGAAGTTATTCTTATTAGTTTCTTCCTAAAGAAATGCAGACTTCCCATAAAATATAAAAAGAAAAATATGCTCATTGACACTATAAAAAATATTAATTATTTTGATATACTAGCTAACAATACTGCACAGAAGCCACAGAATAACTGAGGTTGAAAGCAACCTCAGGAGACAGCACAGTCTAACCCAGAAGTCACAGAAGTTTTTGCTGAATATATACTGGTCCAGAGGAAAACCTGAACTGTCAAATGACAGGCTGAATTAAAATGTTAACAGAGGAGGAATGTGAATGAAGGAGCAAACTAGAGCCTATTCATGTGTTCCCATGTTCTAGCCCTTTGTGTTTAGGTGAGAGAGACAGCAAAGGTGTTCTATATAAAACTGACTCGTAAAATCATCCCCATCAATGATCTCTTGGAAGATTAGTCTCCCTGGCTATTAAGTCAGATCAAGACTTGCCACTGATACTAAGATGACAATTTTCCAGATTATGTTTTGGAACATTTTGAAGAAGAATAATTAAGTAACTAACAAAGCACCCAATTGTATTTGCACCTATAGTGTATAAACTATGTACAATGAGGTTCTTTCAACTAGATTTCTTTCTTGATGAGTAGTGTCAGTCAGAGTCCCTCTAGCTTAGCAGGAGACTGATAAACTACAAAATTCTTTTGATAACCTAATAAAAAGCTTATTGTTAATTTACCCTTGGGAAAAAAAAAAGGCTTAGAAGATAGATATTCATCTGCAAGGTCTTTGTCAAATTAAGGACATGTTTTCAAAGAGCAGATACCAAAAGGTGACCTAGACAGAACAATAACATCAATAACAACATCCACAGTATCTTCAAGGTATTAGAGTTGATATATGCTTGGTAAGCACTCAGGCAACTCTGAAAATCTGAATGTTTAAGATAAGTGTCTTCATGCAAACCAGAAATAAAACATATATTTCAGAATGGCTTTTTTTTTTTAATTTAATCAGGTGAATTGATGAGTGAGAGGATGTGGTCAGAGGTTTAGTCACAGTGCAATAAATATTATTTCATGTTTAGGCATGGCATTTATTTAAAGATTTTGAGGTAGATTTTAACCATAAGCATCAGACAAGACTAAACATCTCATGTTTCCCAACCATTACAGTGTAATCTTATTGGGTTTTTTTATTTTTTTTAACAGGAAAAAGGGTGCTGTTTAATGTTCTAAGACAGAAAATTGCAGCTTTTACTGAAAATTCGACATAAAGTTTGATATAAAAAAAATAATTTTCAATGATTCTTCATCAACTTTTAACTTTTTGATGAATATTTAATATTTAATGAACATAAGTTTGAGATAATTTTTGATAAATGTTTTAGAAAAAACTCATGCCTCCTATAGGTACTGATAGCTATATACTTTTAGTATTTAAAAAATACTACTTTTAATAAAAGTATAAGAAAAGAACACCAGAATGTTATAGTTTCTAACAGTTAATGTTTCTTTCTCCCCTAGGAAAAAGAAATCTATAGCTAAGCTTTTACCTCTTTTGTCTGGACCTAGACTTTAAACAAAAAGATTAAGAAAGCTTCCATAGTGTTTGGATGTTTCTCATATATCAGACTTATCATTAAAAAATTCAGTTTAAAATACTGCAAAATTGTATGCTTCATTCTTGAAAAAATACTGATAAGAGTATTTGTGGAGTTGGCAGACAGTCAATTGTTGCCACAAAAAAAAAAGTGCAGGAGGAGGAGACTCAAACTCCTACAATTTGCAGTTTGACTGATAAAGAGGGAAGCACTAAGCAAGTAAGATAACACAGGCAACTGTAAATAAGGGTGTGGAACAGTGAATGTAGACATAAAGGAAGAAAGTAAACTGGGGTTTGATGGGTGTTTTTGAAAGGACAGTGGTGAACAAGAAAGGATATAAAACATGAAGCAGAAGGACAGATAGGACAATGTGGGAGTATCTTTCTTCTGTCCTGTTTTCAACCTTTCAGCTTGGCCCAAGACAGTAAACCTGTTGCGTGTCTGCAAGTCTGTCTGAATTATCTCTGCAATTAAGGAACACCTGGAGTGAATGCCATAAAAATATTCCCACTAGAAAAAACACCTTCATAAATGTGAAATTTAGACAATAAGATTTTGTAATGAAGTGACGTCTCTGTTTATGAAAAATGTCAACAGTCTTCTTAACAATACTAACAGATACTAACAATGCTAAGGATCTATTTGAATATTTCTAGTCTTCAGTAAAGTGGAAAACATTATTTTATTGATTGCAGTTAGAGAAGTACAGCTTTTTATTTCAATATGCTTCCAAGATCATTGTAGCAAAATACCAACCTATTATGCTGACTGCATTTTTTTTCTAGTAGGCAAACATATAGATCAAATAGCTGTGCTATTTCTTCACAGGCATTTTCTTGGAATTCTCTAACCATTATTTGCTTCAAATATATGTAGGAATATCGGAGGAACACAAGCAACCCACTGTAGAGTATATTACTTCAGCTAATGAACAATGAGTTGCTCTCAGCTTTCTGTTCACCAGAACAATATATATGCATTTAACAGAGGGGTGTATAAGAACATTGAAGAAAATAAAAAATTGTGCTTTTACCACTAAAGTGACAAAATCCACAAAGATAAAGAATTTACAAAGGGCAATTCCTTTGTTTCACTTCACACTGTCTTTTTGACAAATTGCTTTTTCTTTTTTAAGGTGTTTTCACTTCATAAATGGGATATTCACCTAATAAAACAACTTTAAAAGATCTGCTCAAAGCAAATATGGCATTTAAATTTCTCCACTGAAAAGTGGTTTGATCCAACCCCATCCCTGCTCACCTGCGCCTCATGCAAGATAACTGCGACATTAAAGTGATGTAGGAAAATGTGAACCTGTTTTTCACATATGAATATTAAAATAATTAAATTTGCATTAACTCAGAGTTTTTATATGTTTATTATGCAGTTTGCAAATAGCTCTGTGATAAGCTAAAACAGGGACACATGAATAGTGTCTTTTAGTAAATTCAGAGTTGCATTTCATGGTTAGATTAACCGATGTTGAAAGGGCATTCCTGTGGAATATTCTTTTCTCCAAAGACAGATACGGGGACTCTCTCTTAAAGTCCTGCCTGGAAGATTTTCAATGAAATGGTAGTAAATGTAGGGAGGGAAGGTGGAGGGGGTGGTGGATGTGGAGGTGTCTGTAAGTAAAAGGTCAACCTTGCCTAAGGCAAGAACTGTACACATTGAAGTTCTGCTAACATGTTTTTCCTTTTTTTTATTATTCTGTGGAGGTTGAGTTTAAAAGTGGGACAAATAGTTACCCTTTTGGCTACTATAAAGCTTCCATCAGGAGCCCTCAGAATGTTTGTGTGCCTTGCACGTCTATGCTGCAAACTGAACTAGCTGTAAGTGAATTGTTCCAGGAATGAAAAGCAAATTAGCTGTTTCATCAGAGAGTAATTGCACCACAGCTCAGTGCAGCTTAATGCCCACTTCTGAGAGCAAGAATTGATACACAGTGTGATGGATGGCAAAGCTATTAAACCTGTTTATTCCAGATCTTCTAATAGATTCATCCCAACATGGGCAATGCTTGGCAGCAGGGGGTCACCTTGTCTTGGGTAGTATGCATTGGATTAGGAGCATGCCTGAAAAGAGAAAAAGGTGCTTTATATACCTTCACTGATATGCTTAAAGAAGCTTTTTGAAATACAGGCTGAAGAAACACACAGAGACATAGAAAGGTGATACCTTTATCAGTGACAGAGAATGGCAGAAGTGTGGATATAGGGTCAGCTTGCAACAGACTCACAGCCAGGTCCTGCAGGGACCCAGGGAGAGTTTGGAAGGATTTGTCAGCCCAAGAATTCACTGGGAGCTGCCTGAGAGTAGTAAAAGAAAACTGAGCATAAAATAAATTGTGGGCAAAACCTTTTACCTAAACAGTATCATACTGTTTATGTAAACAGTGTCATGCAAACCACAATGTGTAGTTTTTCTCCATATAATTACAATGTTCAAGTCCCTTTAATTGCAGTCCCCTAAATGCATACATTTAGACACTGGAAAAGCTCAAATCTTGTTTCAGTTCACTTCAAAAAGAAAATAATAGACATTTTCACTTCAACAGAAATATACTTTTGCATGTTCCAACTGGAGGTACTGAGTCTGATTGGACTGGAGAGAGAGATTCACGAAAAGAGACAGTTAGATAGTTTTGTTTTTACCAACCAAACTACTTACTTTTATTATCCTTATGCACAGAAGACGCCAATCCACTGTTGAAATAGTTATTGCTGCCTCAATTTTTGCATAATTCCTTATGGTAAGTAATATCAAATAATCACACTCAAAACCAGCAGCTATGATGATCCAATAGAAAACTTATATTAACAATTTTTCTTGCATGTATGCATGTATGTAATTTTCTAAAGAAAACAGTAGAATCCTTCTGCCATTGAAGGCAATTACTAAATTTATATTCATTTCTCTGAGAACATAATGTGATTTTTACTTGATAGTCCAATTCCTCTTCAGGGGTACTCATTGTCATTTATTAGGAATATTTTCCCCCTTTTTTCTTTTCCTTTGAAGGGCACAGAGAAAGTATAAAGTTCAGAAATAGAAGATTAAAAAGATGATATCAGACTTTCAGTTGGTGAGCTGATCTGCATGGTGAGGGAAAGTAAGTCATTTCCATGGAGTAAAAAAGGATCAGTGAGCACGAAGTTGAGGTTTACATAAGCTTAATAGAAGAAATAGTATGAATACAGATTCATTTTTGAGTGGAGGGAAACTGCCAAAAGTAATGAAGTAAAATTGTTGAAGGTAAGTAAGTATACTGGAAAATAGTTTCCTATAGAAAGTTAAAATCCCCAAACAATTAAGAGTCATTAACAGGAATTTTTGAAGTGTCATCCTTAGCTCAGATTTTTTAATGTGGACCTTCCAATCATTTTTAATTTATTTTGAAGAGACAAAATCAAAAAGAAAAAAGTTGCTCATTAAAAAAAACTAAAACATACAGGTTCTTGAATAGCATAAAGTGTTGTAGAGTCCTGAATATTTGAAAGGATCCTCACTCAAATTCTCACAGGGATTTGGTGTAAGCAAGAGATTTAAAGTTCTTTACAACCTTATCTCAGACTAGACTTTCATCACTCAGAAAACCTGTGAAATTAGAATTAAGGGAAAAGACAAAGACTTTACAAATAAAACAAGAAAAAATGCAAAAAAAGGTATGTTTAACACACTACACTTATAAATCAATATTTTATTTCAGAAGATTTCTTTACATCTTATCTGGTGTTGTATTGGTTTGAGACTTGGTCACTCTCTATATAAAGAGCCGCATATGTGTTTCATTGCAAAGATTCTAAACAGTACTAAATTTAAGATGAGATACAAATAACAGTAATAAACACAGGATAAATTTTGTCAGAAAAGTCAAAGAGCAGAAAGATTATCCTTGCTAATTTGATAAAGTGGAAGTAGATGTATATTAAAGGGAAAAGAAACCTGTTTGTGGAGAAGAATATCAGTTTGGACATGAGATTCTGCCAACAATACACCAGAATGAACCACTGAGTCATGTGACTCTTTAGGAAAACAGTGTCTCCATTCCCTCTGTAGCCATCATTATGAACCTCCTGAATCTTCTTTTCTTCAGGGCCAAAAACCTAGCTTCTTCAGTCTCTCCCCACAGGGCAGCTTCTCCAGTACTTTGGACATCTTCCTGGACCTCTACTGTGTGTACGTGTCTTCTTTTGTGGGACCAGAACTGAACACCAGTTTCCCAGGTATGGCCTGACAAGCACTAGGATGAAAATCATAGAATGGTTTGGATTAGAAGACACTTTCAAGATCACCTAGTTCCAGCCCCCTGGTTCCAGTCCTCTGTCTACACTAGAAATGCCTCTCCAGAGGCAGCCCAGGGTCCCATTGCCTTTGTTGCTGCAGCAGTGCACTGACTTGTGTTCAGCTCAATTTCCACCAGGATCCCCAGGTCCCTTTCAGTGTGACTTCTCCTCAACCACACAGATCCTAGTCTGTACTGCATCTTTGGCTTATTTTTCTTATTTTGACTCAGGGGTAGGGCTTTCATTTCATCATTAAGCTTCATGGTGAAGAAAAATCAAATTCAAATTTTGCAGTTTTTATCACTCTGTCAAGCAACAATTTATGGGGAAAAAGCAAACAAATAAATGAAAATGGAGAGTGTGCCTGAAAAAATTTCAAAAGTATGTGCAACTGAGATTTTTTTTATGTTTGTTCATTCTAAAATTAAAAGTTAATTTATCTATTTCTATTTCAAAATCTTTAATGAGAATTTTTCATTTCACTCCTGCATATCATCCTGTGAGAAGATCCTCAGTTAAATTTTTCAAAATTTCTCTGAAAATACACTCTGTTTTTAAAGTCTTATATAAAGACATATATTTTCACTTATTCTTTGTTTCCTGTACTTGCAATTCATTTGGTGAAATCTCATCCAATCCCAGAAATGCAGAACAATGAACACATAGTTATTATAATTTTCTCAAATTACCTATTACACTGTTTTAGAACCATTTTCTCAGATTCTATAAACACAGAATTACCACATCATTATCTTATGGAACAGTGCTATTAATTTTCAAAATTAGACACATGATGTGTTGAAATCTACATTTCTTATAAAATAAACATTTACAAATAGGGTGATGTAGTAAAAATAAATTTAATCTCAGCAATCACAATGAATAGAAAATCATGTTGAAATTAGTGTTTACAGAAATTCGAAATCAGTGAAATTCTATCTACAATCCCTCCTACCCTAACAGTAGATTTCATAGAAACTGACCCTCTAAGAAATCATGTTGAATTTTGTGCATATTCACTGAAAAACCTTTGTGGAACTTCTTTGCAGAGAGGAGGCATCTTTACAGGTCAAATAACCTTGATAATGGTTGATGATTTAAAGTTTTGTAATGTTCCCTTTTAATCTGGTGGAAAAAAATCTATCTGAAAGTCTGCAGTAGCAAAGAATAATGGTGTCTCTTCCCATTTGCAAGAATTATATGCATAATTTCTTACAAGGAAGAAAAGAACAATTAGTTCCCTATATTTTAGGTAGAAATGAATAAATTAATGAATAAAAAATTTTAAACCTTGAAGTTA
Source organism: Petroica traversi (assembly GCA_025920805.1). Lineage (NCBI taxonomy): Eukaryota > Metazoa > Chordata > Aves > Passeriformes > Petroicidae > Petroica > Petroica traversi. The sequence continues at coordinate 2,818,673 of JAHLSL010000023.1, forward strand.
ATGAGGGAAAAATCCCAATTATCTACCCTATTTTCCACACTAGAAAATACATATATGCCATTTTTAGTGTTCTAAAACTTCTATTTGTATGTGAACAGTAAGGAGTATTCTAGATCTTGGTAAAAGTTTCCCCAGTACCATTAGGGACTGAAAGCTGAGAACTACTGTGAGCTTCATTGCTCTCAGTCATGCACAGTTTTATCATCAACAAGCTCTTGGATCAGCCTCTGATGGTTCCTGCACTTTGTGATGTAGATGGACAAAATATCAGCGCTTGTAGTCCAAAATAAATATCAGCTTTTCATTCAGTGTATTTTTGGGTATGTAAATGACAAGTCATTTCATATTGATGAAATAAATATCTTGTTTTATTCCTTTGTTGATATGAAAAAAATGTAAGAATTCCTTCCCCCAGTAAACTTCTGCTGTCAGTTCTGCAAAATAATATTCCTTCCCCAAGAACTGGCTAATGGCCCTGTTTCTTTAATCTCAGTAGCATTTCATTAATTTATTTCCTTCTGTGCTGGCTGTGTTAGAACTTTTTTAAACTGGGAACTTTGGAGTGTAGTAGACTGATCCCAGCCAGCAACTGGGCATCTCTCAGTTTCTTGCTATTCCTCCACAGTGATATGGATGAAAGATTCAGAACAGCAAACACAACAAAAACTTTTGAGTCAAGATAGACTGAGTTTAATGACTGAAAGGAAAAAAGAAACCAAAAACAAACCCAAAACCAAACCAAACCAACCAATCAAACAAACAGAAGACAAACAAAAAAACTGCCCACTGCACACCATACCTCACGTATACAAGCAAGTGATGCAAAGGTAATGACTCACCACCACCTGCTCAATCTTTGAGCTACCATCCCTTCCAAGAAAATAAGCCCCAAACTTATTGCTGAGCATGGTGTCATACAGTATGAGATACCCCTTTGATCCATTGGGGTCAGCTCTCCTGCCTGTGTCCCCTCCCAAAATTTTGCCTATCCCTATTCTACTTGCTCAGGGTAGAGTAGGCTGACAGGCAAAGAAAGCCTCAATGTTGCACAAGCATTGCTCAGCAGTAGCAAGAACAGTTGTAACACCAACACTGTTTTAGTCACAAATCTAAAGCACCATACAGGCTGATATGAAGAAAATTGTCTCTGTTCTCACCAAACCGAGCAAATGTAAATTGTCAACTGTATGTAGTTGATAATTATATTATAGTATTAAAGTATTACATATATAATTTGTACTTTTGAGACAGTGATGGGAAATCTGTAGGAGTAATCACATTATTAGTACAGGTGTATGCATACTGTATATACCTGTACTATTTCTACATATATTGGTAGAAATATGCTGTCACTTGCAGGCATCCTGAGACCTTGATAATGCTCTTCATGCATCAATCTCAAAGCACTTTATATATCATGTAAATAATATCAGAGATCCTCAGCTAATGATTAAATGGACTCACAGGGGCAAAGGTTACTTACAGAGCTTTCTGACTGTATAGCAATAAAAAAAGCAAAAAATTAAAACCTAAATCCTGAATAAGAACCATCTACTATGGGCATATCCAGATCAAAGTTTTAGTCTAGACTGGAGCAAGCTTTTGAAGCCATCTGCTTATTGTCAGTCCCTATTAAAACTATTTCAGTTCACTGCGGAGTATTGTCTTCAACTAAGAACTGGGCTTATTTCAGATAAGTGAAAATGAATTGCAGGAATGCCCTGAGTGATCCTACTCTGAAAATATGTGTTCAGTCCATATGACCAAACTGAATTCACTCTGAAATAAAATAAATCTTGAGATGTGTGATGTACAGGGTGATGATTATATCCTTCACAACAAGATTTTTTCTCCACACATCAACTCCTTTTCATCCATATTGATTTCAAAAGTAGCTGTAGACTATGTAGCTAACAAGAGTAACACATTACAGATAACTTGAGCTGACTATATTTTATTTAAAATCGAAAAATATTTTCTAGAATCTCTCTCCATCCCTCTCTCCCTCCTCTTTCTCAGGCACATACACTCACACCTCCCTCCTTCTTGAACTGAGAACAGAAAAGGTTCAAAATAGTTCCAAACCCTATAGTTAGCACTTTATCAGAACACAGGTGATACAAAAAAGTACGAGAAAATAGGGATAACTCTTTGATTGAAGTAATTAAATAGAAAACTTTCCTTTTCCCACTGTGTCATTGCAGTGACTTTGCATTTTTTTCTTCTAATACTTCTTCCAATCTAACAATTTTCATTAGCTTCCTGGGCTGAATAAACTTCAAAGAATTTCCTTTTTTGTTTGTATGAAAGTTTCTCATGTTACCTCTGAGGTTTTTCTTTGGTCTGTTGTCTGATTGTAGACAGACTCCAGCTCTTTTTATAGTCTTCAAAGATACACGGCGATATCTTTCATTTCCATTTTTCTCTCTCTGACACTTCAGATATCTTTTTCCAAACAAGGACATGCACATACACAAATGTGAAGATGATGAGTTGTGTTTAAGGAGAAGGAAATTTCTCCTTTCCTCTGGAGTAAACATTGAGCTAGAATAAATTTATCAGGACAAGTAAACACAAAATATATTGAATTGTTATGAAATTCACAGTGTTTTATTATGCTTTGTTAACAAAATACAGTATTTATACTGTAAAGCAGAAGATTACAAATTAAATGATTCATCCTTCTTGAGGAGTCTCAGATAAAAGACATAAAGGTTAACACAGTTGACCTTAACTTGAGAAAATTAGAGAAAGATGCATAGCACGAATGAAAACTTGTTAAATAGAACGAAAAACAAGTTATCACTGTTTCTAAAAACCCAGAAGGTACTTACAGTAGATCTGAGAAAACTGTAGGAGTATTTAATTAAGATCTCTCATTATATCTTTTTTAATCTTTGAAATGTGTGTTTATTCTCGCTTCTAGCAATGTTTCAGTCAGTGTAATTATCATCATTAAACAGTATCTTTGTTGAACTCTACAAATATATGACAGAAAAAAAATCATGAAGACAGGATGACTGAATTAACGCTGTGATGATTATACTCTTTAAAGTCATGGCTGCTTGCTAATCAGTATTTCAGTGAAATTCAATGTATGTGAAGTATCCCAAGTCATGACATTCAGATTGTCACACATTCAGCATTTCATAAAATTCTCTCTTTCTGAGTAATCTGTGGATTCTAAAACTGTTCCAAATTCGCCAAGATTTTTAGAACTAACACAGTTGAACAAAAGACCTTTCAGAAGTGTCCATGCTCTGAAGGCAATGACAGGCTCAGCTATCCCTGGCCACCCCCAAGGCCTCTCCGCACACTGCACATTTCCCAGGACTCCACTGAAGTCCCCCATGGCTGTCAGTCCCTTGGGGCTGTGACAGTAAAAGTGCTGCTTCTCGGGAATCAACTTCCTTTGTGATATTGTTCCTGTGGAAGGAATGACTACATAATCAAGAGATCTTCATTTCAGAGGAGAGGTGCCTTGGGTGAGCATGAAACGTATTTTCAGAAGCGCATGCAGAACTAAGGAATCATCTGTTTTCTTAGTCTTCCAGTGCAGGAACTAGGAATCAGATCCAAACCAGAAGCTGTTAGTTCACAGAAAATAGTGAAAGCTGTGCAAGGTCTTTTCCAATCTCAATGATTCTATGTTTCTATGAAATGAATGTCATAGGTCTGCTTGGGTTCAGGTTCCCAAAGTTTTGAATGCAGCTGAAGGTAAAAAGGATATTGGGAGATGTATGTTCAGCAATTGTTTTTGTCTATTGTTCTCCACACCACTGTATACAGCTACCCTTGAAATCACAATACTGAACAAGATCCAGCTTTGTTCTCACCCAATATATTTTTTCTACCCCATACAATTAAATATTATACCAATCCTTAATCTATTAAAATTTAATATGCAGTACTATCTTAAAACTTCAGATGTGTTCTTCTTAAAAAGATCAATCACTTTTTTTTTGTTGGGGGGAGAGTGGGTGGGGTTGGGAGGATGTCTGTGGGATTATATTGGGAAGATTTTGGAGGTTTCTAAAACCCTAAACACTAAGGAATATTAAAACCCAGGAACAGTCTCTGATTATTACCAAGAATACATGTCATAACAGAAAGTTCATATCTAGATGCAAACACTAGCATTAATCAGCAGTGCTGCACAGAAGGAAGGCTGTTCAAGGCAACATTTCTGCTCTGTAAACAAGATGTTATTTTGAGTAGTTTTAATGTATATACATGGCAATTGACAACCTCATTTATATATATATACATACAAGAGAGTTAATACTGCTAGGTTTTGAGCACCTTCAGTCCATTTCAATATAAAAAAATACTAATAATCTCATATGGAATACATCTATATTAAATATATGTTGGACTATTATTATTTCAAAAATTTGTCATTAGTGTATTTAATTAGAAAGTTGAATTATATTAAAAGCACTGAAAGTTCAGGACCAAATGTAAAGAAGACTTTGAGTTATTTTTTGTGACTTATAAAATGCATGCATCAGTCTATACCTCATGTTCCACACAGGGAAATACAGATATTTGTATGCTAATTAATTGCAGAACTACTGGTAAATTCCCAACTGTTTGCCTGCCTTGTAGAGTTTAGAACTGCCATCAATCACCTTTTTGCCTTTCAAAACCCTGCATTTAAATGACATTTTCTTTATATTTTGCATTATTCTTGCGTTTTGCAGTGTGACAGCAGTAATATTTTTGTTTCCCTGTCCCTTAGTTCTGTAACTCAACCATAACTGGAGATGGCACTAAATAAGTTAGACTGTAATACTGAAAGTATGCAACACATCCAAAAGATATTGTTTTCTAAATTAATAAAAAATGAGACAAATGGAAATGTAATTCTCAAAAATGCTTTCAGTTCCACAAGTGTAGATTTGGAAAGAAGGTGGGGGGTTTTTGTCACTGCTTACTTATATTCTCATTCTTTATTTCTGTTTTGAGAAAAATGTAATGTATTTTGAGAAATGTATTACACAAATATAAAATCAAGTAAAAATTGAGGATTCAAGATAACACAGGGTGATCCATAGTTTATATAAGTGAAATAAATCACTCAATACATTATTTAATTAGGAATGCATATGTACCTGCCATTGACTCCATCACACATTTAATCAAGTCTTTAAGATCATCTTTTACTCATTCTATTCAAAATGTTATCTGGCATCGTGTGCATGCCAGACATTTTGAAAAGTACTTAGAACTGTGTTCTAACCAATTACCAGAACCACCACCAAGTGTTTCAGAAAAGTTTTGAAAGAGGTGATTACTTCTTTATGCCAACCAAAGTAGCAGGAAAAGAACCCACAATTTCTCTAGGAGCTCAGTAACTAATGGTGTCCTTTGGGGTTGTAGTATTTTTTTTCAGATAGATTTGGATTTTTTGTAATAGTAGAAAGACAGCTATCATCTTGTCTATTTGCTTCTATACTTGAGTCAGAAGTTTAAGGAAATATCAAAAAACTTTAGATCTTTTCAGAGTCATCTGAATTCTGCAGTACATTATGACATTTCTCAGACATAAAATTTCCCCACAGCCCCAAAGGGTGGTTTGTGCCAGTGCCAGAGGTTCAGAGAAGAGATCTGATGAGCTTGTAAATTGTATTTGCATGGTGATGTCCCAGGAATGGGAAACTGAGAGTCCTCTACAACACATTTCCCTCAGATATTAGTTGGTTAGACCAGCTGCTGATGCTAGTCAGCATTTATAACAAATGATAGCCTGAAGGCTGCCACTTCAGGCTGACAATATGCCATTGACACTCTCTGAGAAAAGAACATTTGACAGAATGGGTACAAACTACTTCCCAGCCATTGACACACTGGCAGAGAGCAAACCCAAACAAATCAAATTGTAGATATGCACGTAGGACTGACTCACTAAAATCTACCCAAGGCATAAACCTCATTAGAAAGGTATCTTTGGATTACTTAGTTTCAGCTGTTGGGTTCATGGAAAGTACTATGGAGAGAGGTCTTTGAAAAAGTATGTGAATTATGCTGAACCATTGTGATATAACTTCAAATGCTTAAGTTTTATCTTGTGTTGTCTTCACAAATTTTATATTATAAAATATAAACCTAATGAAAAACGATTGTGCATCCATTGGAGAAAGGAAAAGAAATGCAGTGTAAGATTTTTAGATGGTATTGTATCCTTTCCAGTTATTGAATTTTTGCTTTAAATGTCACCATAAGAATTATATAATCAAAGAAAAAAATAATTGTTCACAATATAACAATGTTCAAATAAAGATTTTGTAATAAATGCCTTAGTGCTGCAATGAATATGACGTAGATTTAAGTGAAGAATGTTAACTTGTATAGCTATTTTAATAAAACTAAAGTATACATATGGGCTACTACTTTTAATACAAAAATGCTCTGCTTTCTGCTTGTCAAAAGAGATATGGAACAGTACTGCTAGAGGGAATGTATTACTGGATACAGGACAAAATACTACACCACAGGGTTTAGGAAAATATACCTGTCTTGGTTTAAGGCAAATATTTGGGAGGAAACCTCTGGAGGGTCTCCTCTAGGAAGAGCCGATTCCAATCGCCCCTCCCCCTACCGGTCCGGGAAGAATTTCCTTAGAGAAAAGTGGAAAAAACTATTTATTTAACACATAGAATATTTACAAGTATAGGGAAAAATTGGATAATATGAAAACAATGAAACCTCTCCTTCCTCTGAAGAGATGGTAGATTCAGAGTCCGTCTGAGTCCGATTCAGTTCTCCAGTGGGGGGACGATTGCCGGGCCCGGCTGTAGCAGTCGGCGAGGGTGGGGGAGGGGCCCACGCGATGCCAGCCAGTCCCAAGAAGAGGAAAAAAAAAAGAAAAGAGATAACGCTGTCTGCTGGAATGCAGCCTCTCCGCTCTCCTGACCTTGGTTCGTAGTGTCCTGCGGGACGGGGGGCGATGATCCCGGGGAGCTGCGAGTTCCCGCCGCGCTGGAGCCACGCGCTCCCTCCTCTGCTCTTCTCCTCCTGCTTCCTGCTGCCGCTCCGCCTCTTCCTCCACCTTCACTCCCACTGCCCTCCCTAGACCAACCCAAAGCTGCAGAACCCAATGCCCAGCACAAGCCAGGGGACGATTGGGGATACAAACAGGCCACATGGCCAACCCAGGACAATACCTTACTATGTTACCCTATTGAGTCTAAGGAAAACTCTAAATACTTGCAATACAAAATTAGGAGGAAAAAAAAAAACCTTTAGTGTAATTTTTTTGCTTGAAGAAATTTGAAAGTTTTTATGTTGACAATTAAGAGAGATAAACAATATAAATACTGAGATTCCTTATCGTGTTTTCAGAACTTATTACTTAATTTTTAAAAGCAGAGAGATTAATATCTTTGGACTAGCAGAAAAAAACATTAATGGTAAATGGAGATTAGGGATTCTTTTCCAGTAATACAGTAAAAAAAACTAACTGTTTCTCATTTCATTTGTCACTTTTCTACTTTTTTTTATTCACTTCACAATTATATATGTAAAGTTTTATTAAAACTAAATATTTCAAAATAAAAATTATTCTGGGAATTCCTACTCAGGTATATATTTTAATTATATGAGATGTTTTGTATCCCCATTCCATAGATCTAAAGAAGCTTACAGGAGAAGGCATGTGTTATTTTATTACACTGCATTTTTACACAATCAGTCCAACAGAAGAATTTGGTAAACAGAGGGAAACTCTGAAATCTCTCACATGAGACCACCTAGAAAATATAAAAAATCCTGTTGTGCTGCTGAGATGTTTGAAGATTCAATTTTTGTTTGTGTAAGAGACAGTGAATTTAAAGTTTGGTAATCATTACCAATTTTCAGATAAGATTCTTTCTTAATGTGTTTTTTGCTACAGCTAGGCAAACATAAAAGTTAAATGAAAAGTCAAGATCCTATATTAAAATATATATGATAAAATGGGTACTAAAATCAGTATGGAGGTCCCAGTTCAACCCTAATATTCATAATCCTCAACAACTTTAAAAATACAATGGAATATACTTGAAAAAGAAATGGTATTTGGCTTTCATATGAGACCAAATATAATTTTACATAATTATATTCCGTCTGTTTTTCTCTGAAATGGATCTATTCTAGAGAAATGCTATGCTTGAATTTCTGGAATATTTCAAAGAAGTTTTACTAAGTACAAAAGAAAACAATAGGCTTAACTGAAAAGGCACTCTGTCTTATAAACCATTAAGAACACTGAACACCATTAAATGAGAATTTTTGGGTTGTATTAATGCCTGAAGTCAAATACCTACATCTATCTATATCTAATCTATATCTATATCCTGTTTTCTTGACCTTTTTTCAATGTATTATTCCATATTTGATATATTCCTGTGGTATTTGGCCCTTTTCTCGGTGAAGTTTTCTATAAGAGCATTTAAATGTCTCAATCAGCCTTGTGCCCTGGTTCCCATATTTTTTGTGGCACAATGAAGAGTACAGCCCTTCTGCTCTCTAATTGTCCTCCCTTACTCCTGTGCCTGGCAGATGATGTGAAAGGCATCTTTGAGACCTGTTAATGGTTCAAGATAAAAAAATCACCCCTTTGCAAAGGTGGCAGAATGCTTTGATGTGTTTTTAGCACCTGGATATGAGGAAAGCAGGAGTATTTTAGTGGGTGTGATGGTGAAACTTCTGAGCCGAAAGAGGGAGTGCGCACCCACCACTGGAGGCTCTGGGTTTTGAGACAGATAAGACAGAAGGCCATAAGAGCAGACCCTGCCCAGGACGATAGTGCTTTTTATCGTGCCAATGTCCTCCCTTACACAATGAGCTCAGTTGTAAAAATCCTTGCCCTGGGGAGGGTCACATTCCCACAGAACATTCTCAGTTAGACCTGGATTTTTATCCCTTCTGATGGAGCATAACTAGCTCAACTATGCTGATGTGAGGGGCAACTGTCATGTTCTAGAAATTGCCATAGACCATCAAAGACCCCTCAGTGCCTCAGACTCATTTCTGGGGCCTTTCACCAGGGGAAATCTGTATTAGCCACGGTGTTGGAACAGATCTGCAGTGTTGAAACAGCAACTGTAAATCTCCCTCGCCCCAGCAGATGCACCTGAGCATTCCCATGTTAGCATAACTGCACATTAACTCACTGCACTTTGTGTTTTACAGGCTTCCCCCGCCCCAAAAAAATCGAGCCTGTGGCCATCACTTCGACCAGCAGGTATCAAAATTACAAAAATCCAGTCTTTTAGCTGGATCCATGGGTAGTGATATCTTTCTAGTCTTATCCTTTGTCTTACTTTATTTTCCCTATACATTTTCTTAAGTGTTATTTTTTATGTTTTATATTGCTGTACCATTATAGCTAATAGCCAAAACAGCAACACATTTGCTTTCCTTTGCAACCAAATTGTTGTAAAAGAAACCCTACACAAATAGATGTATATTTATAAACACTGATCATTCAATGTTATTTTACTCTAATCCACCCCAAAGAATCTATTAACATGAGCCTTAAGTACCTTTGCCTTCAGGGACTGGTCATAACATTACTAACGACAATAAAGGGGTCTGGCCATGCCTCCCTACCAGCTACTGTAAAAAATAACCCTGTCCTGGCCAAAACTAGGACATTGATCTAGTCCTGTGTATGATTCTGTACATACATAAAGAGGAAGTGAGTGGAGATCAGGCCAAAATATAATTAAAATAAATTTTTAAAATAGTTTAAAGAAAATTAGAGACTTCTTTGTAGAGGTTTTACATTTCCTTGTCCTTCCTCATTATTAATTGCATTTTTATTGAAGTATAATTCTAGTAAAGTCAATGGCAAAACTTTAAATCATCCATTTTATTCTAACGATAGCACAATTGTTAATTGTTCTGTATTGCTTTACTCATTAAGAATTCAAGGCTGGGTAAGGTTTTCTTATTTCCTGGGTAAAAAAGGCTGTGATGACCTATAGAAGGTATATCTATATTTTATGAAGCAGTGACATGCACTGAAGTGGTTGTGTCCCAAACAAACTCCACACCTGGAAACAGAAGACATATTGCAAAGCGACAGAGAACAATTTTTCTTGACATAGCACATAGATCATCATAAGTAAGTTTCTAGGACATGATCTAGCATTGCTTCTTTGTGTAATACTGCAGCCTAAAAGCACTGCTGTACATAGAGCTGTAAAAAAATGCTGAAAGTCTTCCCACTGTCATAAATGACATTCTGAATAGACCTCTAAAATGAATTAAAGCCCAATGGAAACATGCATCTGGAGATCCTTAATATCTTAAACATATTCTTTGCATTTTTATTAAATTATACAAACAGTTGTGTCAGTTATGATAGACTCATATAAAAAATAATTTTGGAAGACACTCAGGAAGTCATCTGTTCCAATTCTGCACTCAAAGGAGCACCAACTTGAGATTTTTATCAAGGTGCTTAGGGTGTTGTTTTTTACACCTCTGGGAATTCATTTCCCACAATCCAGCTGTCCTCACTAAACCACTAGATTGAAGAATACATTTACTGTCCCACCTATGAATGTAAGTTTCTATAGGCATGAATGTAAGTTTCTATAGGCATGGGAATGATTCAAAGTAGAATTTAAAAAGTTTCGTATTTACAAATTCACATCACTATATTTTGTGGAGATTCAGCACCTTCTGCACCTAAAGTTTTTGAGTTATTATCATCATTATTCAGAAAGTTTTACCTTGCATAAATGACTCCAGAGATCAATAGTGAGAATCATTATCATTTTCTTGTTTATCTTGTACTCTTTCCTGATGTTTATCCCTGTCTTAGTTGGAAATTGTTCAGCAGATAGTTTTCTAACAGTTTTTCTATTTTTGCATAAAATGTATCTAGTCAAAGATTTTTTAATTTCCTTTTTTTGTTAAAGTGATATTTCATCTCATATACAAAACCCAAGAAGGAGGACGAGCAAGAATGACATGATGGATGAGCTCATGTAATGTCACTTAAATCTCAAGGAATAAAATGAAAGATGGATACTATAATTAAATTTTGTAATTAACAGACCTATCTGGTCTGCCTACGAGCATAATATTAGAAAGTTGTGTCTTAAATATATTTAAACTTTTCTAGTACTGTATTTTATCCAATTTTAATGAAGACATGCATGCTGTAGACGTGAAGAAAAAAAGCAAAAACTTTGATTTCTATTTCTTAATAATTTCTGATTCTAGCCTATCTCAAATTCTCTATTGTTTTCTCTAAACTGGAGATAGAAAAAATATGAGTTCCAAAAGATGTGGCTCTTTTATATCTACTTAAGTGGAGGGGTTTTTCCTAGTGAGTAATAATAGAATAAAGTAAAATAAAAATTTAAAAAAACCTGCAGTCAAGAACAAATTTATTTTTATTCATTATCTATTCCTAAAGAGTATTTAAAAAAAACCAAAAACCAAGCAAACTTCATTATGCCCTTAGAGAGCTCATGGGATCAAATCAGACTTGTAACCAGTGTGCCAGAGAAACATTGAATTATTTGTAGACAGAAGAAGAATCTCTGTGGTTCCTTTCAGGGACTTGATAAGACCATTGTGCCTTGATGCATTCTAAATCACTGTCACTTTATATTAAAAATAAAGAAATAAGCCAAGTCTACTTTTAGGTGCATGATACAAAACGGCTGTGTCACCCAATGCCGTAGTTTAACCCCAGCCAACAGCTAAGTCCATCCAGCTCCTCACTCACTCTCACCCAGTGGGATGGGGAAGTGAATCAAAAAAGTAAAAGTGAGAAAACTTGTAGGTTGAGACAAAGGCAGTTTAATAGCAAAGCAGCAAAAGTTGCATGCCCTAGCAAAGCAAAACAAGGAACTTTATTTACCATTTCCCAGCTGCAGGCAGGTGTCCAGCCACTTTCAGCAATGCAGGGTTCCATCACACATAATGGTGACTTTGGAAAACAGACACCATTGTGCTGAATGTTACTCTCCCTTCCTACTTCTTCCCTCAGATTTGTGTGCTGAGCATGACCCATATGGGCTGGAACACTCCTTTGATCAGTCAGGATCAGGTGTGGCAGCTGTGTCCCCTCCCAGTTTTTTGTGCCCCAGCCTCCCCACAGGTGGAGGGAATTAAGAGGCAGAGGAGGTTTTGACTCTGTGTAAGCTCTGCTCAGCAACAGTGAAAGCATCTCTGTGTTATCAACAGTTTCCAGCACAAATCCAAACCATATTCCTATAATAACTACTATACTGTACAAAATTTACTTTATTCCAGCCAAAACCAGCACACCTCTCTTAACTTTGTAAAACCATTTCCTTTCAAATGAAACGGAATATTTCTCTTAGACCTTAGTTTAGGGAATATAATTTTAACGGAAGTTAACTCACTAACCTAATGGAAGGACATTTGGATATTAGGAACCAATAAAGCTGTAATGGAAATGAAGTAGGTAGGATTCTCTTTTGTCTCTAAGAATTAAATTACATATTGCGTGTATTTGTTGTCGCTAGATTTTTTTACTAAACCTGCCAAAACTTCCACCTCTAAATATCACATTAAAAATACCCAGAAACATTTCTGTTTATCATTTAATTTGAATCAGTATATGTAAGTATTTATATTATTTGTAGAAAAAAAATTATTCCCACTATTTGCATTAAAATTCATTAATTAACCTCTTTTCAAAAAACTGAACTCACACAAGGTCTTATGAATTGCATGCTAGATTTTGTTAATACAGCAAACAACATTGAAATTTCATTGCTAGAAAATGTGTTGTATATTTTGCATTTGTTTTAGTCCAGGAATTCTAATTCTTTAACAAATGTCTGAAACATGCAGTGTACAGAGAGAATTTGGCAAACCGAAGAATGACTGTACAGAGTGGTGAACTGTCATTGGAATGTGAAAAGTCAGTAGCATAGTTACATTCCTGGAACTTCATCCAGAGTCAGAGGGAATTTATTGAAAGCCTGAATTCACAAATTACCCTTGAAGATAACTACTTAAAGTTCCACTTCCAACATGTATTTTTCTCATAATCCACAAGTTTTACCTAGATATTTTCCCTTTTACTTTTCCTCTTAATTTTCCTGCTTCACTCTTTCTCTGGAGACTGGAAGTTCTTGTTTTCCATTGTAAATTCAATAAAGTTTTTTTTTTCAGCTATGTTTCAGCGTATTTTTTTACCTCTTCATTTTCCTTCTGTTCTAAAATTTTAAAGGGCATTAGATTCGTGCAGATGTTTCTCTTTTCACAGATTACTTGATGCATTTTTTATTTTAAGTATTAAACTCTTTGTTCATTTTTTCTGTAGTACCTGCTTGAAATTTTAAATAAGATTTAAATATCTGTACCTAACACTATTCCTCAATAGTAAATTTATGAATATATCTGTAGAATGTACTTCAAGATTAGCAATGGCCTCTGTCAGTTTTCAACAAGATTTTAAAATAATAAATAACTGTTTCTCTATTCTGCTGCTGCTGAAAAAAAAATATTCCGCAAGTGTTAAAATTTCCTCCCTCAGGAATTATCAGTGTTTTCTCATATTCTTAAAAATATAATGGCATTAACACAAATGTGTGAAGTATGACTGTGATTAAGTATATAATCACCTGATTAATTATAAATCATATTATCACAGGTGAGGTGAGCTTGATGGAGTAGTGCAGTAATTTCCACTCACTGAATGCAGCTTAGGCATTTTATCAGGTGCTGTGGCTGAGAACCCATGGCTGATTTGATAGTCATATGAAAAATGAAAAAGACCAAAAACCTTTTTGATCAATATCAGTGGAAAAAAATAAAAAAAGTTTTTGGTGAGGATACTTGCAGCCATATCTGATTACCTGATGTTTTCTAGTTTTAATTGAAAAAGGCCTCTACTAATACTAATAAAATTGTACAACATAAACTTCCCAGCATCTCCTTGTGCTATGATCACCCTTGAAAAATTCCTTTGGGTTCTACATTCAAAAATGTTACTCTTACTTGAGTTGAACTGTGTGGGGCTTAGGCAACAGAAGTCAGCAGACAACGGAATTCTTTGAGATGGAATATGAATAGCTAAAAGAAACTAAAATCAGATCAGGACAAGACATCCTTGCACTAAGTACTGTCAAGTAAATAAAGAGCCTATTAACTTTCATTACTAATGAAAAAATCATGCATATTCCAAAACATATTTATTTAAACACTTGCATTTAATGCATCAGTTTTGACTCTAACATTTTTCTCACTGAAATCACTTAATGAACTTTCCAGTAATTTTTTTTTAGCCATGCTCGTACCAAATGAAAAATATGAGTCAGCATAAAACTAATAAAGGTAGTCATAACTTCTTAAAATTCTAAGAAGTAATTAATCCACAGTGGGCACCAAAAAGTTAGAGGAGTGATAGGAAAATATTGCTGATTTTTAAAAAGAAAGGAACAAGTAAACTGGCTTTCTAATTGTTGAGAAGAAACCATGGTGAAATATACCCTAGTAGATATTTTAAATCTGCTCTCACTCTATGTAAAAAACCAACCAACCAACCAAACAAAAACAAAACAAAACAAACAAAAGAACCCCCAAAGATATTATAAAGCATTTATGCTTATTGTGAATATGAAAATAGGCAAGAACGCAGCAAAGTTATACTCTCTTACTCTGTCATTACTCATTGTGAGAAACTGCATATGAAATCAGTGGATGAAATGTAAATTAAAGGATGTGTTAATACTTACCCAATTGAGATAAGTAAGATTAAAATAGTATTCAAATGATATTTCATTTTAATTAGATTATCTTTGTCAAATATTGTATGAATTCCAGTACATCCAGAAAATTAACTGTATTCTTTGGAATTAATTTAGCAGTTTAAAAATAAATCTTACTTTATTATGAAAAGTCTACTCTCAGCAGTAGCTTTATTAACTTATTTTTTTTATATAAAATAGATTTCAATTCTTCAGATTATATTTTGTTTCTCAAATTCAGAGCACGTAAGACTTTCAGGATGGTATTTGAAAACTGCAGTATTTGCTGTTTCTCTAATCTACAAGAAAATTTTCTTAGGCTTGACATTTTGCACAGCAGTGATTCATAACACACTGCACAAAAATCTATTTGTATATTGAATAGAACTATCATGAGTCAAGGTAATTGCTTTTTTGACTATCATAAATAATATTATAATGTTTGTTACCAAAGATAAAATTTTTAGTTTAGTAAAGTGTAGGTCTGATTATATTTTCCCCTCTAGGTTTCATTGATATTTTGTCTTTTTCTTCAGGGCTTCTATTAATTTGACTGAACATTCCTCTGTCAAAAGAATTAGAAATATTTGGTTGTTGAGTGTTATTACTATTATTATTACAGGAAGTATGATCTTACATTGTGGTTCTAACAAGTCCATAGTCACAAGTAGAAAACAAAAATACTTTCAGCAGTATAAATTAGGAAACTAAGACGCATAACAATAGATGTGTCTCTTGTGTTTAATTTCTAAAGTTTGAATATTCACCTCTTATGTGTGTTGAGAAAACAGAAACAAGGAATTTATAGTGTTGTTTTTTCAAAAAGGTACAGAAGTATCAGGTTTATATCTAACACTTTTTTATGGACATTATGGCCATTAGGATTATTGAATGGAGTCCTTTGGCAGGGTGAGATACTTCCAAGCAAACAAAAAAACGCCTCAAATATGATAGAACTTTAAGTTACTGTCATATTTTTTTCTCCCATAACTTTGTTAGTTTTGACAAAACTTATATTTTATACTCCATTTCACTTGAGCAGAATCCAGCAAAAAGTTGTTAAAATTTATCAAATTTCGGGCATATAAATAAAAAAATGATTTTAAATTAGAAGCTTAATGACTAAATATGCTCATGCTTCACACAGTGGTGAACCACAGTGGATGGATACAGTCTCTTCAGGGAGGTCAGGTTGGGTGAAAACATAAAGAAATCTCACATTGACCTGTCCTGGTTTTCATGGAGAATTGTCACCACCTTGAAACTTACTAAAACGGCTGCTTATCAATGCACAAGAAACCTATGAATGCACTGATTACCATTTCCCCACAATGCTGATGAAGAAGCTGGAAAGGAAAGGTTGTCACCTGAACCTGTCATTTACAAACGAGGAAGCATGGGTTGTGGATTGAAATCTGAGGGTAGTCTTGGCTGCAGTGACCATGAGAAGGTGGAAGTCATTGTACCAAGAGGAAGAAGCAGCCCGAAAACCAGGGCCAGAACACTGAATTTTGGGAGCTCAAACTTTAACCTTGTATTGGTTTTGTGTGGCAAAGTTTCTAGGGATAGGAAAGTTAAAGGGATGACTTCTCTATATGTCAAACAGAATCAACCTGTGAAAATGTGAGAGAGATAACCCTGCAGACACCAAGATCACAAAGAAAGAGGGGGAGGAGGTGCTCCATGTGACAGAGCAGGGATTCTAGTTCAGCCTGTGATGAAGACTATAGTGAGACAGCTGTTCCTCTGCAAGGGCCCATGCTGGGTCAGCTCATGAAGAACTGTAGATTTCAGTAAAGGAAGGACTCACATTGAAGAAAATCAATATTTCTGCCTATTAAGTGTTTTTGGTTTTTTGGTTTTTTTACCTCTCCTTCTGTAAAGGAACCTAATTTTTGAAGCGCAATTTGAAAAGCATTTAAAGTTTTTATCTGTAGTAGCTGCAGAATCATCTTCTAATAATCTCTCATAGAAAAAACCAGAAAAAAAGGGTAGCATAAACAAATTTTTAACTAAATTGAGCCTTCAAATTATTAACTGGATGAAAGGGAAGTGGAGTAGGGAGTCATTTTATGAGAACACTGAAGTGCAATGTTAAATAAGAAGTTGCTTTTATTCTCTCTATTTAGTATATAATACATAAAAGGAATGAAAAGAGGGAATCAAGATGTTTCTCAAAATTGGGTTATTCACTTTGGGAGAAGTTTATTTTTGTTCTTTAATAATTCAATTGTTATATTTCAGTGACTTTTTGGTGAAAATTAGGGTAGCTAGTGGGGGTTTTTTACTGCAGAATCTGGTTTGGGGTTTTTTCCTTTCTTTTATTTTTTTCTCCATTAGTCAGATGAAATTATTCAATTCCTGGGCTTCCTGTAAAATCTCTTTTATAACTTCTTTAATTTCTTAAATTCCATCATGCAGAATTTAAATTATTGGGCCCTTGATATATATAAAAAAAATTGAATAGGCTTTTTCTTTTTCTTTTTCTTTTTTTTTTTTGACAATTTACACACATTAACTAAATCGCTACTTTCTTGCTAAGTGGACTGTGTGATTGGAAAAGCACACTTACTTTAAAAGTATGGTGAATATAATTGATTAATTTAACTTTAGTTTTCAAATAGTTTTATATTTCCAAAATGACCCTTTACTATCCATTGCATTCCTGGTATATATTAAAAGAAATGAATAGTTAATTTGTGTGTGGAAGCACAACTTTTATTAATTAGTATAAAATTCACTCCATATGTATATTTGCCAAGTGGAGGTAAACATGGTCTAATGGGAAGATGGGGTGTGTGTGACAGAAGGAAGGGAAGCAATAAAAAAACACGCAGAGACCTCCAAAATAATTACTCTTTGTCAAAGAAAATGATCCTCTAGAAATCAAAATCATCTTGGGAAGTTATGGAATTGTATCCTTAAGTTGATGCTTGAGCAGATTGCCCAAAGATTTCGTGAATGCCCCATCTCTGGAAGTGTTCAAAGCCAGGCTGGATGGGGCTCTAATCAACACGGTCTAGTGAAAGGAGTCCTTGTCCATTTCTGTGGGGTTGGAGCTAGATTACTCTTAAGGTCCCTTCTAACCCAAATAGTTCTATGCATCTATGATATGACTTAAGGACTGCATGCCTAAACCATTCTGGAGGAAAATTTAAGCCAAGAACTTGGGAAGTACAGGCTGGATTGTGAGGTAAATTGAGCACTGTTTGAATGGAAGGTCTCAGAGGACTGTGATCCGCTAAAAAGTCTAGCTGCAGCACTGTAGTTAGTAATTAGGCGCTCTCCAAAGGTCAGTATTGGGTCCAGTTTTGTTTAATTGACTCATCAATGACTTGCATAAAGGGACAGAATGTAACCTCAGCAAGTTTGGGGGCGACATAAAGCTGCCAGTGTGGCCAGTACCCAGAGTGCTTTGTAGCCCTGAAGAAGGATCTGGACCAGCCGGAGAGATGGACAGAGCAAAGCCTTCTGAAATTTAACAAAGGAAAATGCAGGTTCCTGCACCTGGGGAGGAATTACCTCATGCCATAGTATAGGCTGGGGGCTGACCTCCTGGAAAGCAGCTCTACAGAGAAGGACCTGGGGGTCCTGGTGGACAACAAGTTGTCCGTGAGCCAGCAGTGTGACCTGGGGCCAAGAATGCTGATTGTATTCTGGGGTGCATTAGGAAGAGCATTGCCAGCAGGGGAAGGGAGGTGATCCTGCTCCTCTGCTAAGCCCCCATGAGGCCACATCTGGAGTGCTGTGTCCAGCTCAGTAAAAGAAAGACATGCAGCTCCTGGAGGAGGTCCTGCAGAGGGCTATGAATATGATGAGGATATTGGACAATCTCTGTTATTAGAGAGATGAGAAGGCTTGAGAAGAGAAGACTGAGAAGGTCTTGTCAGTGTATGCAAGTATCTGAAGGAAGGATTAAAGAGGAGCCAGGCTCTTCTTGGCAGTACTGAGCAATTGACAAGAGGTAAGGGGCAGAAACGGGAATATGGAAAGTTCCACATGAGAAAGAAACTCTTCATTGTGAGGATGTCAGAGAACTGAAACTGGCTGCCTGGAAAGATTGTAAAGTATCCTCTGGAGATACAAAAAGCTATCTGGACACAGCCCTGAGTAGTGAGCTGCAGAGGACATTGCTTGACAAAGTGGGTTGGACTAGATGACCTGCAGAGGTCCCTTTCACCCTTAACTCTTCTGTGATTCTGTGATATTAGGGAGGCCTTTGCATTTTACAGCCTTTGGCAACTGAGTTCAGCCTAAAGAACCTAAGCGTGACTTAAAACAAGAACAGAGGTTGAAAGTAAACATTTCTTAGTCAGATCACATCATTGTTACCCTGACTAAAATAAGACTAAGAAAAAAGAAAAGCAAAAAATACTCTGAATCTTATCTCTGATTTTAGTAAGGAAAAAAGAAAGCAATGACAAAACATTGCTTGGAAATAGATCTGATTAGTTATTCAGGGGTAATAGTCTTCCTCAGGTTGTTCAGTGTCATATCAATCCTTTCTTTTAAGATGAAAGAAGAAAATTACAAGCAAGGATGGGATATAATCAATATTAAGCTGAACCAACTGAAGAGTATAAAAAATCAGGATACATTTAGTCCCTCAATAACTTTTGTAAGAATGTACTTGAAGAAAAGATTATTTCAAAAAGCATTTTGTTGTGTTCAAAGCAAAACATAAGAGTGGTTTTTAGATTGATTTTCTTCCCTGTAACATTTTAACTCACTTACTTTCATCAGGAACTTCTCTATTTCCTTTGAGACAAATATGTAATAAGTAGAAATAGTCCTTTACTCAAGGAGATGATTATTTACACTGCTTTTGGATACAGATATATACTTTATATAGCATACAGTGAGGACAGGAGCAAAACCATATCTGCCAGAAGTCAAACTGCTGCTTGTGAAATAACAGACTTTATTTAGAGAAAACTGTGTCAAAAGTCTGACTCCACAACAGCACATGACAACAACAATATTTGGTCCCTTGTATTTCCAGAAAGATGGAATAGGGAGGTGAAGGAAAAGGTGCTGTTGTTCACCATCATAGAAGTGTCTGTATGTCAAAGAAAAACTAAAATGCCTACTGAGAATCTGAAAAGTATTAAAATAATGCCTTCCAACTTCTAGCTCCAGAACAGGGAAATACAATAACTTCCTGATGTTTGCTGTTATTCATCTTTACTTACAAGGATCAGAGACAGCCAATACTGATCTCATGAACTTACATGGTATTACATAATTCCAATATATTTTTTACCAAGTAATACACTCCTTCAAAAACAGCAGTAGACTATGAATGACTAAATCCATTCATTAAACAAAAAGACTCACCTTTTTCCTAATCCTTCAAAAACTCCATCTCACCTGAAATGTCTGTTTTGTATGCCTTGATGTTTTCTCTAAAATTGTTATTCATCCATTCCTGACTACTTTTTAACCTTCTGCTCTTCATTTTTGTCTAAGTTCCTGCCCTTCATTTTTTTATGTATATCTTCATAACAGAAAACATGCTTTGCCCTATGTTCAGACCATGTAGCTTGATTTTCTCATATTCTTTTTCTCTGTCCCTCAAGTTTATCATTGTTTCTCTACTCTTCACAGGTAGCAGTGAATGACAGAAAGGCAGGAAAAAGAGGAAAGAAGAAAATTGTTTTTCTCATTTTCACATTTTTTCACTTACATAGTAGGGAAAAACCATGATGTGCATAATAAATTTTTGAAATTTATCACAACATAACTAAAGGCACACATACATATATACATATGCACATACATATGCATATCTACACATACATAAACACACACATGTTTACAAAGTTTTCAAAGGATAGGAACACTATAAGGACAGAGTTGAAAATAGAAACAGATATGTTTTTATGCTGCTTTTTGTATGCATGCAAATGAGGTTTTTTTCATAAGAGTTCTTCTCAAGTAGAATCTTTTGTGCTTAAAAGCATGTGTCGGTGCACAGTGACTAATTTATGGTATAACATTTTGAACAATACTTTATTAATTTTTATTAAATATTTTAATTTCTATATCTTTTAAATTATTCCTTTCACTGCTTAGTATAAGAACCTTTTCAGGCATCTCAAGGAAAGTAACATTAAAAGATACTTAAATATTTTTATGCAAAATTTCCTAGTAGCCCTTAATTTTGTATGTATATCTCTGTTGATTTTTGATGGGAAAGAGTTAATTTTCTTCACAGTGCCTGGTATGGGGCTGGTTTTGGATTTGTGCCGAACACAGGATTGATAATACAGAGCTGTTTCTGCTGTTGCTGAGCAGTGTTTATACAGAGCCAAGACCTTTTATAACTTTTAGTACTCCTACAATGGCAAGGAGGATGGACGAGACACAGGTGACCCAAAATGATCAAGGGAATATTCCAGACCACATGGTGTCATGCCCATTATGCGGATTTGGATATAGAAGGAGAAAGGAGGGACATTTTGGAGTTGTGGTGTTTGTCTTCCTAAGTCACCATTACAAATGATGGGGCCCTGCTCTCCTGGAGACGACTGAACACCTGCCTGCCCATGGGAAGCAGTGAATTTATTCCTTGTTTTGTTTTGCTTGTGTAAGCAGCTTTTGCATTCCCTAAAGTGCCTTGAACTCAATCCATGAGTTTTCTGACTTCTACTCTTCCCATTCTCTCCCTGATCCTGCTGATGAGGGAATGAGCGAGTGACAGTGTGGGAATTAGCTGCTGGATGGGGTTAAACCACGACAAAATGACAAGCAACTTCAGGTAAATAATCACCTATAATAAGGCTACATGTCTTCCCTTTTCTGATAAACATAGCACTCCAGCTTGTAAACATCAAAAGATGTCTACATATCCCCTCAAGCACTAAGCCCTGGAGGAAAAAATATGCATTTTTCTTTTCTCCTGATTCCCCTTCTGGTATTTCTTCAGTTTATCCTTAGTTACCTAAGGATTTAGCATAATTTTCGTACACACACATGCTATGGCCTGATGGGAACTACAGTAGCAGTGGTAGCCATAATGTCTGTGTTTCACATACCGTGTTTTATTTTATAATGGAAATTATTAATCCTACTGAATTATTGTATGCTCATGGAGAAGCAGGGCTGGGATGGAGGGAAGTAAATGGTGAGACGGTACATAACATACACTCAGTGTTAGTGTAAGGTTTGAATAATTTAATAAGTTTCATAATTCTCATTGTTTTAATCATTATCATATTTTCTACTTCTTCAGATCCATTTCTATTTTTTACACCCAGTAAAATAGCAGTAAATGATTGATTGAGTTTCACCTGTCTTCTTTAATATAGTAATGGAAACATTGACAGAAATTATCAAAAATTCTAAAAACAGACAGGTTGAGGCAGTAAATTGTAACACATAATGTTGTATGCAGATGATATGTTGCTGCTATTGATAGCAAAGTCGATTATTAACCTAGTCAGAACAGTATATTCAATATGAACCCTGATTGTCCTGAAGATCAATTTAAACAAATCTATATTCAAGTTGACAGTGATGTGAAGCATAAAATTCAAATGGTTTGCACTTTTAGATTTTAAATGGAGTAGATGACAAAACAAATGTAAATACAGAAGGGTTTTTTTCTTTTGCTTTATTTAGCAAAGTTGCACTGCTCACCATCCCTGCCTTCAAGAAAAGGTACAAAAAGAATGAGCGCTGAAAAGGGAATGACACAAAATCAAGTTTCTTACAGTCACTGGTGCAGGAAAGATTGATGCAGTTTGCAAAGTCACCTTCACATGATTTTTATATTTGTCATGGTTGCCTTGTCTAGTCTGCTTCTCAAAAATTGTCAAAGATTATTAAAGATTTTATCTGAGAAGAGGAAAGTGGTCTTTGTTCCCTCTTAGATAACTTTAGAGATGGGCCATCCCTTTTTAAGAGATCTCACTGGGCATTTGTGCCTCAGGGCAAAATATGTCACCTTTATACCTCTCTATATAAATCACTCCATGCTTATAACACACACTCTGAATTCCAAATGGATCATCAGTCTCTTTAAAAATAGTGACAACACATTCAGTAGCTAGTGAAAAATATGCAAAATGGACTAGTGCAGAAAGAAAAGTGCAGCTTTTAAGTACTCATGCTTCATACTTGGACCTTAGAGCAATGGGTGAATTTTCTCCTGTGCTAACGTTGTGGAAGAAAATGCCTTCGAGTTTGTTTAAATCTACCCAAATGTCAAAGGGAAAAATGCTGCATCTGGTAGTAGTCTAGCTAATGGTTTACTTGACAAATCTAAGTTATGTCTCAAATTAATGATAAGTATGGTTTTCCTGAATGAATTAGAAAGAAAGCAACTGAGCTGTAAAATTTTGCTTTTCTTTTTCATAAAAGCTTCTACACTCATCACTCTGAGGAAGGTTTCTTCTGTTTGAGATTAATAACCATGCTGGTGCAAAGCACTTGTCTCTGAATATCTACTGGATACCACATAGTACCATAATGAACAGTGCCACTGTGTGCCTGAAACAGGTGTATGTGCTGGAACAGGCCAGAGTGTGAAAATGTGCTATATGCCTTCAGTGTATTGGAGGTGAAAAGACATCGTGTGAACCGACTGTCATTTCAGATGGGTCTTTCTTTGATCTTTGTTTTCAATCCTGGTCTTGCTTTGAAGATTAACAGCTAAACAAGCCAAAAGTCATAGTAGAGAAAAATCTAGAGATTGAGCAGTATCAGTGTCGTGGTTTCAATGGACCTGGAAATCAAACTCTTAGCAGCCATTCCCCTTTCCCTACCCAAGCTGAGATAAGGAAAAATTTGTGGGAAGCAGCAATGAGATAAGAAAACGAACAGTAACAGATGTAAACAAAACCGGAGTTATTACATACAAAATGGTCACAGTGTCCAACTGACCCAATGTGAGCAGGTGCCATGTGGCTCCAGAGACAAAGAAGAAAATAGAGGACAAAACTATCTGCACCCATGTTTTTCCCCCAAGCTTAAGGCAAGAAAAGAAACCAGCAATGTTTGACAATTTTTTTTAATCTCAGATCATTTAACAAATTTGTACCCACAATGCACAGAGCTAGCTCTTGGTACAGCATGCTGTATTCTCCTTATGAGAGGTCCTATCCTGGTGCTTCTATCACTTAAAGTCATTGCTCTGTAAGAAGTTTTTTCATTTGACAGTAAAATTCAAGGAAGAAAGTACTGCATGCAAGAAAATAATGTGTGTTAGTTACAACTATGCCACTTTAAAATTTTGTCTTATCTAGTGGTTCAGTAGGGTCTGCCACATATCAGCTGCATAAATTAAGGGATTCTGGCAGAATGAAGACTGGGCAGTATTTCTTACAGGAGTATCATGAATTATTAGACTATCAGCTAGTAGATTTTGTTGTGGATTTTAAAAATATCATTATATTTCTAGGTATAATTCTAATTTCTGATTTTATTTTCTTTGTAGAGATTATCAGTTTATTATTTTAATTTCTTATTTTGAAAGGAGATTATTTGTTTCATGGCCTATTCTTTCTTTGAATGCTGCTAAATTAGATCCTTGAAGCAATGTTAGGTATCATGGATTAGCAGTTTTGTGTGAAAAAAAGAAATCTAATAGTTGGTTTGGGTTTTTTGTGGGTTTTTTTCTTTTTCTCATTCCTTCTTCATTTTCTTTTTTTTAATCTTGTCCACAGCATGAAAAAA